>JACEEZ010021822.1:0-27500 GCA_016584305.1 Chionoecetes opilio | reverse complement strand
TAAGTCGGTATATTTGTTGAGACTTATTTTGGCTCAGTTAAATATGTATGTTCAGTTTTGTACACATTTATTTATAAGTCCAATAAGGAGCGTAGAGATATTACAACCAGTACAGTAATGTCGTGAACACAACCAGTGAGTGTTGAAGGGACGCGTGAGAGGTGCGTCCTGATAGTGCTGCTGTTCGAGGCCTTCTGTCTCCTCCTCACCGCTTCTGTCCACTTCTCCCGTGTGTTACAAGTGTCGTTGAACCTAACATAATGCTGAGAACTATACATTTGTCCTGTGACCTACTTGCTCGAGTTTAGAGAATGCAAGCTGTCTATGGTTCTTGTCTCAAGCTGTCTTACGGTTCTTCTTATGGTCTTGTCTCCTGGGGAGAGACAAGGAGAGGTATGTCAGGAGTCTCGCTGAGGATGTCAAGGGTCATTTGAACGCTAATGACCTCCGACCCGCCTATCGAGCCCTGAAGAAGCTCCGCCCCAAGTCTCCAACTCGGGCGAGTGCTATTCGAGCAGCAGATGGGCACCTCGTGTCGGACATGGATGGGCAGATGGCTCGTTGGGCTGAGTACTTTGGGCAGTTGTTCACGGTGAACCCTCCAACTGAGCAGCTTCACACCACTGGATTACAGGCAGTGGATGCCGATCCTCCCATTGACGAATCCGCACTCTCTTGACGACGTCAGAGAGGCTGTGGCTAAGTTGAGGGGTGGAAAGGCAGCTGGTGTTTGTAATATCAGTGCGGAGCTCCTCAAAGCTGGGGGTGAGGCCATGATCCGCGGGTTGCATGCTGTCCTGACTGCCGTGTGGCAATCAGGTACCATTCCTCCTGACTGGAAAAGGGGGCTGGTCGTCCCTATGTGGAAAGGGAAAGGGGACCGTCAGGACTGCAACAATTACCGTGGTATTACACTGCTCAGCGTGCCAGGCAAGGTGCTTGCCCATCTATTGCTGACACGGATCCGCAGTCATCTGCTGAAGCATCAGAGACCTCAGCAGTCTGGGTTCACGCCTGATAAGTCAACAACGGACCGTATCCTAGCGCTTCGTGTCCTGGTGGAACGCCGACGTGAGTTTCGACAGGGGATGCTTGCAGCCTATGTTGATCTCAAGAACGCGTTTGACTCAGTGCATCATGAGTCACTTTGGGATCATCTCACACCTTCTAGCCAGGCCGGATGACGTCCCCAGGGACGAGGGGGAACTTGTGGCCTTCCTCTGGGCCGAGATTGAAAGGGATTTGCGTCTTTCGTCCCCTTCCCTCACTCACGACAGTCCCTCATCACCCCCGTCCCTCCTTCCTTCCACCCCCACTACACAGCCCCTCCCGGGTCTGTTCACCGATATAAACGAATCACGAGCTGAGTGAAACAGAAAGTGATGGCGAGGCACCCGTGACCTCCCCCCACCCGCCGCCCGCAGCTGGCAGGCTCAAGGTGCTCCAATGGAACATTCAAGGGCTCCGTGGCAAGAGACCTGAGGTCCTCCAGGCCATAGTGGAGGAGGACCTTGACCTCGTTCTCCTGCAGGAAACGCTGACGCCGGAGCACTTTGAGTGGAGGATAGCGGCATATACGGTGCACTCCCTATCATGTGGCGAGGATGGGCGTCGAGGCTGTGTGGTAGTGGTACGCAGCGCTCTCCCGCACCGTCGGATTGAGGACCCCGTGGACTGTGGCGAGGGCGTGGAGGTGATGGCAGTGCAGCTGGAGCTTCCAGGCCTCCCACTGACTGTATACAACATATACAGCAGCTGGAGGAGGCAACTGGAGGCCGATGAGTTGCTCTCCCTCGCCACACACAGCAGCGTCCTCGTGGGTGGCGACTTCAACGCCCACCACCCGATGCTGCAGTCTGTCTCCCCCACCAACCGTGCGGGCCGCCACCTAGCCGCGGTGCTGGAGGAGGTGCCGGAAATTGTCCTCCTAAACACTGGGGAGCCCACCCACGTCCGGAGTGGCAGGATGGACCTCACCTTGATCTCCAGTGACCTGGCACCGGACGCCTCCTGGCAGGTCCACCCCACTTTGACCAGCGACCACTATGCAGTCGCCACAACACTGGGCAGGTGTATCCAGCTTCTTTCCTGTTAATACAGGAGTGAGGCAAGGGTGCGTCCCTGCTCCATCACTTTTCAACGCTTGTATGGACTGGGTATTGGACAAGGTTGTAGATCAAAGTGATTGTGGACCATCCGTCGGCAACACCAAGATCACTGATCTTGTTTTTGCCGATGATGCAGTAATCTTTGCTGAGTCGCTGGAGGGCCTGGTGATGGCTCTCGAGGCGCTGCACGAGGAGTCAAAGCCTTTGGGACTTGAGGTCTTCTGGCTTAAGACCAAGGTCCAGGTGTTTGGAGACTTACTAGATGAAGCAGTACAGTCTGTTCATGCGTGCGGCGAAGACATTGAGATCTTGGAAAGTTTTACATACCTTGGTAGCGCAGTCCATAATGACGGCGGGTCACGTCAAAAAGTCTTACGGCGGATTGGCATAGCCCACGGTGCTATGGACTTGCTCAGCGGGAGTATTTGGCGTTGTCGGTACCTGTGCAGGAGGACAATGATCCGGATCTTCAAGTCGCTTGTGATCCCTGTCTTACTATATGGTTGTGAGACATGGACACTAAATAGTGACTTGAAGAGACGAATCAATGCCTTCGGTAATAAGTGCCTTCGCAGAATCATGGGGTATCGCTGGGATGATTACGTGTCAAATCAGCGATTGCACCTTGAGACTGAATCGAGGCCTATTACCTGCATAGTCCGTCAACGCCAACTTCGGCTATATGGGCATGTGGCACGCTACCCTGAAACCGATCCTTCCCTTCGGGTTGTATCTGTAAGAGACAATTCGGCGTGGAGGAGGCCAAGGGGGCGCCCACAATGCTCGTGGCTGGGGCAAGTTGATGTTTCTTGTCGAGAGCTGCTTGGTATGGGAAAGGAGCCTGCATGGTGACTCGCGCGTGGTGACCGCCGGGAGTGGCGTCGTAGGGCTGGCGAGGCGACGCGCCCCCCGGCGTATGCCCCCAATGATTGATATGGTTCTCACGGTGGAACATGGCAGGAAAGATATATGTATAATTATATATATATTACATATATATATATATATATATATATATATATATATATATATATATATATATATATATATATATATATATATATATATATATATATATATATATATAATTATATGTTTATAATGTTTCTAAAAATATACTGTTTCTTTTGATGTTAAGTACATGAAAATATCCTGTATGGAAGTTATAATACGTGTTACACTTGTTTGATAATAGTTGTAATTCAATAGTAATAGTTATGCAAGTTAGTATATATGTTAGAAGTGACTGACTGACTGACATTGCTAGGGCCGCTATATAATTTGTCCTCAAATTAGTCACATAAGAATTTGCTAGGGAATAAAAAGTGGTAAAACAAACTGTACACCTAACTAAAGGCTATACATATAATATATACATTATAAACTATAAAGTTCCCAAAGCTTAATTCCTATCGCTAAAAGTGTGCAAAATCTGAGCTAAATGCACAGAAAAATTTACAAAGAATTTGGCGGGACCAGAGATGGAAGGTTGAGCCGCTTGAATTCCAAGTATCATGAGGATATTGTAACAAATGATAATGGGGAAAACAGTGGATTACATGATGTTCAACATCAAAGAAAATGACATGGCCGAGTAAAAGTATATATGTGCCAGTACTAGCGTGGGGAAATCCACAATGTGTAAAATCACTGTTAATAAATAATTGTCAAGTGTAAAATGTTTCAAGTGTACGTGTACCGTAGATGGTAGCTAGAAATCTTAAAAACTGGCAGCGAAAGTAGCTGTAAAAATTACAGGGAAAAAATGAGTAAAGAACATTTCAAGTAATGAAAGTGTAATCGTAAATCGTCAAGTAATCGATAAAAACCCTGAATGTGTCAAGTAATGACGAAGGCTCGTCTGACTGCTGCTGCTGTGTGCATAGTAAAACAATTTATGTACGAGTAATAGTACTTAGACCGTAAAAATAATGCAATGGTCCGTAGAAATATATGTAAAATAGACAAGATCTCGCCTGATACAATCTGTGTGGGTAACTGTGGTATAAGTAACTTGTAATATGTAAAAAGTCAAAATGGAGAAATTCCATAGGTAGAGACATCGCTGGATACACATTACTGTGGTGCATCGGTGTGTGGTGGGCAAATTTACGTTTGCCAAAAATCATTCATAAATGAAAATAATGCAATGTTATTGTAGAAAATAATTTGACATCAGCGAGTGTAAAAACTGACTGGCAGAGAAATTGAATGAATTGTTATTCGTCATTGGCGAACAATGGTATTAGAGATCAAGATCTATAGACTTTTAAAAGGTCTCTCCACTGCTAAACTCTGAACATTTCCGGTGCGCATGACGTCAGCTGCAGTCTGGAGGTCAGCCTCGCTCCAAAACAGGTCGCCAGTCTTGAATGAACACTCGCACAGACCATATCTTCTGTGCTCCGTTTTCTATGCATGTTCACGGTTCTGTGGTGAGGATTTTTTCCCTTCTCTAATTTATCTTTCTACAGGAGCATAGTACACTACATAGTACGTCATAATGATAATTTTTGGATAGTGGAAAGAGGAGGTAGAAGGGAGTGGCCTTCCAGCAAGCAGGAGATAGCAGGTGTGTATGGGCAGGGCAGGACGTGTGGGTGGATGGTGGGGATTCTCTCTCTCTCTCTCTCTCTCTCTCTCTCTCTCCTCTCTCTCTCTTCTCTCCTCTCTCTCTCTCTCTCTCTCTCTCTCTCTCTCTCTCTCTCTCTCTCTCTCTCTCTCTCTCTCTCTCTCTCTCTCTCTCTCTCTCTCTCTCTCTCTCTCTCTCTCTCTCTCTCTCTCTCTCTCTCTCTCTCTCTCTCTCTTTCCACTAAAATTGGTACAAAGTCAAAGGTTTTAGTAAACTTACACATATACATACACTAGAGGTAAACATTTTTTTCTATGCCAACAACTACACTGCAGTCATTTTCATATGATAGTTGGCCATTAACAACCTCTCCTAAACCAAACTCATGTTATTTAGCTTGCTTAATAGGAATGGGAATGATAATAGTAATAAACATTATATAAATAACAATGATAATGATGATAATAATAGTAGTATTAATAATCATATTCTCATAGTGGAAAGAGGAGGTAAAAGGGAGTGGCATGGAGAGTAGCAGAGGAGAGGTAGGTAGGTAGGGTAGGAGCAGGTGTGAGTGAGGTCAGGCCAGGGCAGGCCGCCGCGGCCACAGGTGCGTGTAGGTGGGTGGAGGATTATCCTCGTCAGGCTCGGGGCATATTTTAGAGCCACGATACAAAATCGTCGTTTTCTCGTCGTTTTCTCGCACGACTGCCACTGACGTCACTAAGCTGCGCGTGGTTTAACCTAGTAGTCTATTAATCTTGGAAGAGATAAGGTTATCCGTGATCAATCAATGTTTTCTGAGGTCTGTAGTAAAACAAGTAGTCATTCGTAATGTCTCTGCGAGTTACAATTCGTAGGTAAGTAATGATAAATGGTTAGTTAGTCGTACATAGGTAATACATGTGAGCAGAATGTAGTTCATATAGATGTGTGATCGGACGTCACGTACATCATGTAGGTGTGTAAATAGTTCAGGAGTAACTGCTTGGCATGCATATGTAGTACCTAGTTTAATATGTTAGTAAGTACACAATCCTATCATTCAAGTAGTGATCGTGGTAAAACAGGAAGAACGTAAGTAATTCATTCATTCCAGTAGTGAACGTAATTCACGTATGCATTTAATACGTAAGGAATTCATTCAAGTAAAAATCCTTTAACAACCCACTAACTACGTAGCAAAAAAAATAAAAATAGATGATATCCTACCCAGAATCCTCTCTGACGCTGTTAATGAGTTCGAAGCACTAACGAGCCCTATCAATATAAGCTTAAAAAAAACTACAAAACTATACCAACACTAATACTAACTTACATTTACTAACATTTAAGACTTAGATAACGATACTGGTCAATATTTATTGGTCAAAGGTCAACAGGTAAGGGTGTGGGAAGGAAATAAGGGAAAGGTTTAGTATTTCGAAGCAGTATTGAGTTCCTTGAGTAATCTGGCATGAGCGACAGTCTAGAGCGAGCCAGCGAGGGGGCAGGACGCGTGTGCAGGCAGCTAGGAGGATGAAGAGGATTATTTTTGGCCAAACACTTTTTGTTTTTTTTTTCTTTTCATATTTCTGCAACGTAAGTTAAGTAGAGAGAGAAAGAGAGGGCGTGGGAGAGAGAGTGAGAGGAATGAGTGGGTAGTGGCGGATCTAGGGGGTGGCCAAGGCCATCCCTGAAATTTCATTGGCCATCTCAGATCTGAGTCAGATGTCTAAAGCAAATTCAACCATTTTTTTTAATGGCTATGCCATGGTCACCCCACACTACAACTGTGTCCAGCCTTGGCCACCTTAGTCAAAATTTCCTGGCGCGCTACTTACTGTGAATGGGAGAGGGAGGGAGGGAGGGAGTGAGAGCTTACGTGTGATTTGAGGTTGTTTAGTCTTCCCTGCAAATTAATGGCTGTTGTCTCGTTTTTTTTCTACCTTATATAACGTCAGATCAGCTATAGCCAGTGGCGTAGCTACGGGGGGCACGTGCCCCCCACGTCCCCCCACCCCATGAGAATCCGGAGCCCCCCCAGGTGCCCCCTCACTGGCCATGGCTGCCGTAATCTGCTTGGACCTGTGAATGAGGATATGCACCAATATCCTTTTATGTGGCATCAGAATGCCTCTCAGGTCCGCTTGTTATAATCCCCCCATACACAGCTGTGGCCTCCCAGGTTCCCCCATTGATAGATACCTAGCTACGCCATTGCTTGTGTGCCTCTGTCCACACAGCCAACGCATTGTTTCTCATAACATCCTTTTCAGTCTTTTTTTTAGAGGAAAAACTTTTAATCTGAGGAAAACCTCTCATTGAACAACACACACACATCAATACATGCTGCGGAGATGTGTGCCAACTTTTCATCCCACAAATACAGTAGTATGTCCTGAAGTCTTGCTCTAAAGTTTCCTTTTTTGAAGCGCAAAACAGAAAAAACCATTTTGGATAGGTAATTTAATTATGCTCCCCTAAAGCAGTAGTTTTATTTCTTCAAATGTATACACGGGAGCAGTCCAGTTAATACATTCAATCTTTCCTTTCGACAGGTAGTGGTGTCAGGTGTGATGGCGGTGAACCGGTGAGTCACGTGGGAAGTGTCCCATGCAGGTGTGTGAGCCAAACACACCTGCAATGCTGGGGCCACGCCTTGACGGGGCGGCGTGATGGACGGAACCCCACGCTGAACCCTTCACGTAACCCTCCAGCAAGCGCCTCCAGCACGCCATCGCCATCACGGTGACCAATGGACGCCATCACCACCACCACCACTGGACGCCATCACCACCACCACCATCACCATCACCGCCACCCCTACAGGACACACCACCACCACCACTGGACGCCATCATCACCACCACCACTACTGGACGCCATCACCACCACCATCACTGCCACTCCTACAGGACACCACCACCACCACCGCCACTCTTACAGGACACCACCACCACCACTACTGAAATTCAAGTAAGGATAATTACCTGAGTTCTTTTGGATATCATAGATCAGTGGTTCTTAACCTTTTCAGAGGCGCCGAACCCAAACGAAAACCTCCGCACACTAGCCGAACCCTTCAAATAGTGGGGGGGGGGGGGGATAATGAAAAACTACTGCAAAATTCAAGAGTATATATGGATAATAATAAGAATAAATTCAATTTTAATTTATACAAAATTTTAGAAAAATTGCCTCAAAATTCAATAGTATATTTGGATAATAAGAAGAAAGGAAGGAATCGGAAGCAGTGGTGTATATAGGTCCTTGGAAATGAGGGGGGCACAGGGGTGCATTCAGGGTTATTTTAAGGGGGGATGGGGTGGAGCGAAGCGAGTCTCTACAGCTGGGGGACTGAGGAAGGAGTCAGGAGATTTTTTGAAAATCAAGCAATTTTAGGGGTACTTTTAGGCCTCAGAAGGGATATATTGCACTAATTTGACATTCAATGGCATAACGATTTTTGTCTCTTTGGGACAAAAGGGGAGGCCATGGCCGAGTCCCCCCCCCCCCCCCCTACCCCTCTATATACGCCACTGCTCGGAAGGGAAAGAGGCGGACGAACACACATACACACCCACACATAACTCTCCCTCTACCCCACTGCTTGAATTTACGTAAATTTCGCGTATAATTTACTCAGGTGAATAATCCGGCTTTACAGTAACAGCAAAATTGCAATGTGTTTCGGAGGGCCTCCGCCGAACCCCTGCGACTGGCTCCCCGAACCCAGGTTAAGAACCACTGTCATAGATAGATAAAACATTGCCACGTGGGAAATATTTGTCTCTTGTTCTATTTATTGCCTAGTTACTGATATATTTGTTCAATCATTCCATGTTTTACGTTAAGATTCATGTGTGCTCTCCATTATGTCGTGTACGAAACACATTCTTTCTCTCTCTCTCTCTCTCTCTCTCTCTCTCTCTCTCTCTCTCTCTCTCTCTCTCTCTCTCTCTCTCTCTCTCTCTCTCTCTCTCTCTCTCTCTCTCTCTCTCTCTCTCTCTCTCTCATACACACACAAGCACCTCTAGCATAACTTCGTTAGATATTATCAATATGTGTTTAAGCAATTCAAAGGCAGGAACGATTCAGTGGCTTGAGGGAAGACGGGCTTGGGGCGCCAGCTGGACGGCTGGGCTTTGAAGAGGGAGAGAGAGAGAGAGAGAGAGAGAAGAGAGAGAGAGAGAGAGAGAAGAGGAGAGAGAGAGGTAATAGCCAGAGACATTAATTTAACATACCCGCAGATCTGCCANCTTTTCCTGTCTACATTAATTTAACATTACACGACGACAGATCTACATTTTAGCAACACATACGCTTGCACACACACACACACACGCACACACGCACACACGCACACACACACACACACACACACCACACACACACACACCGCCATTGATGGTCAAGTGAAAGGCGCGCTGGCCTGCCATTCTGTGGTAACCGGTTCAAATCCTCACTGCTCCCGGAGATTTTTCACTGACAAATTTGGGCGCTTACTGTCCCCCTTGAGTAAGGGGATGGGTGTGTGTGGTGTGTGAGGTCTCAGCTTTACCCAAAGGTCGGTAATAATGAGCTCCAAACTCGCACCACGAGGGTGAAACTGGCGATCGCGAGTCCGACTCGCGTGGACAAGACCATGGATGAATAACACACACACACGCGCACGCCGCACGCACGCACGCACGCACGCACGCACGCACGCACGCACGCACGCACGCACGCACGCACGCACGCACGCACGCACGCACGCACGCACGCACGCACGCACGCACGCACGCACGCACGCACGCCGCACGCACGCACGCACGACCACGCACGCACGCACCACACACACACACACACACACACACACACACACACACACACACACACACACACACACACACACACACACACACACACACACACACACACACACACACACACACATGGCGCCGTTGGCCTGTCTCGTCGCAAGACTCCAGTGATTTAACCTGACATATAATAGAGAATCCTGTAGTGGAATTCTTGAAGCGTGCGTGTGTCATAGTTATGGCAGATAAGTGTCATAGGTCCTGAATATCACAAATCAATGGCATACCCCATATATAATAAGTTTAGTATCTAGCAAAACCATCTATCATAGTCGCCTGCAAAATGTAGCGGTATTGTTTCTTTCAAATAGTAATTCAATCAGTAAATTCAGCCGTTGATCACGTTTTATGGATTTAGACTCCCTTCCTTTGTGAATAATATGTTTAGGATGGTGACACAGAGTAATGTAGTAATTCATTCCAAAAAATAAGGCAGATATGTATCGTTGGGGAGCCTCTGTGTAAACACGGGACAGAGTTGCCAGATGGCGAGTTTTTCGCTCTGAAAGCTGTCTCAAAGATCTTACACGCAAGATAGGAAAGCAGGTGTTTCGGAGTGTGCTGTCCTTTGGGTGAAGTGTTTGGACAGCCGCTAGGTAGCAGTACCGGCGCTCGTTGTTTTATTATTATATATATACTAGCCGCAAAGCCGCCCTCCGGGCGGACTTTTTGGCTAGCTCCTGCGGAGGGCTATTGGCGGCCCACCACCTGTGTTTGGTGGGCCTTCGGCCCACCAAACACGGACTCTCCAGATAGCCCCTTCTAACTTTCCTGAAATCATGGATGTAGAAATGTATGTATTACCCCCACCCATTCACTCACCCATTACCCATCACCCCCCACCCATTCACTCACCCATTACCCATCACCACACACCCATTCACTCACCCATTACCCATCACCCCCCACCTATTCCCTCACCCATCACCCATCACCCCCAACCCATCACCCCCCACCCATTCACTCACCCATCACCCCACACCCATTACCCATCACCCCACCCATTCACTCACCCATTACCCATCACCCTACATCAAGGTTTCCTCAATTCTCGCAACCCACTTTTTTTCACAATTATCGCTAATAGGCTGCTAAAAAAAAAAAAAAAAAGGATCGGATCATCTCATAATTGGGCTTAAAAAACCTTCCCCTGGTCAACCCGGTTCCAAAAATGTGCATATGAGGTGATTGCGCCACGGGGGGCGGAACCTATACCAGACACACACACACACACACACACACACACACACACAACACACACCACACACAGACAACAGACAACAACACACCTTTCGCTATATTTACCATTACCCATCACCCCCCACCTATTCCCTCACCCATCACCCATCACCCCCAACCCATCACCCCCCACCCATTCATCACCCATCACCCACACCCTTACCCATCACCCCACCCATTCACTCACCCATTACCCATCACCCTACATCAAGGTTTCCTCAATTCTCGCAACCCACTTTTTTTTCACAATTATCGCTAATAGGCTGCTAAAAAAAAAAAAAAAAAAAGGTGATCGATCATCTCATAAATGGGCTTAAACCTTCCCCTGGTCAACCCGTTCCAAAATGTTCATATGAGGTGATGCGCCACAGGGGCGGACTATACAGACACACCACACACACACACACACACACACACACCACACACACACAGACAGACAGACACACTTTCGCTTATATTTACCATTACCCATCACCCCCCACCTATTCCCTCACCCACACCATCACCCCCAACCCATCCCCCACCCATTCACTCACCCATCACCCCACACCATTACCCATCACCCCACCCTTCACTCACCCATTACCATCACCCTAATCAAGTTTCCTCAAATCTCGCAACCCACTTTTTTTTTTCACATTATCGCTAATAGGCTGCTAAAAAAAAAAAAAAAAAAAAAAAGTGATCGAATCATCTCATAAGTGGGCTTATGACCTCCCCTGGTCAACCCGTTTCAAAAATGTGCATATGAGTGATTGCGCCACGGGGGCGGAACCTATACCACACCACAGACAGAGACAGACGACAGACAGACAGACACACTTTCGCTTATATTATTATAGATATTATATATATATATATATATATATATATATATATAGTATATATATGTATATATATATATGTATATATATATATGTTAATATATATATATTATAATATATATGTATATATATATATTTAATATATATGTATATATTATATTTATAATTATATATATATGTATATATTATATAAATTTTAAATTTATTATATATTATATATATATATGATATATATATGTATATATGTATATATATATTATATGTATATATATATATTATATATATATATATATGTATATATGTATATTGTATATATTATGTATATATTAATATATATATTTAATATGTATATATATATATATATATAATATATATGTATATATATATATGTATATATATTATAATAATGTATATATATATATATAATTTGTCAATTATATCTCAATATGCCTCCGTGGTATAGTGGGTAGTGCTCCTGGCTGCGGGCCCGGGTTCAAATCCAACCTGGTTGTATTTTGTTTCAGTATATAATATTATCATGTCTGATTATGTGTGTGTGTATGTGTGTGCTAAAAATGCATAGAGTACTAATTATGATTACAGTATGTGTTATTGACATTATATGGCAATTATGTGTGTGTATGTGTGTGCTTTAGACAAGCTGTTCACGGTAGGATCGTGAGTGGGAAGTAGGATATCCATCGGATCAGGTCTGTCGGATCAGGTCTCACGACCAATCGCACCGTGGATGGGGGCCTTTAGACATCACATATTATGCTTAGGCTAGGACCTCAGCATTCCTATCTTGCTTGTAGGGTCTTTGGGCTGTCCGTACAAAGTTGATGACTAGCAATATGCCCTCACGGTCTAAACGGTATTTCCTAGTCAGCTGTGCATCACGCAGCCCGCTCAACACGTCCTTGCGTGGGCAAATATTCCCTCGCTGCGGCTGTTGTTGTGTCTCGGCCATTTTGACAGTAGGACCGTATATCATAGCCGCAGGAGCGTATATCATAGCCGCAGGAGCGTATATCATAGCCGCAGGAGCGTATATCATAGCCGCAGAAGCGTATATCATAGCAGCAGGAGCGTATATCATAGCCGCAGGAGCGTATATTATAGCCGCAGGAGCGTATATCATAGCCGCAGGAGCGTATATCATAGCCGCAGGAGCGTATATCATAGCCGCAGGAGCGTATATCATAGCCGCAGGAGCGTATATCATAGCCGCAGGAGCGTATATCATAGCCGCAGGAGCGTATATCATAGCCGCAGCAGCGTATATCATAGCCGCAGCAGCGTATATCATAGCCGCAGGAGCGTATATCATAGCCGCAGGAGCGTATTTCATAGCCGCAGGAGCGTATATCATAGCCGCAGGAGCGTATATCATAGCCGCAGGAGCGTATATCATAGCCGCAGGAGCGTATATCACCGCAGGAGCGTATATCATAGCCGCAGGAGCGTATATCATAGCCGCAGAAGCGTATATCATAGCAGCAGGAGCGTATATCATAGCCGCAGGAGCGTATATCATAGCCGCAGGAGCGTATATCATAGCCGCAGGAGCGTATATCATAGCAGCAGGAGCGTATATCATGCATAGCCGGGCTAAGGCACGGTGAACCCACTCCTAATCCCCCGCGCAGTTTTATGATGCCTCCTATTTTATGATACTTGCCAGCCAGTTATGGCTAAAATGCGCCATTTTGTCTCGCTATGATATATGTTCTTAGCTATAATCACTTCAAGATTTCCACTACTGGGTTATAATGATGACAAAGGGGTCGGCAGGCGGGTGTATAGTTCAGTCAAATTAGGACAATTTTGACCAAAGTTTGGACAAAAATAGGGGAGATGAAAATTGGTGGTTACCTTCCTGAATATTCCCTGATCATCATATTAAAAGTCCTCATAATTCCCTGTGGAGCATTTGCCGCTAGAGGACCAAATCCAAGATGATCGCCATTTCTACAAAATACGAGATATTTTTGCTTGTGCACCCAGTAGAAAGGTGTTTTTGGTGTTGAAACTTAGGTGTGACTATAGTTTAGAACAGCCTTTGAATAAAAAGACAACATAGCTGACAATAAAGTTCTTTATTATTAACATTAAGTATTCTCAGATGCTAGGTTGCCACATATCGCTATGAACGTCATTTAACCTTATATATTCTCTTTCTTTTGAGTGTGCTGGCTGGTGGATCTACTAGACTTAAAGATTCACTGTCCTGTTCAACAAGGGTCACTTCTTCATCACTGTTTTCAGCTTCAGTTTGTCCATGATTATTGTGATTTTCATCTTGCGGCACACCATCCTCGTCATTATCTACCACTTCAGAATTGCTGCATCACTGCCGCGACAGTAGCCGCATACCTGGGAACACTGAATGCCAGCTTTTCTGCAACTGCAACCACGTTCGCAACCACATTTGCAGTTACACGAGATCAAATTCAAACGAGCTTCAGGAGCAGGTGGTTGGCGTGTGAGAACTGGGCGTACAGCGCGGCCAAAGCATTGTTCGCGACATCATAACACAGCGCTTCCATAGGGGAATTCAGAAAATGTACTCTATGGCAGCCTACTGACTTCCGAGAGAGATATCTTACATATGGCAGCTTGTTTAAAGCACGGGCAGTCCATCAAGACCGTTGAGGAATGTTCAGATGCCACTTGTCAATTATAGACGAAGCATTTTAAAAAGTATCGCCTTCCTTCCCGCGAGTAATTTGAACAGAGGCGCATTGGTATGACTATCATTATTTTCATAAAGAGTGGCAAGAAAGACCTAACAAAAGAGCAAATTAAAGTTATTGTATCTCTACACAAGGCAGAGAGGCCAGTGGAAGAAATATCAAGGATTGTGGATGTTACGAGGAGATGTGTGCATAAGTGGGTGGAAAGTTTGACGGTGGGTTGCATCGTCGCGACAGCCGCGACACCAGAACATTATAAGTGGCCAGGGCGAGGGTGTAAAACATCAGCAAGCACCCTAAATGTCATGAAACGTCAAGTGGATGCCCATCCTCAATTAAGAGCAAGAAAAATATTGCAATATGACTTTTACATCCTCGCCCTGGCCACTTATAATGTTCTGGTGTCGCGGCTGTCGCGACGATGCAAACCACCGTCAAACTTTCCACCCACTTATGCACACATCTCCTCGTAACATCCACAATCCTTGATATTTCTTCCACTGGCCTCTCTGCCTTGTGTAGTGATACAATAATTTAATTTGCTCTTTTTTTAGGTCTTTCTTGCCACTCATTATGAAAATAATGATAGTCATACCAATGCGCCTCTGTTCAAATTACTCGCGGGAAGGAAGGCGCTACTTTTTTAAATGCTTCGTCTATAATTGACAAGTGGCATCTGAACATTTCTCAACGGTCTTGATGGACTGCCCGTGCCTTAAACAAGCTGCCATATGTAAGATATCTCTTCGAAGTCAGTAGGCTGCCATAGAGTACATTTTCTGATCCGATGGAGCTGTGTTTGATGTCGCGAACAAGCTTTGGCGCGTGTGTAGTGGCCACTGCCAGTCCAACCCACTCAGTAGTCACGCCTAGCCAAGTTGNCCCACTCATTGGTGGAGGGACCCCTACCCAGAGTTGAATTGATATAACACGTAAAGAGTGTTCTTTTGCTGCTGCTGATGTTGGTGGAAGTGCTGCAAGTTGAATTTTATTGTGAACTGGACATTTTGCAACAGCTTTCGTGAAACAGTGGTGCCTCTGTTTGTTCAAGGAAGACGTTCCCTTTGCAGCTCCATACAAGGCCAACAGGAATTCTTCACCAGCTGCTGCGACTGCCTTGACAGACGAATTGGCTCCATTGAAAACCTGCACACATTTATCCAATTCTGGATGTTTTCGGAACAGGTTGAATGCCTTTTTCTTGCCTTGTCTGTAAAGAGCCGAAGTCGTATCACAACCTGTCATTGCGTGCAAAAAACACAATTTGCTGCACATATCGCCTAGACGGTTCTGCACAGTTTTAATATTGTAAACTTTGTCAGGATATTTTCCACGCCCACGCTTCAGAAGATAAAGTCTGTTATTGTTATCTGCTTTTGACAGCTGTGTCAAGAGAATAAGTAGGTCTACATCAGTGCCCACAACTACCACATCATTAGTGTCAGATAGTTCCATTGCAGTTTGCACTATAAGTGTATCAGCGTCAGCAACAGAATGCTTCACTCTTATTCCTGCATGTTCCATATGATCTCCCAATGCTTCAATCAATCTGGCTTTGTTCTTTTATTACCCAAAAATCGATCTTGATGAATGGTGATTGGCATTTCATTATTGAACTGAATTTCAGTCGACTGACATTTTCTGGCTCTTCGTTCTTGCTCAACACCTTTGGTACTTAGTGCATTGCTGTACCCATCAAAGACCACATGGAAGTTTGGTGAGAAGTGCTTTTGTGCATAGGACACATATGTCCTGTACAGATCACTGTATAACCCATGTTCTGGCCATACCACCCGATGCAATAAATATCCCCCGTCCACGACTATTGTACTATTGGTGGGTATGCATTCTCACATTCACATAGTGATTCAATTATGCTGTACATGGACCGACTTTTCAGTCTTTCTCATGGAAATCTCATCAAACAACGAGAGAGACGAGGAGCCAATTCGTACTCTAGGTGTGAAGCGAAATCTGCATCAGATTTACCACACAAATGATTCTGTTAAATAGTTGCATGGGTGTTCACATGGAATGACCTCGTCTCGGACCTTCACAGAGTTATTTACAGCTCCAAAGGGTAGACTCCTGTCTTTGCGACGCAGCTTAACATCTCAAAGTATTTTCCTACCAGCTTTCATGTGCACTGAGTAGCCAATTTCCACTGCTGCATCACAGTTAATAGCTTCATTAGCGCAACACCTGTAGCTATGGACATCAGTTCTTGGTTCTGTGGTAGTGGGTGGTGTACAGAAAGCCATTCTCTCAGCTTTTCAACATCCTTTTTGTCTCGCAGTTGATGTGACTGTCTGAGATCAACATGTTGTTCAAGATGTAGAGAAATGACTGCCACAGAACTCTTCAAAGCAATGTATTAGTTCTGTGCAAACCAGGCATGCCCTCTACCCAATGACTCAAAACAGCATCTGTCATTCCACGACCACAAGTAACCCTCCAGAAGTTTTCATTGCACGCATCAACACCTGCTCAATTGTCATGTCAGTCCATATGCCTGCCCACAATTTACATTCGCCGAACAGGTGAAATTCCTAGTGATGTAAATTGCTGGAACTCGGTTTCTGTCATCTTCTCCTCTAAGTGAGACATCTGCTGCACGTACAGATGAGCATATTTTGCATAGCTAAGTGCCCATGCGTGGAAAATGAGAAGCATTTCACAACAGTATCAATGTGCAAGTGCCAATGCCATAACGCTCAGCACATACAAATTGATGCATCAACATTACTTGGTTATATTTATTGTCCCCAACATTTTTGGGCCTTTGACTGAGCCCTTGCTGCCTACCCCATAACATTTTTCAGCTTCTTCAGGACCGCTGCAAGAGGGATGAAATCATTGGATTTTTTGCAACTATTTTAAATAAAAAAGTGTCACTTTTTTGTTAGCGTGTTATAGAATTCCTTGACCCCTGAAATGTATATTTTGACACCAAAAACACCTTTCTACTGGGGCAAAACCCAAAAAAATATCTTGTTTTTTGCAGAAATGGGGGCCCATCTTGGTTTTGGCCCTTTAAGCAAAAAAAATCCCCCTCCATTTGGTTTTCCCAGGGGGAAAATTTTACTATGATGATTAGTTAGTTTTCAGAAATCCCCACCCCCCAAAATTTTCTTTTCCCCCCTATTTTTTCCCAAACCAAATTTTTCCAAACTTTTAAAACTGAAGAAAACTCAAAAAAAGGGGCATATACTTTTGGCCCTGTGACCTATTTGCTCTAGTAACAAGTGCAAAGTTTGTATATGGTTCCGACGATAAACCAGGGCCCCGGGAAAAAGATATACATAAAATTTTAAAATACTTTTATATTTTATAAAATTAAAAGTTTTTTTGATGCCCAAAAAAATATACTAGTTCTTTTGATTTTAAAGTACATAAAAATTCTTTGTATGGAAGTTATTATACGGGTTAACACTTGTGTGGTAAAGTTGTAATCAATAGTAATAGTAATGAAAGTTATTAATATTTTAGGGGGGTTTAAATACTGACAGCGGGATGATTACAGTCAAATCAGCGATTGCCCTTGAGACTGCGGGCCTATTCCCGCATAGTCCGTCAGGGCCAACTTCGGCTTTTATGGGCATGGGGCACGCCCCCCCTAAAACCCAAATCCTTCCCACCCGGGTTGTATCTGTAAGAGCCCAAAAACCAAAAAGGAACCCAAGGGGGCGCCCAAAAAGGCTCGGGGCCCATGGGGATGTTGATGTTTTTTTTCGAAAAGTTTCCCTTGGGATGGCAAAAAAGCCTGCAGGGCCAAACAAAGCGCGTGGTAAACCCCCGGGGAGTGGCGTCGTAGGTAAAACGAGGCGAGGGCCCCCCCCCTCCCGTATGGCCCAAGGGTTTTATTGTTTGATTTAAACCAGTGAATATTTTTAAATTACCAATGATACCATTATTGAAATTTAAAGGGCCCATAAAAAACACGAACCCAAAGTCATCAATTTATTTGTATTTTTCACCTTTTAAAAACAACAAAACAACAAAAAATTTAAAATCTACAAAAAATACTGAATATTTCATGGTCCCCATTGTTTATCCCCCTTTTAAATAAACTAACCACTTGAAATTTTGGGAAATATTTAGCATATTTTTAGGGAAAACACTTGTTTACCTTCCCCGATCGGGCTCCACTATACAGGGAGGGGTTGGAGCGGAGGCCAGAAGCAATTTCCAAGTAAAACTTTAGTAGTCTTTGGTAAAAGGAAAAAAATTTTTAAAACCTTTCCCAAATCCTTATATATTATAGAAATTACTCCCGTAACCCAAGAAAAAGATAAAAAATTTTTCCCATTTTTTTTTTAAATGTTACACTCTTTAGAATTCTCGTTATCACCCTACTATTTTCATTCAAAAAAACATCATCTTTAAAGCTTCGTTTTTTAAGCCCCCATCATTAGCCCAGCCTTGTAGTAAAAAAAATATCGTAGCCCATTTTTTGGGAAGATTTTCAATATGATTTTTTTATAAAAAACCCCTTTTTTCAGACGGATACTATCCCCTTTTGAAAACATTTTCTACTAATATAACAATCATACATAAGTTCCACATCCCCCTTAAGTGAATTTCCTAAATGCTAAAAATTAAACAAGGGTGTGAAAGTTTTTATATACAGTAGCAAATAGAGAGAATTTTCAAAAAATGGGATCAATTACCTTAAAGTTGCCTAATCGTTCCCACCATCCCCGTGAGTCCCGGGTTCCTGCTAGACCTTTATGATGATATGGCAAATACTGTGCCCAACCCCATTTCCTGATGCCCAACGTCCTCGCGTACAGGGGAAGAAACGGGGGGAAAAAGACGTTTAAAGGCTGTCCTCAGGGTGCGGGAAAAAAAAAAAAAGAAAAAAAAACTATTTTTTAATAGAAAATGTTTTGGAACATGTATATGCTATTGAAAATTTTTTTTGGGTCATAAATCATTTTCCATAAAATTGTTTTAAAATTTTTCCAAATGTGAAAGTATTTTCCAAAAACAATTATTGCGGAAGTGCTGAAATAGACCCCCACTCCTAGAGCCCCCCATCCCTTTCCAAAAAACCCAAAGGGCTGAACGGGGAAAATTTAAAAATGCGTTTTTCAATAAATAAAAAATATTATTTGATTATTGGAAAGCCTTACCACTCAAAAAAAAGTTAATTTAAAAAAAGTAAAGTTTTTGTTCATGAATCTGGTCCCTTCCCATTCTTCTGGGCATTTGCACTTCTTGACAAAGGGAATCGTTGCATGTTTGGGGCCCCTTTTTGTATAGTTTCTTCGTGTGTTTCTCTTTTTAGGGCCCATAAAGTAGGTTTTAGACGCGGGAAAAACTAAATTTTTGTCCAAGAATAAAACTTTAAAAGGGGGAGAGAAGAAGAGAGAGGGGGGGAGTTTGGAGCAAAGAAAAGGAGAGTTCGTAGGACCCCCCCCAAATGGTTTTGGGCTCACCTTGAGGGCAGCGGACGGAAGCCCCCCAAAAAATATCCTTTAAAAATTCCTAAATCCACACTGGATCCAAATAGACTCTAAAATTTAAACCCTTTCTAGGTTGGGGCCCCAACCCCCATCTGTGGTAAATATGTAATGAAATCTGTCCCAACTTTGTTTTTTTCTTTTTTATAGGGTTTGAGCCTTTTAAAAGCCCCTGTAGGCTTTTTTTTCTTTTGAGGGATTAGTATTTGGTCCTGACATTTATGGAGGGTCGGATGTCAGTCGCCCTTCCCCGTTGGTGACGCAGGCTCAAATTTTTTTATAGTGACCCCCGTGGTCTTAGGTGACGATCCCTTTTTCTGTGATTTTCCCGGATCCCCCAGTCAGGTCATACTGCCACCTGATTTTTCCCCCAAACACACTTGAAAGTCGCTTTGGGAAAGAACGGGTTTATGCGCAGGGCGGGTTTCTTCGGCCAAATTTTGACGATGGTTTTGACAGTTGCCCCTTTTGGTGGGATTTTAAAACCTCAGGGGGCTTCTGCTCACCCTACCCCCCCTCTTGTCGCCACCCCAAAAAAACCCGGGGTTTGGGGGAAAGAAAATTTTTTTTTTTTTTTTTTTTTTTTTTTTTTTTTTTTTCCCCGGGGGAAGTCAGTTTTAACAAATGACCATTACAGAATTTTATGAAAAACACACGTCAAGGTAGTAAAAATCCGCCCCTTTCGGCAATAATTCTATTAATTTAAACCCCAAACGTATGGGGTTGTGGGTGGGTGCGTTTTTTGGGGGTGAAATATCTGGCGCGAATGGCACCAAAAATGCTAGCAAGAGCCCCATTTAATGGGGTAAGGGGTGCCACTCCTTGGGATTTTTCCCCCAAAATTTTTAGGGGATTTTTCAAGTATTTTTTCAGTAGTTTTTCTCAAGGGAAGCATCGGTTTCTGTTGTACCGTACCTTTAGATAAACCCAAATGGAGAAAAACTTTAATAACCTTCCAAAAAAACCCCCAAAATAGAGCAAAATATCCAACGCCAGGGGCCTAAATCCCCAAAATCCCGGGAAAAAACCCAAGGAGTGGGAAACCCAGCGTAGAGCGTAGTTAGGGGATGATGGGGTTTTTGTGGTGGGCGAGGGCTTAAAAATCAAGGGCCCTTTATGTGACAGTTTGTAGACCCTTTTTCGAATGTTGGGGCCCGGGTTTTTGTAGCCCTTTTTTAAAATTGCGCTTTCGGAAGGCATGCCGTAAATCGCCCCCAGCCCGAGGCCCCCCCCCGGAAATCATTTCCCCCCAGCCCCCGGGTTTTAAAAAAGGTCGAAAGAGTTACCCACGGGAGGATTTGAAATCGGGACATCGAGTCACCACTCCAAGACGCAACCCCCTCCCTTTCCCCCCCTTTTACATGATCCTGCCCCAATAAACAAACAAACCGCCCAAAACAAACAAGCATACCCCAAAAAAAACTTAAACACATAAACTCCATGGCGAAAGTAAAAATTTTCGTTTTTTTATTTGCAGTCATTTTTTACATTTTCTTACCCTCGAAAAATTTAAAGGTCAAAAGGGATTTTCAGGGTTTTTTCAGCTTTTTTAATTCAGATTATGATGCATTGTGAGTGGAAATTTCGACAGGGGATACTTTCAGGCTATGTTGATTTAATAAGTCGTTTGAATCAGTGTATTTTTTAGTCACTCTGGGGGATCTTCTCGACTTCGCGGGATTCCTGCAAAAGGGCTATTGCCTTTGAGGGCCCGGTCTGTTTTTCTGGGAATGAAAGTGCTGGAAGTGTTTGGGGGAGGGGGTATCCAGCCCTTCTTTCCTGGGAATACCCGGGTTTTTTAGGGAAAAGGGGGCGTCCTTGCCCCCCCTCACTTTTCCAAAAAATTGTATTGGGCGGGATTGGGCAAAGTTTTGGGTACAAGTGATTGTGGAGCATCCCTCGGAAAAACTTTAAAACTAAGATCAAGATCTTGGGGTTTTTGCGAGATGGGATTAAATTTTTGGCCCCAGGGGCTGGAGGGGTTTGGGTGATGGCTCTCGGGCGCCCCCAGAGAAGGCAAAAAACCCTTTTGGGAAAATTTAGGGGGCCCGGCCCCAAGACCCAAAGGGCCAGGTCTTTGGAGGCCCTTTTTAGATGAAGCAAAATATGTTCATGGGGTGCGGCCCCGGACATTTAGATCTTGGAAAGTTTTTGTACCTGGTAGCCCCCAAAATTTCCCTAATGATGGCGGGTCACCTCAAGAAGTCCCACGGCCCGGTTGGCATGGCCCCCCGGGTTAGGGGCCCTTTTGCACGAGTATTTGGTGTTTTCGGGTACTTGCCCGGGCAGGAGGCAAAGATCCCGGGTTTTCAAGTCGCTTGTTTATATCTTACGCCCTTTTTACTCTATGGGGTGTGAGACAAAGGGGCACAAAATTTGCGATTTGAAAAAGGTGAATCGAAAGCCCCCGCTAATAAGTGTTTTTCGCAGAATTTCCAGTTCCCGATTTTTTTTTTGTAAAGAATATAGTCCTGAAAGTTTAAATTGAAAAAGAGGGGACAGTTGACTTTTCATTTAAGAAGAGGGGATTTTGTTATCTGGTAG
This sequence comes from Chionoecetes opilio, assembly GCA_016584305.1. Taxonomy (NCBI): domain Eukaryota; kingdom Metazoa; phylum Arthropoda; class Malacostraca; order Decapoda; family Majidae; genus Chionoecetes; species Chionoecetes opilio. The sequence continues at coordinate 5,208 of JACEEZ010021822.1, read as the reverse complement.
GTTTTTTCCCATTAAGATAGTGATTTAAATTAGGGTTTTTTAGACAATTTTAAAAAAAACAAGGTTTGCTTTGCCCTAATCAGAAATCATGAAAACAAAAAGCGTGGCCCCTTTGTGGAAAATCTCCGTGAATCACTTAGGGGGCCTATCGAAATTTAAAAGTCTAAGAACGACGTTGAAAAATTCAAGGTTTGAGGAAACAGGTAGGAGTGGATTTGGGCCCCTTTTTAGTTTAAAAATCCAAACAAGGGGGTGCCCCCTTTGCTCCAGTCACGATCCTAGTGTATTTTCATCCCCCGGTCATGGACGCTCTCCCCTCAGGTCACGTTTTGGCCCGGGTTAAACCCCCGTTTTTGTGGAGAAGCCCCAAAAAAAAAAAACTCTACCTTTGTCTTCACCAGTTCAATTAAACAATTCATCTGAAACCCCACAAGAACTTAAAAAGTGTTATTTCTATCTTGTTTTAGTTTTTTTTTTGGGTTTTTGCCTTAAGTATTTCCTTAAACATTTTGTAAAATTTTAAAAATTTAAAAAAAGAAAAGGGCTTTTTGAAAACAGTTTCCGGCCCTTTTTTAAAAATCTTTTAATGCAGTGTTTGGCGATTTTTAAATTTTCCTGGTAGGTATGCAGAAGGTCCCGGTTCAAATCCCCCCCCAAAAAGCACTGTCAAATCCATGTCGAGTGGCCCCAAAAAAAACCCGCTGGGACATACTTGTTTTTCTGAATGCGGGCTAAAAAGGCGGGGGAGGGAGCCCCCAGGTGCAGCCAGAGCCTGAAAATGAGGGTCCGAACACCACAGAAAACGAGATCTTTCACCTAACATCACAGGTTTCAATATCCCAAATCCCGCCGTACCACTAACGGGCGGGGGCCAATCATCACGACCCTCCCGAATGTGTAAGGGCCCTCAAAGAATTTTAAATTTGCCCCTTTCAGGGAGTATAGGCCCCCCAACGTTAAAAAAAAAATTAAAAAAAAAAGGTTTTTCAAGATATCCCGGTTTTTAAAATTCGCATATACGGATGCGGATCGGGGTTTTTAAAAAGCTTTGGAATATCCGTGAATTTGGTGCGAATGCTAAAAAAATAATGTTTTTTTTTGGGTATCCTCGGAGCGTATGCCGATTCGGATATCCGGTCCACCCTATTTAAAAAGTGGGGACGCCTCGTCTGGGGGGGGGGGGGGCGCAAAGGGGGGTGAAACATTCTTAGCCCGGGCCCCCCCAACCCCCCCCCCCCCCCCCCCCCAACCCCCCCCCCCCCCCTACGATTCTATCTGATCCGTTTTGCCGGGCCCTGGCATGACAGCAACCTCCCGCACCCTTTCCCTTTTAGGGGCTTTGGGGTTTGGGCATTTTCCGCCATGTTTCTTTCCCTTACGTTTAAACCCCCTTAAAAAGGGACAGGGCCCTTTTGTGGGCATCGGAGATACGGGGGCTTGCATCCTCAGGCCTGTAAAAAGGCCCCCCCGGCCCTTTTCCCCCGGGGGGACCCCCCGTCCTGTCCCCCCCGAAAGGGCCCCTGGTTCGTGGAGCCCCAGGGGGGGGCCCTTCGTGGGCCCGCTTGGGGTTTCAGGTGGTCGCCCGGGCCCGAAATTATCAGGTCTGTTTGTCAGTTTAAACAGCTGAGGTGTGAATTTTTTAAAAAACCCCCTTCCCGGTCGCTGGGCCAAAACTGCTTATCAGCAAGCCTTTCCCCCCCTTTTCCCCATTTCTTGGGTTTCCCTTTTTCTCCTTTTCCCCCTTTTTTTTTCCTCCTTTTCTCTCTTCCTTTACTTGTCTCCCTATTCCCCGTTCTTTGGACGGACCCGGAAACCCCCAATTTTTGAAAAAGCCCGATTTTAAAAGGGGAAAACGGCGGGTGGATCCTGGGTCTCTCTTCGCTGGTGATAAAGGTACTGTTAACATCATCGCCTTCTTGCTTTGCGTTACCTTCTTCAACGTTTTTTCCCCCTTCCCTTCCCCACTCCTCTTTCACCCTTTCTCCCTTTTCCCCCTTCCTTGTTCCCTTTTGTCCCCCGGGACCCTTCCTTTTTTTTCCGTTCCTTGGGGGCCCTTGGAAAATTTTCCCCCTTTTTTGGTTTTCTGCCCCCCCGGGGCCCCCTTCCCCCAAAATCCGGGTTTTGCTTCGGGGTTCCCTTTTAAAAACCTTTTTTTGCCAAAAGGAACCCCTTTCCCTTTCTTAAAAATTTTTCCCTGCCCCCGGGCCCCTTTTTACTTCCGGATTTCCTTTTAATTTGCCCTATTTCTTTCCTTAAAAATTTTTTTGTAAAAAACCCTGGAATTTTTCCTTATGAAAATTTTTCCCCGTGCCCCACCTTTTCCCCCTTCCTTTTCCCCCCTTGTTTTTCGGTCCCGGGACCCTTTCTCCTTCCCTTATTTCCTTGTTTCCTTCTTCCCTCACCCTTTTCCCCCCCCCTCCCCCCCCCTTCTGGAAAAAAATTATTCCTTTTTCCGGCCCTCGGGGGCCTTTTTTCCTTCCTTTTTCCCTTTTTCGGGTTTCCCCGGCCCTTGTTTAAACCTTGGGTTTCGTTTTAAAAAACCCTTTCCCCCTTTTTTCCGGTTTGATCGGACCCTTTCTCCCTTTTTTAATTCCTTTTTTTCTTTTTTCACCCCCCCCAAAGGGGTTTCCAAAGAAACAAAAAAAAAATTTGAAGGGGGTTTTGGTTTTTTTTTTTTTTTTTGGGGTTAAAAAAAGGGGTGGGGAAATTTTTCCGGGAAAATTAATTTTTTAGGAAAGGAAGGTTCAAAATAATTTGAAAACAAAAGCAAGGTTAAGAAAAACAGAAGGATAAGGGGTTTAAAAGGAAAATTATTAAAAAGACCAAAAAACCCAAACTTTTTCGGAATTTAAGGAAAAAATAAGGTTTTTTTTTTTTTTTTTTTTTTTTTTTTTTTTTTTTTTTTTTTTTTTTTTTTTTTTTTTTTTTAAAAAAAAAAAAAAAAAAAAAAAAAAAAAAAAAAAAAAAAAAAAAAAAAAAAAAAAAAAAAAAAAAAAAAAAAAAAAAAAAAAAAAAAAAAAAAGCAAATTTTAAAAAAATTTTAAGGGGGATTTTTCTTTTGGGGCCCAAAGGGGGGGCACGGGAAAAAAAGGGGGGAGGGGGCATTTTTCAAAAAAAATTAAAGGGGCGGGGAAAAATTTCAAAAAAAAAGAAACCAAAAAAAAAAAAGGGGGGTTAAAAAAAGTGAAATAGCAAAATTAATGGGAAAATTAATGATAGAACATGAGAAGACTACAAAATAACTAGAAACGAATATGCAAGAGTTCGAAACGAATATGCAGAAGTTGATAGGAATATTGAAATAGGCATTATAAAAAATGCCAAAAGGAACCCAGACTGTTTTACAGGATTGTCAATGGAAAAAAAATGAAGGAATTTATTAACAAACTGAAACTGAAACGAATGGTTTACAATTAACCAGTATCACATATTGAAGTTATGAAACAATATTTCAAGAAGTTTTCACAGAATATAATAAATTTTTGGAAGGAGAGGATGTGAAAAGAGACACAGTACTAAGTGATATTGAAGTGGAAATGCAGTAAATTAAGAAATTATTATTATACCAAGATGACAGAAAACCACCAGGTCCGGATGGACCTGGTTTGACCTCTAACTAGATTTTTGCAGGAATGTAGGGACCAATTGGTGGACAAAGTGCACAGTCTGATTGCATGTTCCCTAATAGAAGTTACATTACTTCAAGCGTGGAAAAGAGAGTCTATTGAACCCATATTTAAAAAGGGAATCGAGGAGGACCTACTATATTATAGACCGGTCTCTTTAACTAGTGTAATAGGGAAGTTATGCGGGAATATAGTTAGAGACATATGGTTTCAGTATTTGAAGGAAACAATTATCGTGTCACACAGACACTTTGGATTTAGAGGTGGGAGTTCCTGTGTCTTATATCTGCAGTGTTTTTTTTCTTTTTTCACATAACAAAGGGCTGGCAAAGAACACAAAAAAGAGGTAACAAAAAAGGGGGTGGGCCATTTTGTTCGGGAGTATCTTATTGAATTCGTAGGTAGGTGTAAAAGTATTGAAGTCATAGGAAGGTGTAGAATAAAACAGGAAGAGAGCTACAGAGTTTAACCAGTGAAAGTGATTAAAGAGTAAATATACTGATTAACTCTTGGAATAGGAAGATAGATATAATAGAGATGAGAATGAGTAGGTCTTGTGCAGCGGGAAGGGGGGAGGCATGCAGTTAGGAAGTTCAGAAGAGCAGTGAGCATGAAAATAACGGTAGAAGATAGCAAGAGAAGCAACATTGCTGCGGTGATTTAAAGATTGAAGACAGTCAGTAAGCGCAGGGGAGTTGATGAGACGGAAAACTTTTGACTCAACAATGTTTAGGAGAGCTGTATGAGTGGATCCTCCCCAAACATGTGAGACATATTCCATACTTGGGCGGATAAGGCCCCTATACAGAGCAAGCAACTGGGAGGGAGAAAAAATGGACGCAGACGCCACAGGACACCTAACTTCTTAGAAGCTGTTTTAGCAAGAGATGAGATGTGAGATTTCCAGTTCAGATTTCTAGTAAAGGATAGTCCAAGAATGTTCATTGTAAAAGAAGGAGATAATTGAGTGTCATTGAAGAAGAGGGGATAGTTATCTGGTAGGTTTTGTCGAGTAGATAGGTGGAGAAATTGGTTTTTTGAGGCATTGAACAAAACAAGGTTTCCTTAGCCCCAATCAGAAATCATAGAAAGATCAGAAGTTAGGCACTCAGTGGCATCTCTCTGTGAATCACTTAGTTCCTGTTGAGTTGGACGTCTAATAAACGACGTTAAAAATGCAGGGTAGAATCATCAGCGTAGGAATGGATAGAGCTTTCAGTTAGACTTAGAAGATCCTTAATGAATAATAGAAAGAGAGTGGGTGATAGGACAGAACCCTGAGGAACACCACTATTAATAGACTTAGGAGAAGAAGGACTGTCTACGAAAACTTTTGACTCAACCATGTTCAGGAGAGCTGTATGAGTGGATCCCCCCCAACATAAAGAGGTATACGACATACATGGACGGATAAGGCCCCTGTACAGAGCAAGCAAATGGGAGGGAGAAAAAAATGGACGCAGACGCCACAGGACACCAAACTTCATAGAAGCTGTTTTAGCAAGAGATAAAATGTCAGATTTTCAGTTCAGATCTTTAGTACAGACATATTACAATATATGGTATGGATCAGGTGGATTGC
>JACEEZ010021821.1:15000-27085 GCA_016584305.1 Chionoecetes opilio | reverse complement strand
TGTTTAGTACCTTCACTACGGTTTTGTAGCATATTTTTCTTTAACTCAAACACAAATGTCACGATCATGTTTTTTCGCTCTGCAAGAATAAGGAAATAATACCAACAAACCCATGCAGCGCAGGCGCTTACATTGAATTGAAAATTCTTTACACATGAAAAATCGGAATCGTGTAAAAAAAAAAAAGATTTGTACTAACTTTAACGTTTTCTATCATTTAAAATCGTTCCAGGGCGAATAGAACCGGGCTAGAAAAAATATAAAAAACCTTTAAGGGGGGAAATGAAACCTGTAGGAAAAATAAGCTAGAAAGTAAAAAGGAAAGTGGGGAAAAAAAAGAAAAAAATCAGGGGACCACACGAATCTTGACCACTGGGTTTTGCAGTTTTATCGCTGAGTTATGAAAAGACAAGGCTGAAAAAAGTCCCCCACACCATGCAGGTGCAGTTACCCAGGAGGGGGGGGGTACTGAAGAGGAAACGGGGGGATCAGCCAAAAGGGGATTCACTTTTTATGGTGGGAGAAGCAACTCCCCCCACCTTAACTTTTTGGGCTCGCGGGGGGTGCGTAGATTACTGCAGTGATTCACGTTCATCGTTGCGGGCTGACAAACCCCTCTGTCATCTTTTAGCTATTACATTAACTATTTTTTTAATCATATAGTTTTTTTAATACGGCGCAGGGTTTTGTGTATATTAGTTTTTGGGGTTTAACTTTTGTTCAACCTTTTCTGTTTCGGTGTTTGTTACTTGATGTTTGGTCCGGGCCCCTGGTTAATTCCCCCGTGGTCACCCCTCCTTTTTAATCCCTTTTTCGTACTCCCTCCCCTTTTTCAGGCAAATCCCCCTATGTTTCCCCCCTGCCCATTAAGGGTTTAAATTCGTCGTCAGATCTCGGGTGTAGGAGTCAGACGGGTGTCAGACATCAGTGTCGGGTTTTGAGTCCTGGCTCTTTTAAAAGGGACCCCTTTGTAGAGCAACACTTAAAAACCCGACCTCCGCCCAGAAAACTCACAAGCCTTAAAGTCACAAGAATCCAAACCACGGAGGAGAACTCACCCCCCATTCCCCGGTGTTACCTTTTCCCCAATTTAAAAAACCAATCAAAGCAGATTTATCTTTTTCTGCTCACCCTAAAAAGGGCATACCAAAAATCCTTTTTCACATTGACAGCAAGTGGGATATGGTAACAGGGTTAAACCTTCCCGCCACCCGCCACACGCTTTCCCTACGCCGCCCCCGGGCTTTCCCAAACCAACCGGGCCCCATCGCCGCCGCCCGGACTTCCAGCCACGCCGCAACATGCTCCACCTACGCCGCCCGGACCCCTTTCCTCCAGGGACAACGCTGCCGCCTCCCCCACCACATCCACCACCGAGGGCCCTTCCACCCCACACCACGTGACGCTCCCCGCCTGCCCTCCACCACCCGGACGTTTCCACGCCCGCTCCTCCCCCACATCACGACAACGCCTGGGCCCCCCACGGTATCCAAACCGGGGCCCCCTTTGCGCCCTCCACGGCTTCTACGAGATTCCACACGGGGGGCCCCCCCGGGGCCCCACGACCAATACCGGGTTCCTCAAACACCCTCGAAATGTCTACACACTTTTCATCCACACGCAGGAGTCCACCTCGTCTTGTTTTCCACCCCCGCGCCGCTTCGATTTATCTCTCCCCAAACTCCTTTACAGCACCTCCACCAAGCTTCAAAATTTGTTAAGTACCATATCATTTTATATTTTTTCCCAGTGCTTTCAATACCCCATAGCAGGGGTGGCCAACCTTTTTTGAGAATTTAAATTTTTTACATTACCCTGATGGATCTAACCAAGATTCAAAAATTCCATAAATGTAACTGTAAAATGTAACTTTATCCCATCGAGGTATGAGAGAGAGGAGAGAGAGAAGAAGAGAGAGAGAAGAGAGAGAGAGAGAGAGAGAGAGAGAGAAGAGAGAGAGAGAGAGGAGAGAGAGAGAGAGAGAGAATATTTTTTTGCAGTAACTGTAACACTGCTATAATTATGATATAATAATTGTTAAAATACAATTACAGAGCACACACTTACATTATTAATGAGATGATTGGCACTGCATGCTGTCTGCTAACTTGGTGTAGTTAGGGCTGTAGTTGGTGATTGCTAGCTTTAAGCAGGCATCCAGGTGTTCATCTGACAGTGTTGATCGATATTTTGATTTGATGTATTTCAGGTGTGAAAATGTTGATTCACAGATGGTAGGTTGAACCAAAAAAGCTGTTAGGTACATGGAACATTTTCTGACATTAGGATACTTTTCTTCACTGAGAAGAGTTCCAGAAACTGCCTCCTTTTGCCATGGATTTGATCTGAATATCATTTTGCAGTTTCAAAATCTCATTTCAACTTCAGATGTATCCATGTTAAATAATGAGGCCATTCTAGATGCACTATCTTCAACATCTGTGCCTTTACCAAAGGGAAAACACATGTATGTTGCAACACGTTTCCACTGCTGCTATATCTTGAAAACGCCTGTCAAAATCTGAGGCGAGGTTTTGTACCTGTTCAGTATAGCGACACTGTTAAACTGATCACATTGTTTACTTGATTTTCCAGTTCTGACATCATATTTCTGAAATTTCTCAGTGCATGTTGCTGTAGCTGTGAAGACACTAGTTTTAGTTTCTGCTTGAATGCTGTCAAAAGCACTAATCATTTCAACTATAGTTTTATCTTTCCTTGCAAATCTAAGTTCAGTTCATTCAACATACCAGTTATGTCTACTAAGAATGCTAAATCCAGCAGCCATTCTTCATTGTCAATGTGGGGGTGATGAGAAGGCCGATCTTTTGAGGCCAAAAACACTTTTATTTCAGGTAGCAGATCTCTAAATCTTTGGAGAAATTTACCTCTGCTTAACCACCTGACATCTGTATGCAACAACAGATCAGAGTGTTCTGCTTCACTTTCTTGTAACTGACTTCGAAACAGTCGCCTCTGAAGACTTCTGGCCCGAATTTAATTTACAATTTGAAAGAAATGTCCATGATTCTGTCATATTCAACATTTTACCACAAAGTGCTTGTTGATGAATGACACAATGATAATTAAAGAAGTCAGGAAATCTATCATCACCCCTGCAAAGGGCAATGAACCCATTGGTTCGACCAATCATCGCTGGTGCTCCATCAGTTGTCATTGATACGAGCTTGTTTACTGGCAACTGTGTCTTGTTGACAAAATCACTGAAAGTGTGAAAAATGTCCTCTCCTCGGGTTTTTCCTTTTAATGGTAGAACCTTTAGTAATTCCTCCTTTGTGCTCAGATCTTTGAACACCATTCTAATGAAAATGCACAGTTGTGATGTATCGATCATGTCAGTAGTTTCATCAAACTGCAATGAAAAGAAGACACACTCACGTATGTCCTTGTTCAGTTGTTCACCCAAATCCTCAGCCATAAATTCACAGCGCCTCATAACAGTGTTTCTTGATAACTGAACTTCTTTAATAGCAGACATAATTTCAGACTTGTTTTTGAAATTTCAAACAATGATTCTGCTGCTTCTAGAAAAGCCTCCTTGAATGTTTCTCCATCCTGAAACGGTTTTTTTTGTGCTTTGCGAGTACTCGGCTCACCTTGAACGATGCAAATGGTTGCTGCCTTTGATTTTGAAGTCGCTCCTGTAAAAAGGGCTTGTTGTGCTGAAAGCTGTGCCTTTAGTTCTCGAATTTTCCTTTTTCGTAGTCTCACTTTTGGGAGGAAAATCACTGTCATACTTCTTGTGAAGACTTTTGAAATGCCTTTCAAGATTTCCTTTCTTCGCCAGTGCTGGGGATACATGACATATCAGACACACACACTTCGAAGTGTTCATGGTAAAAAAATAATCTTCCTCCCACTCACTGTGAAAATGGTAAGTTTTACTTTTTTAGCACTCGATCCAGCTCCAGCACTACTCATTTTGGTTCAGTTGATGTCTAATAACCTGTTAATAACCTGTTCGAAAACGAAAACGTATTACACGGGCGAGTTTTGCTTCAGCACTAGTCACTGATGTGTACTGGTTGACGCTGCTGTTCGCAGGAAATACGTAATGTAAACAGCACTTTACAACTGATGTAATGAAAGTAAACTAAAATAAATGCAGCTTTTCCGTCCTTAATATTGACTATGTGGAATATTTCATTATTACGTGACTATTTCAAGCCGTCAGAACATTTCTTTACGAGACACTGATCCCAACACCCCTACACGTCCAACGTTTGCTGAAAACTGTGGAGGCTTGCGGGGGGAACAGAGATGCCAATTAATATTTGCGTTGACACTTATCAATATGATTCACGGGTGTAGACAAGACACCCTAACTCTGAGTAAACTTTTTATTTAACAGTCATCAGTATTTGTAAACTAACAAAAGCACACACTGGCCCTACAAGTAATGACAATTTATAAATCAGGTTTAACAGCAATCACCTATCAAATTCCTGTTACGAACGCGTACGGTTCCTGTCCACTGGTACGAACGCGTACGGTTCCTGTCCACTGGTCAGTTTCCGCCAATCCCCCCCAGGCTTAAAGGCTGCCAGTGCATGATAACACAGGAGTAGTCTGTCTTTATAAATAATTGTATGCAATGTATGGTGGTCAGACATGTCCATCATTATGAATATAAATATAGCTTATTCCCAGAAAAAAAGAGAACTATAATAATCCAAGTATCATGAGTACTTGGATATGCTATTGCAGCTATTTGCATGGCAACTTCTGAAGGACGAATTATTAACAGGTACAGTAGTGTGATCGACATAAACAGCTTGTGATCGACCAGTCGATCGCGATCGATTTTGGGGGCCACCCTGCTATAGCTTGTTTACCTTTTGGTTCAATTTTTTGGTAGTGCCATCTCTTTGTGTTTCCACCTTTGTTATTTTTTTTTATTAGGATTGTTGCTGATAAAACTTTGACCTCCAAGGTTACCTGACTGTCATACCCCAACGCGTGTGACGTTACAGCGCCCTCACAGTGTCGGTCCGTGTCTGATACTCCGCCCTTTGGACTTATGGTTTCCACTGAGTTACGGTATTTGTACATTGTGAGTAACGGCTCTTTATTTAGTCCTTTGCTTTTCTTTGTTACATAATGATACACGCAACTCCACACTCACATTGCTTTTGTTCCATAAGTGTCACTAACACTCTCCGTCAGGGTTTTCATTTATTCACGTTCTCGCTTTTTTCCCAAAATATACGTATTTTATTAGGTATACATTATAGTATTATTATCATTTTTGCCAAAAACTGTTAGTTACTCGGATTTTTTATCCTTTCTTCCTCACAAATTCACCTGTCATCAGCCACCACCACGCCAACTTTCACTTTGGTAACAGAGGTTCCTTCCTTCCCAAATTCACGGGCAAACAATATTCCTGTACACAATTCCAAGAGTTGACAAGATCGCGCGTGTAACATCATGAAGATACAATAAAAATTTAGCTCACTAAGTCCCGTTTGGACTTGTCAAACTGCCTTGCAGGCAATACCTGCAGATTATTTATTTCTGACAATTAAGACATTTACGAATTTTAAGGACCACATTCAATAAAATTCAGTGGCAGTCAGAAATCCGGATCCTTGCTCCATTCTTAGACTTGCAGACACTCACAAAAGGCAAAACACCCAAACCCCCAGTTATTCGCCTTACAACAATTTCAACGTCAAGTTAGACTTAATAAGACCTAGAATTTGGGAATGGGTGACGAAGTGGGAAAATGAGTCTACAAGCTGTCGGTAACCTTTTTGGATATACATTTATAGTTCCTCATACCCCTTACAGCTAAACAGGCGTCTGATAACACTTTCACTTTGCTCCAACAGACCCTTAACTGCATTTATTCAATTTTGAGGATATCTTCGTCACTAGTGTTTGCAAACATGCAATTCTTCTATGTCTGCTGCTGTATTACACAACACCAACACCAACCCACCACCACCACGAACATTCTCGTCCCCTTTCAATTCAAAACTCGTTCACCTCAAACAATCGCCAAAGCAACGCTAATTTTCACATTCAGCAGTCCGTGTAATCACTCCTGCCTCTATTGCTATACTGCAAAAACAAGGACCCACATCGAGCGTTGCTTCATACAAACACGTCATTTCCAACCGCAGTATGTTCCCCGCTTTTTTTGATCACCATTGTCAATGGGTCACGACTTTGAATGTCGCGTAGGAAAAAACGCTCTCGCTATTCACAGCAACACACACCTCTGACGTGTGATGCCACAATCTCCTCGCCATTCAAACGTAAACCTAATGACTACCACACGACTTTTGCTCCTCCAAGCACACAAAACCAGTTTCACACAGATGAACCTCACTCCCTTTGTAATACCATTTCTAATACACTTTGGGAGGACCCAATGATTTTACAAGCTGAATGTAACCAGCATACTTCCCCTGTTTGTTGATACAGGTTTTCAGTAAATATCATGACTAAAAGTGCTTTGATAACATCAGATCTGTGCGTCATCGTAAATTAATTTTAGAACTTCTGACCTGAACTTGTGGAATCGAGGGAACCGCATCACTACTCTAGGTAAGTTATGTTTAACACATACCTATGTCCTGCTTGCCACTGTCGCCTGATTTAAATACATAGCAGACGGCAAACATTCCAGCTGACGCTTCATTGGCCGTTCCTGCTCTAACCCAACAACAGATAGACCTATACCCACGCTTACATGGAATCTATTGGCTGAACGTTTCATTCCAGAGGTTTTGAAACAATCTAGAGCTTTTCCTGACTCTGTTCACACTGACATTGTCTCCTCCACTGCATGCGATCTCCCGTGTCTTCACAAGCTCTTGATTCCACATGCACTCCTACTGACAAATCTCTGATAAAAGTGTTCTCCTTTCCCTAGTTCTCCACTTGCAATCCCTAACCAACATTCACCATCCAGACCATGTCGTCGCTCCGCTGGTCGCCTTTCTCGTTAAAAAACGAAAATTTAAAGGGACTTTCGCGCGTATGTACCCACAGACGCTTCTAGGTCTAATAACACCACTCCACTCCCAGAAGTCTCACTTTAAAAGGGTCTTAGAAGCCCAAGCTAAGCACTGTCACGCTGTCATCTCGTCCAACGTTGAGCTTCTACCACACACCTGCACCCTGGTAGACGTTCGGGTAAAAGGCGTTTCGAACGTCGATGCTATGTCTCTCCCTGAGACGGTCACTCATTCTGCTCTAGCTTTTCTGCAGCGCTGTGCAGACTCAAAAATCATGGCAGATCAAACCTTTATGGTGGTTAACGTCACCACATTCCAGTCACTCTCCTTGTGGTACACGCTTTGTACATTTTACGTCTACCCAGCTGACGTTCGTGTCGACGAATGTCCACAAGAGTCCACGAGTTCAGTTAACTCATTTCAGTTCAGGCGCCTTCAAATTTGTCTGACCTTCAAGCTCATGTGCAACCACAGACCATCCAGATTCACAGGATGAGCTTATTCAACTCTTGACCGACTTCAGGAGATTGTGTCTCTCCCCGGTGAGACACTAGGTAAAACCAACATCGTAAACTCATAAGATTAAGCTTATAAAAGACCCCCAAACCCTGCCTACATACCAGCGTATCGCATGGCCCACAGTAAGAATGCCATTGTCGATCGCATGGCCCTCCGAAATGCTAACTGATGGAATCATTGAAGACTCGAGCAGTCCATTCAATAGCCCAATGTTCCTGCTTCCAAAGAGCTCAGGCGAATGGCGTCCTGTAGTCGATTTCAGAGCTCTTAACAAACTGACTGTTCCTTCTCGGTATCCCATGCCAGTCCTCGAGGATATTTTGCAGAATTTAGGTGTAAAGGTTTAGATTTTTACTGGGGGTTTTAAGTACTTAGACTTCATTTACCTCTCAATAATTAAACCCACTTCGGTTCTTTGTTTGACTCACTATGAAGCTATCAGTCCAGGACTACATACAGGGTAAACAATAAACACTTGGTAAACACCTTATCTAGTTTATTTACAAGATCTACACATAACAAAAATAGCACCCCCCAACACGAGATTCATCCACTCAATCACGCCCTAAATATCTTCCCTACATATGCATATGATAGCCTACCGCTTCTGGTTATCTGGCTGGGGAATAGATATAAGGGGTTATGGATTATGATTATAAGAACCTGTAGCCTCGAGCCTGTGGTCCTCGTCGCGCACACACGTGGTCGACTTCCTGTCTAGCGACTCGCTCCTTGCTCCCAGCTTGCGTCTGCCTCTACCAAGCCCTCCTTCTCCTCGCGGTATGACTTGCCCTGCGTACGACAGCAAGGACAAGCTCCAGACACGCGGGGAACTGGAAGGAGGTGGCGAGAGGTCCAGAAGACGTCCTTGGCTGGGGGAGGTGTAGTCGTGGCCGTGACCTGTAACAGAGTGGGGGCAGGTCGCCCTGCCCCGACCTGGCTGCTCCAAGAAAGGCGGCTGGTGGCGCGTTGCCACTTCGGCTCATCTAAACATATTTTCTATACCCTGTTTCTTTTTCTGCATGCCCGAATTCCTATCAGCCACCACATGCAATTTACTTTGGGTGTCTCTGCTAGCGCACCCTGCTATCGTGGGGAGGCAACTATGAGCCTAAAACCCTCCCACAGATGGAATCCTTTCCCGCCACCAGAAAAACATTAAGGGCATCCGCCAGCGGGGACAACAGCCTGGCGCCAAGCGCAAATATGGGGACTGAATGCATATAAAATGTCTAGCCATTTCATTCGCCCCCCCTAGATAAAATTCTTTCCGCAGAAAGAATTTCCCGACTACCTTTAACATGTTATAGCATCATGCAGGTTAAATGTAAATTATCTAATTCATTAGATCCGACCTAAATAAGTCAGTCACACATCCAGACACTCTGTGTGTGGTACTTTAAACCTTTACAGGGGTTTTGCTTGTAACCAATGAGCGAAAAAACCCCGCAGTACGGTTAAGTTCAAAAATCTTTGGGGATAAAACTCCAAAGTTTCTAGCAAACCCCGTATCGGACCCCAATCTGGACGTCAAGACGCGTCACATTTAATTACCAACAAATGTTATGTGGCGTAGGGGATGTATATACATATGTAGGTGGTACAGGTGAATGTAACATGGTTTGTATACAATGGTGTTACAAAAAATTTAATCCTGTCTACCTGCCTATGATTTCCTAAATACATTCACCCGTGCCATGCTAAGGGAAATGTTAGTGGATCAGCAATTCTTAAACCAGGCTAACATGCCGCGTGGAGGATCCCCTAAAGGAAGCCCATCAAGGCGCAGCCCTGGAGTCCTCCTCCTAACTTTCTTTAAACCAGCTAACATGCCGCCGTGGAGGATCCCCTAAAGGAAGCCTATCAAGGCGCAGCCCTGGAGTCCTTTTCCCTAACTCTTGAGGGGAGTGGGCTCTTTACCCTACAAACACCCCATCTGTTCCTCATTGTACTGTGAGGGTTTATACAGCTCTATGTCGCTGTCGTTCGTGTTTTGACACACTTCGCAGGAATGCCCCCATCTGCTCAAATCATGGCCCATGCCTGGCCAAAAAAATTTCTCGGCGATACGTTTCCACGTTTCTTCCTGCTCGAGTGGGGGACCTGTGGCATCGCAGGATCTAACTCGAATACGGCATAGCGATATTTTTCAGGCACGACGAATTGAAAATCTCTGGCCCGGGAGTTATGAACTCGCGGGATAATTTTTACCATCTCGCCTACAAAGCTCGTATAATTACCGCGCACTGTTCTGATCGTTTCCTTCGCAGTAATGCCGTCGCACGTTTTTTCGAGTGAAGGATCTGTCTCTACCTCCCTCCTGACGGCCTCGCTGTTCTCAAAGTCACAGGAGGGAATCCATGTTTACCTCATCCCCGAACTTTGCTTCGTGCATGACGGCCGTTTTCCATTACCTGACTAACTACCTTTCTCCGTGGAATATCGTCCCGCGGCTTTTGTGGCTCGACGAATCACGATGTACAGTTTTGGTGCAGTATACTCCCTTTTGGAGTGGGCAGTGGGGCGTCCTTGTGAACGGCCCCCAGATTTTTGTGCCGTCGGGTATTACTCGCTTCGAGATTTACTCCACGGCCTCCAGTTTCCCTTTGTGCTGGCCTATAGCTTGCCTGAAAGCGACGAGGGTTTTTCAACTGGGGCAAATATATGTGGGCTCAGTCTTAAGGCTGGCGTCGCGTATCCCGTCGTGGCGAGCTATCGTCTTCCCTTGGCGTATCTGCAGCCTCGACCCAAACTACGTTCGGTGGCTCAGCCTTTTCCGCATATGCCTCAAATACGCATCGGCGATCTACCATTTCAGACAATTGATTTATGCGGTCCATTTTTAGCCTCGCGACTAGTGGTTCCGGGCATGACTTGACGAATTTAGCGCGCAAAATTAAATCTGTAAGGCCCTTTACAGTCTCCTCAGCTCCATCACTTTCGCGCCAGTCTCGCAAATTCCGGCGATTCTCACGGGGACTGTGAGGCAGTTTCGTTCTCCCGCAGCTGAGCTTCAAAATACTGCTGCTTAAGGGACTCAGTGCTCAGCCCATAGCCTTTTAAAAGGGCATGTTTCATCTACCATAGTCAAAGGCTATGTTTATCCGTCTATAGAAACCTCGAGTGCCTTACCCTCAAACAAGTCGTAAATGAAGTCTTTCGCGTGATCTCGTCATATTCCAAAGGTCTGCCACATCATCGAACCTTCCTATGAAGTTTTCTATGCTATCACTTTCCCTTTAAAAATGGGAAGCTTTAATTTCGGACGGTTTATTCCTGATCCCCGTTAGCCACAGTCTGAAATTTCTGTTGCTACTACCGTTCTGCTTAACACCTCCAGCTCATGTTCCCTCTTTGCTGCCTATCTTGTCTCTCCACTCTATCTCTCAACTCCCCCTTTTATGCTCGCGGGCTTTCTCTTTCTCCTCTCTTTCCTCTCTCTCCACGTGCTCGCGGGGTTTCTCCCTCTCCCTCTTTCTCTCAACTCCTTTTCCATTTCCTGTCTCTCCACGTGCTCGCGGAGTTTCTCCCTCTCCTCTCTTTCCTCCTCTCTCTTTTCCTTTCCTGTCTTTCCCCGTGCTCGCGGACTTTCTCCTCTCTATCTCTCAAATCCCCTTTTTATGCACGCGGGCTTTCTCTTTCTCCTCTATTTGTTGTACTCGCTCCACTCTCTGTGTCTCCATGAGCTTCAAATTTCCCTTTTCGTACTCTCGCAATTGCTGCCTCTCCTTTTCATCTCGTTGCCTATTGGCGACATATTCTTTAATGTCGTTAGGCTCACACGAGGCCTATCAACTCCGCCTCTTCCCTATATATCTGAATGCTCATGATGGCGGTGCTACTGTCTAGTCTGAATTCCCTGTATTAATCCTGGACTGGCAAACGTGAGGTCCCTGTGTGGGCTCCACTTGTAAAGGTTTAGATTTTTACTGGGGGTTTTAAGTACTTAGACTTCACTTACCTCTCAATAATTAAATCACTTCGGGTTCTTTGTTTGACTCACTATGAAGCTATCGTCCCAGGACTACATAGGTAAACAATAAACACTTGGTAAAACCTTATCTAGTTTATTTACAAGATCTACACATAACAAAAATAGCACCCCCCAAAACGAGATTCATCCCACTCAATCACGCCCTAAATACTTCCCTACATATGCCTATGATAGCCTACCGCTTCTGGTTATCTGGCTGGGGAATAGATATACGGGGTTATGGATTATGATTATAAGAACCTGTAGCCTCGAGCCTGTGGTCCTCGTCGCGCACACACGTGGTCGACTTCCTGTCTAGCGACTCGCTCCTTGCTCCCAGCTTGCGTCTGCCCCCTACCAGCCCTCCTTCTCCTCGCGGTATGATTGCCCTGCGTACGACAGCAAGGGCAAGCTCCAGACACGCGGGGAACTGGAAGGAGGTGGGGAGAGGTCCAGAAGACTCCTTGGCTGGGGGAGGTGTAGTCGTGGCCGTGACCTGTAACCCGAGTGGGGGCAGGTCGCCCTGCCTCGACCTGGCTGCTCCAAAATGGCGGCTGGTGGCGCGTTGCCACTTCGGCTCATCTAAACATATTTCTATACCCTG
>JACEEZ010021821.1:0-10000 GCA_016584305.1 Chionoecetes opilio | reverse complement strand
GGCAGTATTGACAAGAAAACCCAAATATTGAAGTAGATATATTCAGTCAAAGGAGTTTTGCAAGGAGAGGACATAAGCGGTGTCACATTTCCTGAAGGAATGGGGCCAGCAGACATAGCAAATCTGAAATTCGCCCCACCTGCCAATGTGGATGTAGAGAGGAGCTTCTCAGTCTATAAAAATGTGTTGACTGACAGAAGAGAGCGTCTTACAGAAGAAAATCTGAACAAAGTCATGGTTACAAATTGCTATTATGTTCGTTCAGCTGTCTGATTTAGTTTTCTCATTTCTGATTTTTTGTTTTCCATCCATTTTTCACGTAAATAAAGCACTGATTAAAACCACATATTTTAGTTTTTCTATCACATATTTTGGTGAAAATACATAACATAAAAAAAACCTAAAATGGCCATAATAAAAATAAAAATTCCTGATCTCTAGTTATCATATTACTAGGAAACATTCGTAGTTATTAACTATAATATTACGTTATAGTGCGATTTAGACACACAATCCTGGGCAATATACAATCACCTATCTTCAATCTACAAGTTGAGTACTCATTACCCATAATACCGATAAGGACACACACGCCTTAGACAAGACAAACTAAAGATAACACGTGCTCCGAGCCTTGACCCTCGCGCTCGCCCCCGCCACTCTCTCCATCCATGTTCCTGCTTCATGCCACTGTAACTAAACTAATCTAAAACAGACATAAGAGTACGAAAAAAATATTGAGACATACAATCCTATGTACAAATTACATCATAAGGTACATGGAAAAGAGAGAAACAAAAGGAGTTACTTCTCACTACTACGGAGGAAATAACGGTGGCTAGAGGATTGGGGAGCTGGTGAAGGAGTAGTAGAAGTAGCTGGTTGAGGCTGTGATTGAGGGAGGTGAGATTCAGCAGGAAACGGGGTTAGGTCCTCACAGTTAAGGCCTGTGGAAACTTTCTTAAGAGAATCAAGGTGGGCAACTTTCCTAGTGCCGTCAGTTAAGTGAAGCAACTGAACCTTATTCCCATGTTCCTGAGCTATGACCCGGAAGGAGCCGTCAAACTTAGGGTCTAATTTGGAGTGTTTGATTGCAACAAGGGAATACACAATGTCACCTACGTCAAGTGTAAATGTGAAAGCTGATTTATTGTGATATAGGAGCATATCACTTTAGAGAGAGAAAGTGATTGTTGGATACGTTGGTGTATTTGTTGGAACGTGTGAACCTTAGTCTTGACAAAGTCATCATAGTTGTATATAGGCTTAGAAGGTTTGGACAAAGAATCATAAGGAAGACATTTGTCCTGAGCAAACAGAATGTAATGTGGTGTCTCAGAGACAGACTTGTTGATGGTGGAATTGAGAGAAGCCATCACCTGAGGAGCATAGTTGTCCCAAAGGGTGTCAGTGTCAGGAATAATGGGCGTAAAGTGTTGAGGATTTTACGGTTGCAACGTTCTACCAAACCGTTAGCACTGGGGCGGTAAGCAAGAACATTACACTTCCTGATATTGAACTGTTGCACAGGAATCAAGAACTTGATTAACAAACTCAGTGCCGTTATCAGACAACAGAACCTTGGGAGTAGTGAAAGGACAAATGACATGATCAAGAAATGCACGTCCACTGTTTGTGCTGATTTGTTAGGCAGTGGAGCAATAATGGAAAAACGTGAAAAATGATCAACAGCAACCATTAAATATTGATTTCCACGTTCAGTAAGAGGGAGTTTTCAACCAAATCAATGCCAAGAACTTCCCATGGTGCTGAAGGCACAGGATAACTGAGAATGGGAACATGAGCATGTATATCACCTTTAGTTCTTGCACACCTATGACTACTTCAATGTAGTCATTGATATCCTTTCTCATGGTGAGCCAGAAGAATTTAAGTCTAGCTTGTGAAAGTGATTTTTCCTTGCAGGATGTGAAGCATTTGGTGTGTCATGAATTAGTTTAAGGACAGACTGGACATGAGTTGGAGGAATGACAAGTTGGTGGATGAGACGAGACGGTTCATGCTTGCCTGTAAGTGTGGTTGCTTTGTACAGCAACTGTTCCTGAAGGAGGTAATGTGAAAGAGAAGGAACCTTAGGAATGTCAGAGTCATCACCTGATTCAAGGTAATAGATGACTTTTGACCATGTGGGGTCATTGCGTTGAGCAGTGTAGAGATCATCATGAGAAAGCGTGTCAATGTGGATGTTTGCGTGGTGACAGGACATGTAAGTGCACAGTTGCGAGAAAGAGCATCAGCTTGCAACGTTAGCTTTGCTTGAATGTACGCAAACTCAGGCATGAAATCTTGAATTGTAAGTAACCATCGAGCCATGCGTCCTGACTGGTCCTTGGCCTTGAAGAGGTGAATGATCCGGAGGTTTATGATCTCGTAAGGACCTTGATAGGATAGCCATGAATGAGGTAACGAAACTTCTTTAAGGACCAAATGACTGCAAGGCTTCGATCTCTGTCACTGCGTAGTTCTTCTCTGCTTGTTAAGTAGACGAGAGGCATACGCGATGGGGCGTTGTTTACCATCGTGGTCTTGCATGAGTACAGCACCGAGACCAGTGGTAGCTAGCGTCAGTGTTGAGATGAAAGGTTTAGTGTAGTCAGGGTACGCAAGAACAGCGCAGAAGTGAGAGCGTGCTTAAGAGCAGCGAAAGCGTTTTCCTGACTGTCAGACCATTGGAAGGGCACATCTTTCTTGAAGAGTGAAGTGAGTGGAGAAGCCATGGCGGCAAAATCCTTTGTAATCTGCGGTAATAGGAGCTAAGTCCTATGAAACTACGGACTTGATCTACATTGACTGGAGTAGGATAATTAGTTACAGCGCTGACTTTGTCATTTGACGTTTGAATACCGTCAGCGTTAATAAGATGGCCAAGAAAGTTAGTTTCTTTGCGTAGGAACGCGCATTTGGAAGGTTTAAGTTTCAAGCCTGCGTCCTGAAGACGAGTGAAAACTTTTCTGAGTTTTCTGGAGATGTTCTGGGACTGATTTAGAGAAAACGATCAAGTCGTCAAGGTATGAAAAAGTGTATTACCCATTAAACCAGTGAATATGGAATTGTCAAGCGTTGGAACGTCGCGGGTGATCCAGAAAGACCCATAGGCATACGACAGTACCGGTAATGTCCTGAGGGTGTAGAAAAAGCAGTGTATTCACGGCTTTCTGCCGTCAAGTTCGACTTGCCAGAAGCCGGAGCACAATCCAAGGTGGAAAAAAACAGTGTTATGATCACCTAAATTCTGCAAAATATCCTCGGGGCTGGCATGGGATACCGAGAAGGAACAGTCAGTTTGTTAAGAGCTCTGAAATCGACTACAGGACGCCATTCGCCTGAGCTCTTTGGAACCAGGAACATTGGGCTATTGAATGGACTGCTCGAGTCTTCAATGATTCCATCAGTTAGCATTTCGGAGACCATGCGATCGACAATGGCATTCTTACTGTGGGCCATGCGATACGCTGGTATGTAGGCAGGTTGTGGCGTCTTTTATAAGCTTAATCTTAGAGTGACGATGTTGGTTTTACCTAGTGTCTCACCGGGGAGAGACACAATACTCCTGAAGTCGGTCAAGAGTTGAATAAGCTCATCCTATGAATCTGGATGGTCCTGTGGTTTGCACATGAGCTTGAAGGTCAGACAAATTTGAAGGCGCCTGAACTGAAATGGAGTTAACTGAACTCGTGGACTCTTGTGGACATTCGTCGACACGAACGTCAGCTGGGTAGACGTAAAATGTACAAAGACGTGTACCACAAGTGAGAGTGACTGGAACTGTGGTGACGTTAACCACATAAAGGTTTGATCTGCCATGATTTTTGAGTCTGCACAGCGCTGCAGGAACAGCTAGAGCAAATGAGTGACAGTCTCAGGGAGAGACATAGCATCGACGTTCGAAACGCCTTTTAACCCGAACAATCTACCAGGGTGCAGGTGTGTGGTAGAAGCCAACGTTGGACGAGATGACAGCGTGACAGTGCTTAGCTTGGTCTTCTAAGACCTTGTAAAGTGAGACTTCTGGGAGTGAAGTGGTGTTATTAGACGTAGAAGCGTCTGTGGCTACATACGCGACGAAGGTCTTACGTTTTCGTTTTGAGCGAGAAAGGCGACCAGCGGAACGACGACATGGTCTGGATGGTGAATGTTGGTTAGGCATTGCAAGTGGAGAACTAGGAATGGAGAACACTTGTATCAGAGATTTGTCAGTAGGAGTGCATGTGGAATCAAGAGCTTGTGAAGACACGGGAGATCGCATGCAGTGGAGGAGACATGTCAGTGTGAACAGAGTCAGGAAAAGCTCTAGATTGTTTCAAGACCTCTGGAATGAAACGTTCACACGCCAATAGATTCCATGTAAGCGTGGGTATAGGTCTATCTGTTGTTGGGTTAGAGCGGGACTGCCAATGAGAGCGTCAGCTGGAATGGTTTGCCGTCTGCTATATAGTAATCAGGCTGCAGGTGGCAAGTCAGGACATAGGTATGTGTTTAAACATAACTTTACTTAGAGTAGTGAGTGCGGTTCCATCGATTCCACAAAGTTGCAGGTCAGAAGGTTCTAAAATGATTAATTTACGATGACGCACAGATCTGATGTTATCAAAGCACTCTTTAGTCATGATATTTACTGAAGAACCTGTATCAATAAACAAGGTGAAGTAGTGCTGGTTGACTTCAGCTTGTAAAATCATAGGGGTCCTCCCAAAGTGTATTAGAAATGGTATACAAAGGGAGTGAAGGTTCATCTGTGTGATCTGGTTCGTGTTGCTTGGAGGAGTGCACGTCGTGTGGTAGTTCATTGAGGGTTTATACTGTTGTGAAATGGCGAGGAGATTGTGGTCCTTCACGACCGTCAGAGGTGTCGTGTTGCTGTGAATATCGAGGAGCGTTTGTTCCTACGCGACATTCAGAAGTGTCGTGACCACATTGACCATGGTGATCACATAAGCGTGGAACATACTGCCGGTTTGGAAATGACGTTGTCGTATGAAGCAACGCTCGATAGTGTGTCCCTTGTTTTTGCAGTAATAGCAATATGAGGCAGGTGAGTGATTAGCACGGGACTGTCGTGAATGTGAAGATGAGCGTTGTCTTTGGCGATTGTTTGAGGGTGAACGAGTGTTTGAGTTGAAAGGAGGACGAGAAGTGCTTCGTGGTTGGTGGTGTTGGTGTTGGTGTTGTGTAGATACAGCAGCAGACATAGAAGAATGTGCATTGTTTGAAAACACTAGTGACGAAGAGTCCTCAAAATTGGAAGTAAATGCAGTTAAGGTGTCTGTTGGAGCAAAGTGAAAGTGTTTATCAGACGCCTGTTTAGCTGTGGAAGGGTGTATGAGGAACATATAAGTGTAGTATCCAAAAAGGTTAGCGACAGCTTGTAGACTCATTTTCCCATCTTCGTCAACCCATTCCGAAATTCTAGCTGTCCTTATTAAGTCTAACTTGACGTTGAAGATTGTTGTAAGGCCGACATAACTGGGATAGGGTGTTCTTGCCTTTTGTGAGTGTCTGCAAGTCTAAAGAGTGGAGCAAGGATACCGGATTTCTGACTGCCACTGAAATATTTATTTTAATGGGTCCTTAAATTCGTCATATGTCTTAATTGTGAGAAATAAATCACTCTGCAGGTATTGTCCTGCGAGGCAGTTAGACAAGTCACATCGGGACTTTAGTTGAGCGATTTTGATTGTATCTTCAGTGATGTTACGACGCGCGATCTCATCGTCAACATCTTTGAGTAATATGTGTACAGGAATATTGTTGCCTGTGAATTTGGGAAGGGAAGGAACCTCGTGTACCAGAGTGACTGAAGTTGGCGCTGGTGGTGGCATGATGACAGGTGAATTTGTGAAGAAGAAAGGAATAAAAATATCCGAGTACACAAGTTTATGGCAATAATGATAATAATAATAATAATGTAATATCCTAGATAAGAGTACGTAGATATGGAAAACACCGCGAGAGAACGTGAATAAAAGTTAAATAACACAGTGTACGTTGGAGAGTGTTTAGTGGTATCACTTATGGAACAAAAGCATATGTGAGTGTGGAGTGTCAGTGTATCACTTATGTAACAAAAGAAAAAAGCAAAGGACTAAATAAAAGAGCCGTTACGCTCACAATGTACAAATACCGTAACTCAGTGGAAACCCATAAAGTCCAAAGGGCAGGAGTATCAGACACGGACAGACACTGTGAGGCGGACGCTGTAACAGTCACACAGCGTTGCGGGTATGACAGGTCAGGATACCTAGGGAGGTCAAGTTCTTATCAGCACACAATCCTAAATGAAAAAAAAAAATAACAAGGTGGAAACACAAAAGAGATGGCACTACCAAAAAATTGAAACCAGAAAATGAATGTAGACACAAGCTATAGGGTATTGAAAGCACATGGGAAAAAATATAATAATGATATGGTACTTAACGAATGTTTGAAGACTTGGTGGAGGATGCTGTGGAAGGAGATGTGGAGGAGATGAATCGAAGCGGCGCGGCGTGGAAAAGCAGAGACGAGGTGGACTGCAGGCGTGGAGCGTCACGTGGATGTGGAGGTGGACGGCAGGCGTGGAGCGTCACGTGGATGTGGAGGTGGACGGCAGGCGTGGAGCGTCACGTGGATGTGGAGGTGGACGGCAGGCATGGAGCGTCACGTGGATGTGGTAGTGGACGGCAGGCGTGGAGCGTCACGTGGATGTGGAGGTGGACGGCAGGCGTGGAGCGTCACGTGGATGTGGTGGTGGACGGCAGGCGTGGAGCGTTACGTGGATGTGGTGGTGGACGGCAGGCGTGGAAATCAAGAAGTGATTAACCTGTTACCATATCCCACTTGCTGTCACCATGTGTAAAGTGACTTTTGGTATGTCACTTTTAGGGTGAGCAGAAACAGATAACTCTGCTTTGATAGTGGTTTATTAACTTGGGTAAAAAGGTAACACAGGTAAGGTGACTCGTGGACTGGTGAGTTGCTCCTGCCGTGGATTTGGATGTCTTGTGACTTGAAGGCTTGTGAGTTGCTGGTACGGAGGTCTGTGTTCAAGTCTCTTGTCTCTACAAGAACATCCTTTATAAAGAGCCAAGATACCAGACCTGACCCTGATGATCTGACTACCGGACGATCTGACTACCTGACACCTGATGTCTGACGACCTGACACCTAATCCCTTAATGGGCATTTCCGGCGAGATCATAGGTGATGTCGCCATGAAAAGTGGGAGGCGAGTACGAGGAGAAGGCATTAAGAGAGAGGCTTTGACCTGACGGGAAATTAACCAGGTGTTCCAGGCCCCAAACATCAAGTATACAAAACACAGAACACAGAACCCCGGTTGAACACATAGTTGAACACCAATAATACTAATACTAATACTACACCACTACTCTTATTATAAAAATATTGTACCAATAACCGGGTACAGAATGGTGGCAACGGTATTGGTCTATGTCTGTGTGTTTTTCTTTGTGTGGGTGTATGCGACGTATCTCTCTCTGTTATCACGTGTTTAGTACCCTGATGTTGGTCCTGATGCCCCTGCCCGCACATGATGTTCCCGTCCCTCATCGGCTTCCTGCCTACGCGCCCCACCATGTTTGATGTCCCGTGGGGCACCTGTACGCCCGCACCCCCCTGACGGCGCCCTATCCTGTTTGATGTCACTGCGTCTCCTGTTCGTCCGCACGCCCTATCTTTTTTTTTTTTTTTTTTTTTTTTTTTTTTCTTTTTCTTTTTTTTTTTACATCAAAAGTAACTGGCCAAGGGCACAACAAAATGGGAAACCCCAAAAGCCCGTTTTAGTTGCCAGTCCCTATAAAGAAGAAGTAAGAGAAATAGAATAAAAACGAGGGGTAGGCCAATTTAGTTCGGGAGGTGTCTTGTTACTCTTCTTTTGAAAAGATTTAAGTCATAGGAAAGTGGAAAAATTAAAACAGGAAGAGAGTTCCAGAGTTTACCAGTGAAAGGGATAAAGAGAAAAGATACTGATTAACTCTTGCATTAGGAAGATGGACAGAATAGGGATGAGAATGAGTGAAAGTCTTGTGCAGCGAGGCCGGGGGAGTGGGGGAGGCATGCAGTTAGCAAGTTCAGAAGAGCAGTGAGCATGAAAATAACGGTAGAAGAGAGCAGAGAAACAACATTGCGGCGGTGATTAAGGATTGAAAACAGTCAGTCGAGGAAAAGGGGTTGATGAGACGAAAAGCTTTTGACTTCAACCCTGTTTAGGAAGCTGTATGAGTGGATCCTCCCCAAACATGTTTAGACATACTCATACATGGGCGGATAAAACCCTGTATAGAGCAAGCATTGGGAGGGAAAAAAAAGGACGCAGACGCCACAGCACACCTAACTTCTTAGAAGCTGTTTTTAGCAAAAGATGAGATGTGAGTTTCCAGTTCAGATTTTTAGTAAAGATAGTCCTAGAATGTTCATTGTAGAAAAAGTTCGTTGAGTTCATTGAAGAAGAGGGGATAGTTTTCTGGTAGGTTTTGTCGAGTAGATAGGTTTAAGAATTGGGTTTTTGAGGCTTGAACAAAACAGGTTTGCTTTGCCCCAATCAGAAATTTAGAAGATCAGAAATTAGGAATTAGGTTGTTGTCACGTGCGGCTCCTCCTCTCGTCGGTTTTCACACACCCACGCCCGCACGCCCGCCTCTGATGTCCCGTGCGGCCTCTTCCACCGCCTGCCTTCCGCACCGCCCCTTCACGTGGACCTAGTGGTGTGTTCGTATGCCTGTCCTGCCTCTTCGCCTATTCTGATGCCCTGCGGTCCAAGATCTCTCTGCTCCACGTGTGTCGTTCTGCGAGTGTTAAATATTTTTCATGTCACATGGAAACGTGACCTTTCTCGTGTGCTTTTAGTTCTTTCAGTGATTTCCCGTGCCCCATATATATAATATATATATATATATATATATATATATATATATTATATATATATATATATATATATATATATATAATATTTATATATATATATATATATTATATATTTTATATATTTTACCCTTGGTTGACTCATACCGGGTTTTACATTTTCATCTGTGCAGTGTTGCTATATTTTGGGTTGTTTCTATCATCGTTTTGTATTTTCTGTGTATTTTGGCTGAAACGATTTTGCGTGCATTCCTTCCTCTGGCTGTTCATTTTGGTGGCTTTCTGACCTGCGCGTCGCCCCCCTACTCCCCCCCCTCATGGATCGGTCTAGGATTTCATGTTTTGCCGCGGCGCAGTCTGTGATGTTAGTGTTCCACGTGTTCACCCCCACATCATGGCAATGGAATGTCCCACCGCCACCGCTGCTCCCTAATGCTCCCCCCCTGGCTGAGTCACGGCCACCCGCGTGGGGCAGGTCGGGCCGACGCGACAGCTTATCGCCCGCCCGCCCCCTCTCTGCCTCTCTCCAGCCGAGACCACCGAGAGACATCATTCATCTCGGTGGCCCGCTCCAGCCGCCCTCCTCGCCCCCCCGGCGATGTCCACCCCTCCTGCCTCCGGCGTTCCCACATGGGCCGGGCGTGGATTTAGGGCCGTACTTTTAAAATCTTTCGCCAGTTGCTGGTGAAAGCGTTCGCCAGGCGGTCAGTGATTTCTTACTTTTAAAACGCCACGAGCGCTCCGCCAGGCGCTGCTCCGCCAGGGTTGGCGTAGGAGTAGTATTGGAAAAGCCTGGCAACGTGGTCCTGGTGAGACCTTCCTCTCAAGGGGCGATCAACATTTTTTGCATTCAGTTTTTTATCTACTGTTTACAAAACTATTAAGCATTTCATGAGATAGAAACCTATTGCGACGGTAAATATGTTTATGGCAATTTTTTTCATGGAAAATAAGTCATATATATTTTTTTTCTAAACACCATCGAGGTTCAGCGCAGCAGACAGCACCAGACACCTCCACCTCCCGAGGTGAGTGTATTTTGCCCTTTCGGTCCAATATTTTTTTTGGTTTAGGGACCATATTGCACAGTATTATGTATACTACATCGGATCTTTTTATA
>JACEEZ010021819.1:0-11819 GCA_016584305.1 Chionoecetes opilio | reverse complement strand
CCCATGGGGCGCCCCGAAAATTCCCCCACCCTCTGTGAAGCTCTTGGTTTATTTGATCCCCGAAACCCCAGACTACAGTAAGTGTTTGAAAAAGGCTGGTTCGATAAAAACCCTAATTATTAAATAATCATTTTGTTTATTTTATATATATTATTTTCCACTACAACAAGATATCATCAGAAAAAAAAAAAAAAAATGTGGATTATCCCGTGGCCACCGAGAGAAAAGGCCTGATGAATCGCCCGTGACGTCACACCATCAGACTCCCCGCTCCCTCCCCGTACAATTTTACCTCCCAAAATAAAATTTACAGTAAAAAAGATTCTTTTATCTTCGAAATGTTTGTTCTATAATATTATCAATAAAAAAACCGTAAAACACACAAAAGAAATGCCTTTATGAGACTTCAAGAAATATGCTTTAATTTTAAACTTTTCACCATTTAATTTTTTCAAAAAACTTTTTACATTAAAAAAATATAAATAAAAGGGAATTTTAATTAGTTTCCTTAATTTTTTTTTTTGTTTATAAAAATGTATTAGCAGCATGCATATTATTCTGAGACCAAATCCCCCTACCAAACTTCTGGTGGATGGGAAGTGATGAGGAAATAATTATGTAAAAAATTTCAAATTTTTTTGCTTATAAATTATCCCCACCAATACATGGGGTTTAATAAAAGTAAAATTTGAAAAATCTAACTAAGCTCAGGGGATTATTTTTTCTTAAAACACTCCGCAAATTTTTTGACGCGATTTTCTTTCGGGTATATTTTGTTATTCGAAATTTTATTACGTTTAAATTTTTTTTAAGGGGAACCCGATCTAACCGGGCTTGGGTTCATGTTGAGTTGTTTTTGGGTTGGGTTGTTTTGTTGGTTATTGGAGTTTTGTTATTTCTTTAATGACACACAACGTCAATCAATCAATAAATCATTGGGGGGCATAGCCCGGGGGAGGACGCCTCTCCCATCCACGACCTACTCCCTGGGGTTCCACGCGCGAGTCCCCATGCAGGCTCCTTTCCCATACCAAGTAAAATCGAAGGAAAAAAATTGCCCAGCCACGAGCCTTGTGGGCGCCCCCCTTTGGGCCCCCTTACGCTGGTTGTCTCTTACAGATCCAACCCCAGGGGAAAGGGCTGTTTTTAGTGACGTGCCCCATGCCCCTATAGTCCAATCAACAGGAACTAAGTGATTCACGGGGAATGCCACCAAGGCCTAAATTTGATCTTTCTATAATTTTTGATTGGGGCAAAGCAAACCGGGGTTTTTTCAATCCTCAAAACCCCAATTTCTTTATCTATCTACTCGAAAAACCCACCAGATAACTATCCCCCTTCTTCAATGACACTCAACATCTCCTCTACAATAACATTCTTGGCATACTTTACAAAAAAATCTGAACGGGAAACTCACATCTCATCTCTGTAAAACAGTTCTAAAAATTTTAGGTGCCTGTGGCTTTGCGTCCTTTTTTTTCTCCCCCCGTTGTTTGTCTCTACAGTGGGCCTTACCGCCCATGTAGGGGAGTATGTTCATATTTTTTGGGGGAGGACCCACTCAACAGCTCTCCAAACGGGGTTGAGTCAAAGTTTTGCATTAAAACTCCCCCCCTCTGACTGACGTCTTAAATTTTTTAAATCACCCCGAATTTTTTGCTTCTCTTCTATCTTCTACCGTTTTTTTCATGCTCACTGCTCTTCTAAAATTTGAAAAGCATCCCTCCCCCTCCCGACCTCGCTGCACAAGTTTTTTTATCTTTCACCCCTATTCTGTCTATCTTCCTAATTGAAGAGAAAATCATATTTTTACTCTTTCTCCCTTTCACTGGTAAACCTGGAATTCTTCCTGTTTCTTTTTTCCACCTTCCTTTGCTTAAATCTTTTAAAAGGAAGTACAAGACACCTCCCGAACAAAATTTGGCCCACCCCCCTTTTTTATTCCTTACTGTCTTCTTTTTAAGGGACTGGCAACTAAAAAAAGCTTGTTACCTCTTTTGTTTGCCCTTTGGCCCGCCTTTGTGAGTTAAAAAAAAAAAAAATATATTAAAATATTATAATATATATATTATATTTATATATATATATATATATATATATATATATATATATATATATATTAGGCAAAGTTTACGCTGGGATAGCAGGGGATAGGCATCGATTCAGTCTCAAGGGCAATCCTGATTTTTCACTTAATCATCCCAGCATACCCCCTGATTCTGCGAAGACACCCATTACCAAAGGCATTAATTTACCTTTTCAAAATCATATTTGGTGCCATGTCTCACACCATAGAGTAAGCAGGGGTCATAAGCGACTTGAAGATTCGGGCCTTTGTCCCTTTTGCACAGGACCGACAAAGCCAAAAAACTCGTGTGAGCGGTCCATAACACCTTGGGCTATCCAATTTGCCGAAATTCTTGACGTGACGCGCCCTATTTTAGCTGCGCTACTGCGGTATATAAACTTTCAAGATCCAAAGTCCTCGCTGCAGGGGAACGACTGATTGTTTCATCTAGTAAGCCTCCAAACACCTGGACCTACAGAGGTTTGAGCAGGGGACCTCAAGTGCAAAGGGTTTTTCCACCTCGTGCAGCACCCGAGTCATTAAAGGACCTCCGCGCTAAGCAAAAATTACGCATCATGGCAAAAACAAGATCAGTGACTTGATGACTGGTTTGCCGAGGGGGGCCCACAACCTTTGATCTACAATTTTTCCCAATACCCGTCCATGAATGTTGAAAAGTGTGGGCAAGGACACACTTTGCCTCACTCCTGATTCACGGGAAAAAAACCGGGAAAAACCCCCCCCACAATTCACAGCAACTTAGTCCCATAGTACGGGGCCTCAGACCAATAGTCCTTGCAAGAATCCCGCAAAGCGAGAAGATCCCCCAAAATGATCACGATGATGACTCAAACGCCTTCTTTAGATCACATAGGCTGCAAGCATCCCCCGTCGAAACCAAGTCGGCGTTTCCCCCAGACACGAAGCGCAGGGGTACGGTCCGTTGTTGCTTACCAGGCGTGAACCTAGACTGCCCAGGTCTCTGATGCTTCGCAGAGACGTTGATCCTATCAGTAATAGATGGGCAAGCACCCTTGCCCGGCATGGGTGACAGTGTCCCCCAGTAATTGTTGCAGCCTGACGGTCCCCTTTCCCTTTCCGTAACGACCACCCCCCCAAAAGAGGGAAAGGTCCTAATTTCACACGGGAGTCAAAACACCAGCACCCGCGATCATGGGCCCCACCCCCAGCTTGAGCGAGAGGATCGGCACCGTTTCTCCGGGTCGGCCTCTTTTCACCGTGGTTTTTTGTCGGACCTTTTTGCACTGTTATCGGGCGGTTGCCCCTACCATCAGCTGACGACTGTCAAACCCCCCAGGCCCTCTCTGCCCGGGGGGTTGCAGGAAGAGGCCCCCAGCGGGGCACCCCAGGCTCCATTCTCGGGGGGGCAGGCCAAGGGGATCGCCAACAAAAGGATGGGTTTTTGGAGCAAAGGCGTCCCGGGGGGGTTTTCGAGACGGGAGCTCCAAGTCCTGAGCATTTCGTCCAGGGGTGATGCCTTCCCCGGGGACACTAAAAGGCTGTCTGGCTTCTGAGCCTCCCTTCCGGGCCCACTCCGGCTTTCGAACACCCTACCGAGAGAAGCTGGGCCCCCAGGGTGGTCCAAAGGTTTACTTGGCTAGATAAGACTGCCCCATTCAGGCCCCCCTCCACGGACGCCAGTCTCCAGGGGGGCTCGCTACCTCACCCATTTTCGGAAATGCCCCTTAGGGGTGGTGGAGGAGGCCGGGGGAAAAATTTGGGTTTTTGGACGGTTGCCTTCCTTCTCCCCACGGGGTTGGGGGCTTCTTGCCCTTCTCCGAGGGAATAGCTAGTGCACTGCTCTGGGGGGGGGACCCAAAATGATGGCTTTTTAAGTATGAAAGCCTATTTTTGGGTCCACAAACCCAGCTAATGCACGGTCTTTAGCCCCCCACCCTTTTTTTCCCCCCTAAATTTTAAGCCCCTATTCCGGGGGGAGTTTTTCGGGGTGGGGGAAAAAGGTTTGCTGGCTGCGGCGGCCAGGGGGGTGGCGCAGAGCTGCAGAGTGTTTTTTCTCCTTAGTTTTGGGGCCCCAAAAGTTTCTATTCGCCGTTTTTTTTTTTTTTATTATAACCCGTGTTGGATAAGGTTGCCGAAATTTCCCCCGGGTTCCCCCGAGTCACCCATCTACCTCTCTCGCTACTATGCCTAGCTTGTTATGGACCAAAAAATAAACTTTCAGTTCAAACGTCATTATTGGCCTGACAAGTGGGGAGCAGCGCGTCTTTATAAAGGTCGGGGCGGGCTTTTGATGGGCACGATTTGTAAAGGTTTTTGTAGGGGTCAGCGGGGGTCGGTGGTTTTGGGAGGCAGCAGGCACGTGGCGCGGGGTGTTCATTAGTTTAAGACCCAAAAGCCCGGGATTGGGGTTTTAACTGGGCAGCAAAGGGGGTGGATTCAGGGTGGCCGGGGGACACATAGGGGTGTGTGGGTTTTGTGTGTGTGTGTGTGGTGGGGGTGTTGTGTGTTGTGTGTGTTTGGGGTGTGTGTGTTTTGTTGTGTGTTGTGTGTTTGTTTTGGGTG
The DNA here is from genome assembly GCA_016584305.1 of Chionoecetes opilio. Taxonomy (NCBI): domain Eukaryota; kingdom Metazoa; phylum Arthropoda; class Malacostraca; order Decapoda; family Majidae; genus Chionoecetes; species Chionoecetes opilio. The sequence goes on along the minus strand of JACEEZ010021819.1, from coordinate 7,207 downwards.
TTTGTGTGTGGGTGTTGGTGTGGGTGTGTGTTGTGTTGTGTGTGTGGTGTGTGTGTGGTGTTGTGTGTTTTGTGTGTGTGTGTGTGTGTGTGTGTGTGTGGTGGTGTGTGTTGTGTGTGTGTGTGTGTGTGTTGTGTGTGTGTGTGTGTGGGTGTGTGTGGTGTTTGTGTGTGTGGTTGTTGTGTGTGTGTGTGTGTGTGTGTGTGGTGTGTGTGTGTGTGGGTGTGTGTGTGTGTGTGTGTGTGTGTGTGTGTGTGTGTGTGTGGGGGTGTGGTGTGTGTGTGTGGGGGTGTTGTTTCGGTTGTGGGGTGTGTGGTGTGTGTTGTGTTGGGTGTTTTGTGTGTGGGTGTGTGTGGTGTGTGTGTGTGTGTGGGGTGTGTGTGTGTGTGTGGTGTGTGTGTGTTGTTGGTGTGTGGGGTTTTGTGGGGTTTTGTGTGTTGTGTGTGTGTTTTGTGTGTGTGTGTGGTGTGTGTGTGTGTGTGTGTGTGTGTGTGTGTGTGTGTGTGTGTGTTGGTTGTGTGTGTGTGTGTGGTTTTGGTGTTGTGTGTGTGTGTGTGTGTGTGTGTTTGTTGTGTGTGTGTGTGTGTGTGTGTGTGTGTGTGTGGTGTGTGTGTGTGTGTGTGTGTGGGTGTGTGTGTTGTGTTTTTGTGTGTGTGTGTGTGTGTGTGTGTGTGTGTGTGTGTGGTGTGTGTGTTTGTGGGTGTTTTGTGTGGTGTGTGTTTGGGGTTTTGGTGTGTTGTGTGTGTGTGTGTTTGTGTGTGTGTGTGTGTGTGTGGGGGGGTGTGTGTGTGTGTGTGGGTGTGTGTTGTGTGTGGTGTTGTGTGTGGTGTGTGTGTGGTGTGTTGTTGTGTGGTGTGTGTGTGTTGTGGGGGTGTGGGTGTTGTGTGTGTGTGTGTGTGTGTGGTGGTGTGTTGTGTGTGGTGTGTGTGGGGGTGTGTGTTTTGGTGTGTGTGTGTGTGTGGGGGTGTTTTGGGGGTTTTGTTGTGTTTTGTGTGGTGTGTGTGTGTGTGTGTGTGGTTGTGTGTGTGTGTGTTGTGGTGTGTGTGTGTGGGGGTTGTGTGGTGGGGTTGTTGTGGGGTGTGTGTGTGTGTGTGTTGTTTTGGTGGCGCGCCGCGCGGGGCGCGTGAAAGAAGGGTGGGGGGTAATAGATAAGACGGAAAGGGGAGAAAATGGTTGGGGCCCGGGGTTGCAGAGCCCAATTTGTGTGTGTGTGTTTTTACCTAGAGATTTTTACGGGGCCCTGAGCTACACTCATGCGCAATTCTCCGTATTTACATTTATCTAATCTTTCCCTTTCAATAGTGCACATTCTTTCCCGTTTCACCTCCCTTTTAACCATTTCAACTTCTACATTTTTATATGGGATGCTGTACTTCTTATGTTATTCGGCATCTCCCCTTTCCTTATTTGCTGCATATCCTCTTTAAAGTATCAAAATTTTCTTTTCTTCCGAGACAGTAAAAATTTACAAAGTTTAAACTTGGACTCCAACCCGGGCTTTTCTTTGCTCTCTTGAGTTTAATATCGAAGGGACTAATAAGCCTGCAGGCCCCTTAGAAAACATCGTAATTCTCGCACAATCATAAAATCGAACGAGAGCCAAAATACAGAGAACAAAATATTTTAAGGTTTTTTTTTTTTTTTTTTTTCCCAAAAAGGACTGGCCAAGGGCACAAAAAAAGTAAAAAAAAGCCGCTTATTTACCCCTATAAAGAAGACAGTAAGAGAAAAAAAAAAGGGGGGGGGGGCCCAAATTTTTGGGGGGTGTCTTGTCCCCCCCCCTTTTTGAAAAAAAAAATCGGGAAAGGGGAAAAATAGAAACAGGAAGAGTTCCAGAGTTTACCGTGAAAGGGATGAAAGAGTAAAGATACTGTTTACTCTTCCATTAGGAAAATGGGCAGGGAAAAGGGGGAGAAAAGAAAAAGTCTTTTCAGCGAGGCTGGAGAGGGGGGGGAATGCAGTAGCAAGTTCAGAAGGCAGGGGCATGAACATAACGGTAGAAAAGCAAGAGAACAACATTGCGGTGGTGTTTAAGGGAAGGAGGGGGGGGGATGAGACCCAAACTTTTTACTCAACCTGCTTAGGGGACCTGTATGAGTGGATCCCCCCCAAAAATGTGAGACTATCCTCCCTACAGGGCGGATAAGGCCCCTGTGAGAAAACAACGGGGGGTAGAAAAAAAAGGCTGCAGACACCAAGGGCCTAATTCTTAGCTGTTTCAGCAAAAGGGTGAATTAAGATTTCCCCTTCAGATTTTTTGTAAAGGGTAGTCCAAGAATGTTTATTGTAGAAGAAGGGGTAGTGAGTGTCTTGAAGAAGAGGGGATAGTTAGTTATGGGATTTTTACAGTAACCTAGGCCATCATTTCTCACAGCACAAAAAATTTAGATTGTCTTTTTTCACTTTTTGGGTTTCCCGTGAATATTTAAGGATCAATTGTAATGTATTGAATATTTTTACCAAAAAGCTGCAGATTTATAAAATTTTACCCGTAAAAACAATTTTACATTTCAACAACTTTAAAAAAATTATTCAAACTTGAAAATGAACACCCCAAATTTTTTTTTTATTTTACCCCAATTAAAATAGGTTAAATGTTAAAAATATACGCGTTAAATGTAAAAAGTATTATAATTTAAAATTTTTCAGCGCCGACTCTTTTTTTTTACACTAATTTTTTGTCCCAATGTCCACTCCACACACGTCTATATCTTATGCCAGAATATATGAAATCTATTGTTTTTCTTTGATATAAAAAGCACTTAAGGGACTATAATAGTCCCTTTATGTTCTTGTATATCAACGAAAAAAATAAATTTCATATATTTGGCATAAGATATAGACCGAGTTCGGAGTGGACTTGGGGACGGAAAAAATTTAGTTAAAATAAAAGAGTCGGCGCTAAATTTAAATTATACATACTTATTACATTTCCCGGTTTATTTTATAAATATTAACCTATTTTTTAATTTTGGTAAATAATACATTTTACATTTTACAAGCAGTATAATGGCAATTTAATATTTTAAAATTTAAATTTAAAGAACCCAATTCCCCCCAAAATTCGAACACTTTTTTGGGGCTGAAAAAAGTTATTACATAGATCTTGAAAATTTTTTTGATGTTTGTCATGAAGTGCTCTTCAATTAAATGAAAAAAAACAAACAGTACACCCATTTTAAGATAGAGTTTATGTTTTATTTCAATTATTACTGATGGCCAGGTTACTGTGAAAATGCCCTTATCTGGTATTTTTGTCGAGTAGAAGATAAGAAAATGGTTTTTGAGGCATTAAACAAAAAAGGTTTGCTTACCCCAATCAGAATACAGAAGATCAGACTAGGGCGCTCGTGGCATCTCTTCGTGAATCACTTAGTTCCTGTGTTTTGGGACGTCTAATAACGAGTTGAAAAATGCAGTAAATCATCACGTAGAGTGGATAGGCTTTGGTTAGACTTAGAAATCATTAATGAATATGAAGAGTATGGGTGATAGGACAGAACCTGGGGAACCCTATGATGAATTTCGGAGAGACAATGTGGGGTACAGTGCTGCATAGAACAGTTTGAAAGGAAACTTAAGAGAAGGTACAGGTGGATGAAATGATGAGGGTAGTTTAGAAAATACGTTTGTGCCCGACTCTTATCAAATCTTTTGATTGTCAAGGGAACAGCAAAAGTTTTCACCAAACCCTAATGGAGATGACCAAGATTCAGTTAGGAAGCTAGAAGTTTCCATTTAGATCGCCTAACAGAACCGTACTGACGATCAGATAGAAGTTTGTGAGCAGATAGATGCTTAAATTTCTTCTTATTAAGTAATTCAAAGCTTTAGAAAGGCGGGAAGTCAAAGCTATAGGACGGTAGTTTGTAGGATTAGAACGGTCACCCTTTTTAGGACCAGGTTGGATGTGAGCAAACTTCCAGCAAGAAGAAAAGGTGGAAGTAGATAGACAAGATGGAAAAGTTTGACCAGAATGGATTGCAAGCACAAAAGCACAGTTTTGAGAAACTAGGGGGGGACTCCGTCAGGGCGTAAGCCTTCCGAGGATCTAGACCGAAAGGCAAGAAAACATAATTACGAAGAAACTAAATAACAGGCATAATATAGTCAAAGGGGAGAGGAGGAGGAACAAGCCCTTCATCAACCAGAGTGGAATTCAGGCGCCGAGAATAGAAAAAAGGCACAAGAGCCACTTTAAAAAACTGAGAAAAAATGCACCCAAAGTTTTATCATCAACTAATGAAGATATGAAACAGCACAAGTGCTATTTTTAACAACTGAAAAAAATGCACCTAAAGTGTTTTCTAAGTAAATCAGCAACAAATGAAGATATTATAATGGAGTTTGTTTTATTAGAAAAGGGGTTGCCTTTGAGAATATTTCTTAAAATTCTGAAATCGGCGGGTGCGCAGGCTGATGGCATGATGTCAAAGTTGGGGGTCCAAAGCTCATGACCATCCATTTTTTTTTTTTTTTTTTTTTTTTTACATTCAATATGCAATAGTTTTTGAATGTTTTAAACTCTTTATACACTAATTTAATGCAACATCTAATACTAATAATGAGCCAGAATGAGGCGCGTTCAACCATGCCAACACGTAACGTCGAAAGGGCATCCAGTCTTAAATCCCGAGCTCCACCTTGTCGTGTCTTCTCCATTTACAAAGGGATGATTAAGGCACCTAAAGCTGCCTAGAAGAAGAAATAATAATAATAATAATAATATAAAAATAATAATAATAATAATAATAATAATAATAAAATCCACAATAAATCATAATAATAATAATAATTTTGATTACTTCTATTTACGTACTTAGGTTTAAATCCCAAGCAGCCCCACCTTGGCTGTGTCTTATCCATTTAAAAAGGGGATGACTAAGGCACGTAAAGCCACCTAGAAAAAGAACTAATAATAATAATAATAATAATAATAATAATAAAAAAAATTCCAGATATAGATAATATTCCAAATATAGATAAAACCCTGCCTTGCATACTGTGTGCTCCACTTTATTATAAATCACTGTCTGGGTGCGTGTTTGGGGCTTCGTCACCTAGCGACTTCCTGCGCTTCTTAACTGGGAACGAACAAGCTTCTGAAGGTAGGCTGTATATTTATCAGATCCCAAAAATTTTAAACATTACACTGATCCTGGGATGGTAACTTTCTCAAAACATCCATCACGGCATGGTGGACCAATCTTTTTTTCGGCTACCACTTTCCCGGTGGAAACACTTATATATTCCTTTCCTGAATCCCCGCCCCATTTTTGCGTTTACCGTCTTCCATTCCCGTAGATTACGCAAAAGTTTGCGGGAACGGGAAGGGCCTAGCTCATTTTCCATCACCTCTACACTTTCACCAGACACTGATTTACTACTATCATCAGCCATTTGGGGCACAACACTCATTATTTCTATAAGAAAAAAGCAAGAAATCACGGAACTCTCCACAGAACACGTCGAAGAAATTCGCGCTGCCCCAGAGTAACCTTGTGTACTAAAGGGCCGAGGCGGGGTGGAAACAGCAAGCTCATTGGCTCAGAGACTGCCGGTTGCCCTGATTGCCTCGGCGTCTCACGATGAAGTATGAACGTTCTCATTGGGCCGTAATGAAGCGGCGATACCCTTGAAACAATATGCCGAAGACTTTTTGTCATTTCTAAATTAAGCGGCTGCAGATCTCAGGGAGCGGGGATGCGTACAGACAAAAAATTACGGTTTGTATAGGAATTTTTAAACCCTTTGCAGTACACGAAAGACCTAAATCCACATGTTGTAAGATAGAACTACCCTAGTGTAGCGAGGGGTGATAAAACTCATTTCTGGCTGGGGTGGTGCTTGTCCGTTTATAATCTCAGCGCCTGAATTTTAAACAAAGGTTTGAGCGAAGATTTTCATTTTTTTAGAAAATGATAGACAGCGGGGGAGCCTCTGGGAAGCAAGGGGGGAAAGATGGGGAAAAAAATTGTAGAGTATTACGTATACTAGATGCCAGGGCCCAAAATTATAAAGTTTTAGGTTTCGTTTAACCGCTCGAGTTTTAAATATGGGGGCCCGGGCGTCCTAAATCATTTCGAGCGCATCCTAAATCGTAAGATCGTCCTAATTTCGAGGTTTGCTAGGAAGGGTGGGGTGTCCCCAGCGAGCAGGGGGGCGGTAAGACTCGTCCCCAAGGGGTAAACTGGAGTGCTCCACCCCTTCCCGAGAATTTCGTGATAGGGTAGATTACTGGGAACTTGTTGATACATAACAAAACAAGCGTACCGCTTGACCGAGAAGGGGTTTAATGGACAGATAGGGGGGATGTAAAATTTTAAAACAACACTAAAAAAAACGGCCACCAGTGCATACAAGTACGAGTGTTTATTATTCACTCTTTGAGGGATCTTTCCTCCTGCCTTTAATCATGTATGTGATACGTTGGGAAATGAACCCCACCCAAAATGTTTATGAAGAATGGTATCTTTTTGAGAAAAAAGGGATTAGAGTAGGGTCACTAAAATAAAATTTTAAAAATGAATAAGCGGATTTATTAAGCCATGGGAACAATATCCATAAACTCTATTTCTTTCCCACTCCCTAGTCTTGATAATTTTTTTTTGTTTTGATATCTCGTTAATATACCAAACCCACCCCTAACTTTAAATTAACAGTTTTTTTGGGTTTAAAAAACTAGATTCTAGGTGTAAGTATCCCGCATTATTTCAATTGCGCCCTGGGAAGAAATGGGTTTAAAAGACCCAGAAAGAAGAAACACACTATGAAACAGAGAATTGTCAGGCTGAGGGTACCTAAACCAAACGGTAAATATTCCCCAGGAGTGGCGGTGTGTTTGGGGGTGGCCAACCACCCGGCAAAACGCGCACATCAATTTTTTTTTTTTAACCTAAATAACTCAAAATAACCAATCCCAAAACTACCCTAAGCTTTAAAATAACCTAAACCCAAAATTAACATAACCCAAATTAACCAACCTAAATCGCAATTGGGAATAATGGACGTGCTTTGCGGTCGTTTTCAGACACGACTTTTTTTTCCTGGTCCAATAGGTGCATTTTCTAATGGAGTAGTTTTATTTTGCGAAAAACCCAAAGTTAAAAAAAAAAAAAAACACACCCAATTTTATGTACCGTTTTTTTAAAAACCACTTGGGTTAAAAAACCTTTTCATCAAGGAAAAAAACCCACCATTTTTTAAA
>JACEEZ010021818.1:2500-12454 GCA_016584305.1 Chionoecetes opilio | reverse complement strand
GCACTTTTTGATGTCCAGATTTGTGCTTTTTCCTTTAATAAAGACGGATGCGGCGAACCACACCATAAGCCTTGAAATATCATGTAATGCTCTGTATGATAAGGCCTGGGACACGTTGGACAGAAGCAAGGTGTCCAACGTAAAGTGCCCCGAGGCCAGGCTCGTCTCTAAATCCCTGTCTGCGTCCCTGATGCGGGGACCGCCAGACCGGGAAGCTGAGGAGGAGGAATGGGCGGTTGCCCGCTTCGTGCCACTCGGGCCTGGAAAGGCGCCAGAGTGGCAATGTGAGGATTCAATGGGAGAAGTCGAGGACAAGCGGACGTCAGGAGAGAGGCAGGCCGGGGTAAATCTTTAGTTCTTACTAAACAAAATTACTCACTTCCCCACCCCCACCCACCCGGAGCCCAACGGGAAGCTGTCTGTTGGGGAAGGACCTCACCCAACAGCTCCAGGGGTAGCAGGGAAGTATACGCTTCGGTTGACGGAAGAGGAGAGTGAGGCGTGTTTCTATTCCCACGCGAAAGGATTGTACGCGAACCTCATGGACCTGGATGAATCCCTGTTCGAATCAGGTTCAGAAGATTATGTTCCGAGGGACCAATCTGACCAGGCTCTCCAATAACCAGTCATTTAATCGTCCAGGTGTAAAGAAAATCTTCTGGACGGTCTCTTACAAGAGAACAGATCATCCTGATGGTAAAGGAACGCTTCCACCTTCTTACTAATAAGTCAGTGAAGCGCCAGGTTGTGTGGAAGGAATCCGTTGCCTTCTTCAGAATGTGCTCCCAGAGGTGACACCAACCCAGGTTCAGATGAAATGGCGTCAAATAAAGGGCCTATTCCTGAAGTATGAGGACACCCAAGTCTTCCACAGGGAGGGCCAGGACCAAGGAACCGCTTCATCATGACCTGCTGGAGTCGTTCCTAGGACAAAGGCCATTGACCAATCCTTCTCGCTATGTGGTGGAGGGAGGGTCAACCAGCACGATGGAGGAACGACGAGCAGCGAGCAGCCCGGTGCCACTTCCAGAAACAAGCAGCCCGGTGCCACGACGCGCAACAAGCAGCCCGGTGCCACGACCAGAAACAAGCAGCCCGGTGCCACGACGCGCAACAAGCAGCCCGGTGCCACGACCAGAAACAAGCAGCCCGGTGCCACGACGCGCAACAAGCAGCCCGGTGCCACGACCAGAAACAAGCAGCCCGGTGCCACGACCAGCAAGGAGCAGCCCAGTGCCATCGACAAGCAGCCAGGTGGCTGCATTGGAGCCACATCAAGGGCCATCAACAGCAGGGTCCGGACGGGGGCATGGTGGTCAGCCTCCAAACAAGAGAAAAAGGCTGCGTCCTAACACCAGGACCCAGGATTTGTCCACGTACCTTGAACTAGGCACATCAAGCATACATCAACTGAAGCAGTCTGATAACGAAGAGAAAGCAGCTAGCAAAGAAAGGTTAAAAAAAATTGGGACGCACTAGTCAGAACGAGAAGAAAGAAGAGTATATAGAGAAGAAACAAGAAAAGAAACAAGAGTATATCGAGACAAAATGTTAGGCGTGTTATGTCGGTTAGCAGTGCACTCAAAAGAGTAGTAAAAATTGGGCGGAGCTTAAGAGTATAATGTCGGTTAGCAGCATGCAGGCAGCGAGTGTTCTCCGGTGTTCTTGACGAAGTATTGGAAAATAAATGGTGCAACAAGGCCCAGGAGAGGAGAATAAGTACAACTAAGACAAGTATTACGCAAGTCTAAGACAAGATAGAAGACAGCAAGGCATCAGAGGAGAAGAAGCTTGGACAGAAGGAGTCTGAAGGACGTACTAAGCGATTATTAATAATGGAGACGAGACGTAAACAAGAAGTAACGGATTCAAGCTGGAAAAGCGTAATTTAGAAAGGAAATAGGGAAAAACTGGTTCACAAATAGGGTGGTGAATGAATGGAATGGTCTCAGTAGACAGGTAGTTAGTGCTGAGTCATTAGGAAGCTTTAAAGAGTGGCTGGATAGGTTCATGGATGGGGATGAAAGGTGGATATAGGTATGTTAGGTGACAGGAACTACCACGTGTAGGCCTCGTAGTCCTTGAGCCAGACCAAAAGTAATGCTCCGGCGGGGGGAGTAATTCTCATTATGATTTTCCATTAGACCAATGTCTCAAGTGTCAGAAAAGGTGTGATGGACATCTGAGAACGGTAGCTTAGTGCCCGGATGGACGCCATCTTTGAAACCACCCAGCGCGAAAATGCCCATTTGGTGGGGTACATTGTTGCACGTGTATCTGGACTTCTATACTAGCTATCGATGTGCGGTTGACGACTAAATATACGTCCAATGTGTACCGTCTAAATAAAAAATAATATGAAGCATTTTGTTATAGATTATTATATAAAAATCAATTTCGAAAAAAATCATATATTTTTCAATATTTTATTATTAGACTTGTACTTTTTTTAGTGAAACAAAAACTGGTATGATTTTCCAAATTATGCATTTTGCTACACCGTTTATCTGTCTATAAAAAATAACTCAACAAGTACAACATATCATCCACCCACGAGTTTACAACAAATATATGTAAAGAGGCATAAAATGACTTAGGCCGCCGCGGGCATTATCTATTCGACGATAACGCAAGTTAGGAATGTCGTACGGAGAGGATTTTAAAACACCATACGATATCTAATAAGCAGGCGGAAATTGTTAACATAGGAAATCATGCACTTTGGTGGCCATCTTGGATTTCAAAATGGCCGCCAATTATATTAATTATTCATTACTAGAGTTTGGAAAGACGTATGGAGCTGATTTTAACACCATACGATGTATATTCCTAATAAGCAGCGGAGGTATCATTGAACATGTCATGTTTTAGTCAAATAACACCGGTATGATCTTCCAAATTATACATTTTGCTAAACCGTTTATCTGTCTATAAAGATTTTCAGGCAATTTGGCCTGCATTATAATAGAGAACAACATATGCTATACAATATACAGTGCACACAAAGTTAATCATCAGAGTCGCCATCAGAGTCATTGGCATCCTGAGCCACGATAGCATCATCCTGCACCATGTTGGAGCATCCCTGCAGCTTACACACAACAGTGCACTTCAACCCATTCAGTATGCAGGAGCAATCTGACGGTCGACACGTCCTTCTGCATGTGCATGAGATGAGATTAAAGGGACGACATCTGGAGCTGGTAGACCCGCCATCCATCGGATTTGAGCGAACCGCCATCATCGAGTTCCCAGCCATGTCCTGCTGATGGTGCTGGGACGTCTGGCAGGTTTTCAAGGCTGCGTCGCCAGATAGCCGCCTGATAGTTGGCCCTAAGCGTATGCTGCAATCAAGGGGGTCTTCACAAGGCGGCAATTGTCCAGATTCGATCTGGCCCTTCTTTGCACAGAACATGTGATAACGGAGTGAATTAGCACCGACGATCTTCGTGTTCCTGGCGTACAGCTGACACGTGAAGGCCTGAATGCTATTGAAGACGTCTGTTGGTACATTCCACGAAGATCCCAGATCTGTGAATGCTTGAAGTAAATCATTCGCTTGCACAAGCTTCAAAGCCTTTATCTTTCCTTGGCTAGCCAGAGCACTAACAGTGTCACACCCGCTCCATGCATGAAGCCCTGGCAATGCACTGAAAAACTCCAGACCCCAATACCGCACCCAACTTTCCAACGTCAATCATTCTGACTCGAACCTTTGTTCCTCGTCTGATGAAGAGCTGACTATCGATGGTGTCTGCTGAGATGAAGACTGATGATCAGAACGTCGGTGTCATCTGCCACTATGATCGTCTTGTAGTGGGTAGCGGCGTGCTTTGCGTGGAGAAACATACGCGTGTCTGCTTCCTCGTGGCTACATTCGAGTGCTTGCACCAACTTCCACCTATCGCGGGTCAGTACCAGACATTTTTCACCACAGGTGAAAAGTGTTTGTTGCCTAGCTTTTCGCGATTTGTTTCATGTTTCCACGACTCCGCCAGAAACACAACCAGTTCTCCTTTGTCTGGCTGCAAGCAAGGAGACGCCGCCAGTTCATGATTTTTGTGGCGGGTCTGATCTCGCTGAAAACTGATGCCTTCATTTGAACCGCGGTTCACACGCTTCAGCTGCTTTGATGGATTCTTCTGTGTATGTGTCAAAGACAACATCGATGCGCTCACTGCCTTGACCAGGTGAAGCGCTGCAGCAAGGATGCGGTCAGATAGTTCTTCGAACGTGTCGTTCTCGCCATGCATCTTTGTATGAGAGCCATCGCATCAATTATTGTTGCACTTCGCTTGTCAACGTTATCGGCTGGTTCCACAAGACCTTCCATGTGTTTCGCAAGTGCAACTTTGTTCGTTTTTTCATTGACCCATCAACGTTTGCCAAAGACCATGGTAACGGCCCTAGTGGGTGACAAAGGACAAGTTGCATGTCGAGGTTCCTTGTCTTTGGCGATGAGTATCATGGTGGCAAACAGTTGTCTGTCAGCTCTCAGGACGATCTCCTTGTTTGTGGCCTTCACAACTTTCTGCTTGATCTTACCAAAGGTCTTCAAGTTTAGCTTCTTCACTGTGTCATAAAAGCCTGTTCCCTCTTTAAGACGTTTCTGGAAGCTTTGATACGCCGCTTCCCCCTTTTGCAGGGCGTTGAGTAGGTCATTAGAAACGTCCTCCCTCGCAGCCGCTCCGGTAGATATACTGAGAAGACATGACGGATCATCGGCGAAGGGATTGGTCCAGTCATTTCCAGTAGATCACAGATAGCTGTGACGCCAGACTCATCACGTTTGATGCGAGAAGTAGACAAGTCAGGGTGCTTGGCGTGAGATGTGTCGCTGCCATTCACAAGGATAGTTTCTCGTAGTTGCCTCAGTGCAGCAGCCCGATTGTCTGCAGTTAGATAGTATCGTGACACAGCCCCTTGTCGAAGACTAAAATCTCGTTGTTCCTCCAGCTGTTTGCGTATCTTTGTTGACTGTTCTTCTGTTGTCTGATCAACAGCGATTCTGGCAAATGGATTCCTGGTCTAAGCTGTACGGAGAAGTAGCCTTGATTGAAATGCCTGGACAACTCGGGGCATGTTTCGTGGAGTTGCGTCATCTGTGCATAGTACACTGGTAGATATCTAGCATAGTCACCTTGTTCATTGCGAAACACCAAAGGGGATCACTCTTCTGACACAAGCCAAGTGAAGCATCCAGTCGCCTTCTCTATCCGCACGAATCAACCCCAGCAGGGTCTCTACCATATCAATATACATCATCCAGAAGCGAGCCAGGTCTCCATGTTTGGTTCGCAGAAAATGTAGGTATTTCGCGAACATGTCAAAGCTCTGTACACATGAATCATCATCGAGAGCAGCAGCGAGAGTCTCGTGGCAAACATCCTCCTTGATGCTGCGAATTTTGAGGTCAGTGCTTCGAATCTGGGGTCCCTTGTCAGGATGATTGCTTTCTATCCACACCTGGAAGCCCTTCCAAATGATGCGCATTAGTGCCTCGTACATCAACTTGTGGAGTCGCACAGCACGGTTGTATTGCTTGCCTTCCAGAACCCTGTTGATGGAACCTTCAGCGATTACTCCTGACTCAACAGCTACATCCCGAAGGCCTGCATCTCCAAACATTTTCCCAATGCTCGACATGAAGTTACAGATGGTATGGAAGTTCCCCATCATGAGCACGATTCTTCCATATCGATCGACATCTTTCCATGCTATTTCGGTCGCCTTAGCAAATAGTGCCTGGTCTAGCACCACCGGTATACGCTCAAGCTGAAGTGATGACATGATGTTCAGAGCTTCTCTGAGGATTTTTTGCACTGTTGCCATATCTGTGGCAGGCGCGTTATAGTCGGCAGGTAGCCAACTACATCTTCCGTCACCTGAACACGATCTCTAGTCATGATGTTGAAACCAGTCCACGAACTGATTGTCTGGTCGAATGGTTCCAGCATGCTGAGTCATAATCCATACGTGATTTCGGCGCTGCGCAAGGGATGTTGCGCCTGCAAGAGTGTCAGAAAGATCTGCAGGCTTGATTGCAGGTGGGCCCTCTCGTTTCCCAACGCTGTATATTGGAAGTAAATCGCTGGATGACGGGATAGATCGCTTCTTATCTGCTTTGGATACTGCCGATGGAGGTTGGGGCGGCAAACACGACTGCGACTTCGGTTGGACGATGATACCGTTGACGCGATGCGATGTTCCGCCACCACTCAGCGATTCCTCTAGCCTGTCGATGTTATCGAATGCTAATACAGTCGGGACCGAAGGGTGCACATGTGACGGAAGTGGTACTGTATCTTTCTCCAACACTTGCTAATTTGTCTATGCATAGCGCTGTCTCGATTTCTTCCAGAACTGTATACGAACATCCGTGCCCGAGTCGATTCATATTCTGATGACCTCTGTATTACCGGTGAGCGTTTTCATGACCACGGAAGTAGGACATGCTTCGATGTTCTGATGGTACCCCGGGTACAGCATTGATGATATCTTGAGCCATCGACCATACCAGTGTGTCGGCACGCGCAGAGCTACCCCCACTCCCGCAAATCAAAGTATGCAGAAATACACGAAGAGAATCTGGTATCTTCACGTAATCTGAAGTGAGTTCTGCTGGCTGAGGCGGCCAACGTTCATTGTAATGAGCATCTTTGATCTGGTGTCGCAGTGAAGTAGCTGCACGCACAATGTTACTTTCATCGTCCGTTCGTTCAAATGCTTTCACTTCTGCTTTCAGGTTTACGCACTCTGCAGCAATCTCTCGCTTTGTCAGATTATCGGGCATCAAGTATACCGGTGTTTCACATTGAAGAAGATGAGCGATTCTCCAAACTCTTTGTAATGTGCGCTGCAGATTCTTCTGATGGAGTCACGAACATCAACTGAAAATGTATCTGAAGACAGGATATCTGTTGCAACATCAACTATTGGAACAATCCTCGGTTCAAGAACAAGTCAGTGCGAATGAAATTTAATATACATCGTATCATTTTATTTTTCTCGATATTATCTTCAATGTCAGTTTCTACTGAGGTTTTTGGGGGCGTGTGTAGTTTCTATAGCAGGAGAAGTGGTAGTGAGCCTCAGCTGCAACCCATATCTCGTGTAGTGAATGCCAAAACTCTCTCATCATTGCGAGCTGTCCCAGCATCTCTTATTGTCTTATCTGCTCGAAGTTCAACAGCCAAGACAACTGTTTTACGGGTACGACTGCCTTTTATGAATTTTGAAGCACGCTGGCAAAAATGCATTTATCATCGTAGACCGTTGAAGTTGATCCTGTCTCTTCCCGTGATGATCGCCGTCGCACCGCATCGCCAGTATCAACTGAAGAACTTCTAGCTGCATTGGTCAAAGTAGCTAGGTGTTTTTGTGAGTGAAGTCTGATCTACAAGCCCTATGGTATAATATTGGAATATTAGGAAGTTCAACTGCGCCTTCTTGGACTAGCTTTAGAATTGGATAAAAGTTTCTAACTGCGGCTGCGTCACACAATGTCTTCCAAGAACTGTTGCCCGCTGCCTTGGCTTAGTTCAGAGAGTGGCGACTTCTTGCTGCACAGGATGCACGTTCCGGACTCAGGTTCAATCTTCGCCGTTTCGCCTCGACAAACCCGGCCATCTCAGCTGAAAGAACAAAAAGCCTGACGTTAGATTACTCCGATATCCGAAAAGCTCGCCAGCTTACATAGACATACTAAACCAAGTCAGTGAACATGTTAGATGGCGCCACAATACAACTCTATAATAGAGTTGTATGTGGCGCCATCTAACATGTTCACTTTTAGTTCTTAAGCCACCCCCCCCCCCCCCCTCAAAATTAATCAGGTCACCGCAACAAATCTCAGACTGAGATATAGAATATAGAATATAGATATAGAATAGACTGACGTCACTTTCGGCACTGGGTTCTGTGGGTTGATTATCGGCGGGAAATTCCAACTGACATAGTTTCGGTTTGTGGAAAGTGCATGCCTTTTCATATATTTTTTGTGTACACTCGTGGTGGATGATATGTTTTAGTTTTTGAGTTATTTTTATAGACAGATAAACGGTGTAGCACAATGCATATTTGGAAAATCATACCAGTGTTGTTTCACTAAAAAAAGTACAAGTCTAATAATAAAATATTGAAAAATATGATTTTTTTTCGATAATTGATTTTTATAATAATTAATCTATAACAAAATGCTTCATATTATTTTTTATTTAGACGGTACACATTGGACGTATATTTAGTCGTCAACCGCACATCGATAGCTAGTATAGAAGTCAAGATACACGTGCAACAATGTACCCCACCAAATGGGCATTTTCGCGCTGGGTGGTTTCAAAGATGGCGTCCATCCGGGCACTAAGCTACCGTTCTCAGATGTCCATCATGCATTTTCTGATACCTGAGATATTGCCCTAATGGAAAATCATAATGAGAATTACTCCCCCCGCCGGAGCATTCACTTCAAAATATGGCCGGTTGGCTCAAGGACTATCGCGGCTTCTTGTAGCTTCCTTATTTTCTTATGTTCTTATGTTCTAACACATACTTTTTGGTCAATTTTCTAAGACACTGGTAATTTTACAATTGATGCATAGTTTAATGTCAGGTATTGTCTTGTCCAAAGACTACTGTATACTGGACTTGCTACTCATTTTGGGCTATTTCCAGTGGAGGCCAGTTTTGCGATTCCTGCCATTTTTCGAACATCACCCCTATTTCCCTTCCTGTGGTTTAATAGTATAAATGATATACCATTATCTTTGTAAATGTTTGTTCTATAATATTATCAAATAAAAAACTGTAAAATACACTAAAGAAATGCCATTATGAGACTCTGAAGTATATGGCATTCACTTAGCATTCACTTAAACTCTTCGCCATTTAATATTTTGCGAGAAAACATTTTACATGAAACATATCAATAGAAGCGGAATTATATTAGCTTTCCATTGATATATTTAGTTTTCTGAAAAATGAATTAGAACCATACATAAATTACCGTTAACTAAATATATTACCTCATCAATTGGGAAAATTACCCGATTGATGATGTTATTTATTTAGTTAACGCTAAGTTATGCATAGTTCTAATTCATTTATCAGAAAACTAAATATATCAATGGAAAGCTAATACAATTCCGCTTCTATTGATATGTTGCATGTAAAAAGTCTTCACGCAAAATATTAAATGGTGATGCGTTTAAGTGAATATAAGTTCATGCATATTTCTTCAGTCTCATAATGGAATTTCTTTAGTGTATTTTAGTTTTATATTTGATAATATTATAGAACAATAATTTACGAAGATAAGTGTATCTTTTATACTGATAAGCCATAGTCTACTGTATTCATGGAATACTTTTTTACTTGCCGACCCGATTGATGGTTATATTTTTAGTTAACGCTAATTTATGCATGGTGGTAATTCATTGATCAGAAAACGAAATATATCAATGGAAAGCTAATGTAAATCCGCTTCTATTGATATGTTTCATCTAAAATGTTTTCTTGCAAAATATTAAATGGCGAAGAGTTTAAGTGAATATTAAGTTCATGCATATTTCTTCACTCTCTCATAATGGCATTTCTTTAGTGTATTTTACTGTTTTTTATTTGATACTATTATAGAACAAACATTTACGAGGATAACAGTATATCTTTTATACTGATAAACCACAGGAAGGGAAATGGGGCTGATGTTCGAAAATGGCAGGAATCGCAAAACTGGCCTCCACTGGTCATGGGCGAGTTGGCGCGGGGCACGAGTAGCAAGTCCTACACACACACAATAGAGTAGTCTCTGTCTTGTCCTTATATCATAATGTTGTATAGATTTTATCAACAATTTTAGGGAGAAAAACATTGCAAAGATAAAACGCAATGTTGGTGAAGCATATGTGGCTTATGGCACCAAGAAAGTGATGCCTTCAAGAAAAGTTGGCCTGACTG
>JACEEZ010021817.1:74650-96897 GCA_016584305.1 Chionoecetes opilio | reverse complement strand
TTTTTTTAGAAATTTTTGTTTTTTCACTTCTAAATCCTGTTTTTCTGTTTGTGTAGTCTTGTTCCCATTCTAATCCTGTTGTGTTCTGTTTGTGTATAATTGTTCACTTCTAAATCCTGTTTGTTCTGTTTGTGAGTATTTGTTCCCTTCTAATCCTGTTTGTTCTGTTTGTGTATAATTGTTCATCTTCTAAATCCGTTTGTTCTGTTTGTGGAGTATTTGTTCACTTTCTTCCTGTTTGTTCTGTTTGTGTATAATTTTTTCATCTCTAATCTGTTTGTTCCCCAAAATTTTTATTTTTTGCACCAAGAATTAAATTTTTTTTTACGTAAAATGATCTTTAAAATCTCTAAACCTTTGGTTTTTTATCATTGTTGTTAGTAATTTTCATTTTCTAAATGATGTTTATTTGATTGGTCGATTTGAATGCTTATAGGTTTATGCAACCCCGCGTTAAAATAATTTTGTCTTCCTAAATCCCCCTGGTTCAGTTTTACATGATTGGATCCCCAGTTACTCTACAACCTTTTATTTTCAGGGTCCAATCGTATTAATGTTTTATACCACCCCCGCCTAACTTTGCCCTTCTTTTAGCTCAAAATATGTTATAACTTTTCTCATTAGTCTTAGTTCCATTCTGATCGCAACTCTGCCCTTTAGCCTCCCCCCTTCCTAAATCCTGCTTCCGCAAACCGCCGGCCCCTGACGTCTTACTGCTCCTCCGTGCATGCTCTCTTCCTTTTCTCCCTGTCCTCCTCTGTTCCCTGCCTTCACCTCCGCCGACTTGCCTCCTGCTGTGCCTGTGCCTCTGCCGCCTGGTGCCTCCCTCTGCGCCGCCTGCCTGCCCCCTCCCCCCTCCTGCTCTCTCCTGCCTGCCTCCTCCTTCTGGGCTCCTGCCTGCCTCCTCCTCCTCTCTCCTCCTGCTCCTGCCGGCCTGCCTCCCTGCCTGCCTGCCCGGCCTGCCCTGCCTGCCTGCCTGCCTGCCCCCCTCCCTCCCTGCCTGCCTCCTGCCTGCCTGCCCCTGCCTGCCTGCCTGCCTGCCTCCTGCCTGCCTGCCTGCCTCCTGCCTGCCTGCCTGCCTGCCTGCCTGCCTGCCTGTGCCTGCCTGCCGGGCTGCCTGCCTGCCTGCCTGCCTGCCGCCTGCCTGCCCTGCCTGCCTGCCTTGCCTGCCTGCCTGCCTGCCTCCTGCCTGCCTGCCTCCCTGCCTCCTGCCTGCCTCCTGCCTGCCTCCCCTGCCTGCCTCTGCCTGCCTCCCTGCCTCCCCTGCCTGCCTGCCTGCCTGCCTGCCTGCCTGCCTCCGGGCCTGCCTGCCTGCCTGCCTGCCTCCCTCCCTGCCTGCCTCCCCTGCCTGCCTGCCTGCCTGCCTCCCTTTCCTGCCTGCCTGCCGCCTGCCTGCCTGCCTGCCTGCCTGCCTGGCCTGCCTGCCTGCCTCCCTTTGCCTGCCGGGCCTGCCTGCCTGCCTGCCTGCCTGCCTGCCTGCCTGCCCTTCCTGCCTGCCCCCTGCCTGCCTGCCTGCCGCCTGCCTCCCTGCCTGCCTGCCTGCCTGCCTGCCGGGCCTGCCTGCCTGCCTGCCCTCCCTTTGCCCTGCCTGCCTGCCTGCCTGCCTGCCTGCCTGCCTGCCTGCCTGCCTGCCTGCCTGCCTGCCTGCCGCCTGCCTCCCCTTTGCCTGCCTGCCTGCCTCCCTGCCTGCCTGCCTGCCTCCCCTGCCTGCCTGCCTGCCTGCCTGCCTGCCTCCTGCCTGCCTCCCTGCCTGCCTGCCTCCTGCCTCCTGCCTGCCTGCCTGCCTGCCTGCCCTGGCCTGCCTGCCTGCCTGCCTGCCTGCCTGCCTCCTGCCTGCCTGCCTGCCTGCCTGCCTGCCTGCCTCTCCTGCCTGCCTGCCTGCCTGCCTGCCTGCCTGCCTGCCCTCCCTTTGCCTGCCCTGCCTTGCCTGCCTGCCTGCCTGCCTGCCTGCCTGGCCTGCCTGCCTGCCCCTGCTGCCTGCCTGCCCTGCCTGCCTGCCTGCCTGCCTTCCTGCCTGCCTGCCTGCCTGCCTGCCCCGCCTGCCTGCCTGCCTGCCTCCCCTGCCTGCCTGCCTGCCTCCCTTTGCCCGCTGCCGGCCTGCCTGCCGGGCCTGCCTGCCTGCCTGCCTGCCTGCCTGCCTGCCTTGGCCTCCCGGGGCCGGGCCCCTGCCTGCCTGCCGGGCCGCCGCCGGGCCGGGCCGGGCCTGCCTGCCTGCCTGCCTGCCTCCCTTTGCCTGCCGCCTGCCTGCCTGCCTGCCGGGCCGCCTGCCTGCCTGCCTCCTGCCTGCCTGCCTGCCTGCCTGCCTCCTGCCTGCCTGCCTGCCTGCCTGCCTGCCTGCCTGCCTGCCTGCCTGCGCCTGCCTCCTGCCTGCCTGCCTGCCTGCCGCTCCTGCCTGCCTGCCTCCCTTTGCCTGCCGGCCTGCCTGCCTGCCTGCCTCCCTTTGCCCCTGCCTGCCTGCCTGCCTGCCTGCCTGCCTGCCTGCCTCCCTCTCCCTTTGCCTGCCTGCCTGCCTGCCTGCCCCTTGCCTGCCTGCCTCCCTGCCTGCCTGCCTGCCTGCCTTTTTTATTTTTTACAAGAAATTTTAATACTCATGAACGCGTGAAAACTTTTGATACGCAAAATAAATAATATAAAGTATTAGCCCAGTTTTACAACACAATTTGTAATGCTCGGTCGTGGTCGAGTTTGCTTCACGTAATGCGATTCCTCATGCTAAAGGTAATCTTTTTACAAAAACAAAGGTACGAAGCGACTTATAAACTGTAAATAGAGAGAGCCTTAGACATAGTAATCGTAAATGTAAACGTATTAGTAGAGAATTCCTACTGTTTATTAATTTATCTATATATTTTGCTCAAGCTTGATAGAATTGCAGTGAGGCATCGGAATAGGTGTTTTTGGGTTAAGACAGAATAACATTGTTTCCGGATCTAACATTGTGTTGCCATGAAGATCGAAAACCAAGATCTGCATGTAGATATGAGTGTTTGTGTACTGCATAAGAAAGTATTAATAGGTGATGTGTATTTTTTGTGTGTGTGTGTGTGTGCGTGTGCGTGTGCGTGTGCGTGTGCTGTGCGTGTGTGTGTGTGTGTGTGTGTGTGTGTGTGTGGGTAGTGAATGAGAGATATGAGAGAGAGATAGAGAGAAAGAAAGAAAACAAATACAAGCCCTAAAAAAACAAGGGAAAACGAGAATAAGATAAAATTGCAAATAAATATATAGTTTAAAAAAGCAAAGTATTCGAAGAAAAGGGAAGGAGGAGACAAAGGGGTAGCTAATGAAAATAATATACGATTGAAAAGTAAAGTCAAGGGAAAAATGAGGCAAAAGAAAAAGAGAATAACGGAGAAAAGAATGTGGATGAGGAAAAACGAAAACGGGAGGAAGGAAAGAAAAGAAGAGGAAAGGGAAAGGAAAGGAAAGAAAAAAGAAAGGAATATAGGAAGGAAAAGGAAAAGACGAAGGAAAGAATGAAAAGAAAGACCTAAAAGTTACAAAAGGGCAAGATAATAACTTAGGAATAGACGTCCACACTAAAGATGTGGAAACGTGTCCAAGCTCGCACAGGCTAAAGTCAACTTTTTAAATACCCGCACCTTAAAATACTTCTATTCAACCTGACCTAACCCAACCTAAACCTTCACCATCCCCTTCTTTGATTTTCTTTACTTTTTACAAAAAAAGAAAAGCTAAATGTGTTCTTGAAAAAAGTTTCTAATTTTTTTTTTTTTTTAAATGGTGTGGTGATGGGGGTTGGTGGTTGGGGTGGTGTGTGGTGGTGGGGTGATGGTGGTTGTTGTGGTGATGGTGGGATGTGGTGATTGGTGGTGGTGGGGGGAGGTGATGTGTTTGGTGTTTGTTGGGGGTGGTGGTGGTGTGGTGGTGTGGTGGTGGTGGTGGTGAGGTGGTGGTGGGGGTGGTGGTGGTGGTGTGGTGGTGTTTAGTGGTGGTGGTGGGGAGGTGGTGGTGGTGATGGGTGGTGGTGGTGGTGGTGATGATGGTGGTGGTGGTGGTGGTGGTGGTGAGGTGGTGGTGGTGGTGGTGGTGGTGGTGAGGTGGTGGTGGTGATGGTGGTGGTGGTGGTGGTGGTGGTGTGATGGTGGTGGTGGGGTTGGTTGTGGTGGTGATGGTGGGTGGTGGTGGTGGTGTGGTGGTGGTGGTGGTGATGGTGGTGGTGGTGGTGTGGTGGTGGTGGGTGGTGGGTTGGGTTTGGGGGGTGGTGGTGTGGTGGTGGTGGTGGTGGGGTGGTGGGGGTGGTGGTGGTATGGTGGTGGTGGTGGTGGTGTGGTGGTGGTGGTGGTGTGGGTGGTGTGTGGTGTGGTGGTGGTTGTGTGTGATGGTGGTGGTGGTGATGGTGGTGGTGGTGTGGGTGGTGGTGGTGTGGTGGTGGTGGTGTGGGGTGCTGATGGTGGTGGTGGGGGATGTGGGTGGTAGGGTTTGTGGTAGTATGGTGGTGGTGGTGGTGGTAATGGTGGTGGTGGTGGTGGTGGTGGTGGTGGTGGGGGTGGTGGTGGGGGTGGTATGGTGGTGTGGTGGTGGTGTGGTGGTGGTGGTGGTGTTTTTTCATAATTCCCCTCCGCCAACGAAGTTGGAGGGGTTTGTTTTCAACCCCCGATCTGTCGTCTGTCCTGTCTGTCTGTCTGTCTGTCTGTCTGTTAGTGTACAGGTTTCACAAAAAGTTACGAAATAGATTTAGACCAAACTCGATTACCAATTTATTTTGATATAAGGAAAACTGATTTAATTTTGGATGAAATCTATTCACAACTGTAGCCATGGCAACCAATTGATGAAATATTCGGTTGGAGGTATGCGCTCATGCTGATGCACATTTTATATATAAAAAATTATATTTTATAATATATATATATATATAATATATATATATATATAATATATATATTCTATATTTGATGAAATATTCGGGCGGAGGTATGCGCTCTACTGAGTGCCCCCCCCCCCCCCCCCCCTTAGTTGCTAATGCGAATGTTGAAAGCTCCCTTCGCTCGCTTGGAAAATAACACAGGTTTATACTTACATTTTCTTCCTCCTCTCTGTACCCACGGCTGAAATGGCATTTTAACAACTCACACACACCTACCACGGATATAACACCACGCTAACTCTAAATAACACCTATAACGGCATTAGAAACACGAGTTATATGGTTATATGAGGCCTAACACAACGGCCTGCCTCCTAGGCTCAGGCACTGTTATTGTGAGGGCTGCGAGTCGAAAAAACTTTGATTTTCAACCTTTCACTAAAGCACTACTTTCGCCACTGCACTAATGTCGCCAGGCACAATATACCACAATTTTTTGCATAAATGCTAAAAACTCGCTTCGCTCGCTTGGACAATGAGTTAAAAGCGAAATTAACCTTTAGTGCCAAATTTCCCTTTCCCTTTTCGCCCGTATCCTCGTTGCCTACAAAAGTCACACGAAAAAAGAAAGAAGAATTCGTGGGGACATTTTGCAAGCCTATAATTATGACACCTGATTTTTGGCTGAAATAGTTTTCCCAAGCGAGCGAAGCGAGCTTTGAGACAATAAACGAGGAAGAAAGAACAGAGGAAGGAAAGTAATGAAAGAATGAAGGTAAAAAATGAATAAAAGACAGAAAGAGACAAAGACAAAAGAATAAAAGTATTGAAGTGTAAGAAGCAGAAGAAAAATACAGAGGGGGGTTTAGAGGACGAGTACGAAAACAAGGGCGTGAAAAGAAATCAGAGAGAAGGAAAAATATATGAAGGGTTTTTGAATAGGAGACGAGGAAGGTGAAGGGAGAGAGGCAGGTAGTGGAAAGGCATTACGTTTATTTTTAGAAAATAAAGAATATAAAAACATAAGAAAATATGACCCGGACCGTGACCCGTTACAAGCGACCGTGAGACCTAAACTTGGTAATTCCTGTTACTTAACACTTTCCTACATCCACCTTTCATACCCATCCATTAAATTTTTCTAGCCTTCTTTTAAAAACTCTTTTTGACTCCGCACTAACTACTTTACACTGAGTCCACTCCATCATTTACCAACCCTATTTGTGAAACATCTTTCCCTATTTGCTTTTTAAATCTAGCTTTTTAGCCTTTTTTCAATAACACTAAAAAAAATCATATAAGACCATATTGGAGCTCATTGTATTGTTATTGAATTTGCATTACCTTCTAGCTGTATTAATGAAAGGGATTGTTTATACTCAGTTTTATTGAAAAATATTAGGTACTTCATGTACAAATTTATCATGATTGTTACAGGTTTTATAGATTTAGGAGCTGATGCAATTTGAACAAAGCAATATTGTCAAAAATGGTGCACGGATAAGAGAATTGTGACGTATGAGAGACAACATATTATGCTCAAATTTAAAAGATTATGAAATTGACCCCTTGAGACCAGATCGAAATTTCCATTGTAATTTGGCTATCATTAGACGATTTTAATGAACATAAGCAATATTTTTTAGCTAACCTGTTTAATATCCTTGTCCATTAGCTAATTTGGTTTATTTTGTTACTTTTTCGTAGTTTTTATGGCTAATAAAAGACGATTTCATATAGCAAAGGAAGACCTGGGCGGAAGGATTTAAGATCATGATTGACGTATTGGGTACCGATAGTGTCTTTTCCCTATTCGTCAACTGTAGTACATTCATTTACATATTTTAATACTTTTGTTTATCTTTTATATAATTTTATTATATTGTACATTTTTATTGAAATTAATACTGAACTGAACTGAACTTGTGGTGTCTGTTGTGGCGCAATGCTAGACAAATATAAAGTAGATGGTACTAAAACCTTCTTGACATTATGTATAGTGTCCTACGTATTAACTGAATGATATATAATACTAATAAGAAGTATGATAAGTTTCAACTTTACCGGGCATAACTACTGCTACTACAACTATACAACTACTCTTTTTACTGTTGTTACTATATGACTATGGTTGTTACTGCAAACTACTGCAATTACATACAAAACTATTAATTAAAATTAACAAAACAATATAAAAACGGAACCAAATAAAATAACAAAAAAAATACCACTATTACCACTACAATTGCTACTACTACTACTACTACTACTACTACTACTACTACTACTACTACTATACTACTACTACTATACTAAGAGTATTCTACGGGAAATAATACAGTGTTAATTTGGTTCTCATAATGTCACACACGACTAACGCACAAAATGACTGAAAAAATTAGTTCCTGTCCCCAAATGTCTCGGGGAAAAGACACCGCGACCAGAATAAATACATGTACAGTCCCATAAACATAGTAAATACATACATACATAAAACATACAGTCATACTACATCATAATACAGTCATGCATACAAACATGCAGTCATACATACATAGTACTAAAAACATACAGTCCAAACCTTTTCCCCGTTACCGACTATTTTGCCTCTTAGATAAGCAACACAATGTAAACACTGAGGCTTAACTATGAAAAAAATGACACGGTGGGAAGGAAATTAAACTCCTAAAAGAAAATATTAATAATGGTATATGAATTCAGGCACTTTCACATAATGATAGCAACGAAAAAAAATGCAACAAAAAAGTAAGCACTGAGGCCCAATAATAATAAAAACTGTGGTAAAAAATTACATACATTCTTAAAAGATAAAATATCTATAAAAATATATGAAATCAGGCACTTTCACATAAAGCAATGAAAAAAAATTGCAAAACAAATATGCCAAATGGATAAAACTAGAAGTATCGAATCTTAATCTCATAAAAATCTAAAAAAAAATGCATAATAGGAACTGAAGAATAAGCAGCAATTTTTTTTTAAGCATTTCTGTTCCTAAGCGAGAGGTGTTGACAGTTAATCTCACTGAAAGAGGCTCGAAACTCTTTACAAGCGAATTCCACTTTTCTTAGTGAACATAAGAACATAAGAACATAAGAAAATAAGGAAGCTGAAAGAGGCCCGTGAGTTTTTTCACGAGGTAGTTTCTGTTACTTAACACTACCTACATCCACCTTTCATCCCCATCCATGAATTTATCCAGCCTCCTTCCTATTGACTCCGCACTGACCACCTGTCTACTGAGTCCCATTCCAATAATTCACCACCCTATCTGTGAACCAGTTTCTCCCAATTTTCTTTTTAAATCTACGCTTTTTCAGCTTGAATCCATTACTTCTTGCTCTACCCTGATTACTAGCCGTAAGAATTGTTCCTACATCTCCTTTATTGTTTCTCTTTAACCACTTTAAAACTTATATCAGATCGCCCCTTACTCTACGCCTCACGAGTGAGAAAAAATTTAATAGCTTCAATCTCTTCGCACAACTAAAGTTACGCATCCCATTAATAATTTTGGTCATCCTTCTCTGCACTGATTCTAACAAGGCTATATCCATCCTGTAATATGGAGACCAAAACTGAACCGCATAGTCTAGGTGGGGTCTGACTAGAGCCAGATTAAGCCTTAGAATAACTTCCGCACTTCTACTTTTAAACACTTCTGGTAATGAATCCTAACACTCCATTAGCTCTATTTCTAGCCTCAATACATTGTTTCCTAGTCTGAGGTCTGGGGTCCCCTCACTCCAAGATCTGTTTCACCTTCTGATCTTTTCAGCGATACATTGCGTATGGTGTATCTATTATCAGTTTTTTTTTTTTTCAAAATTTCATAACGCTGCACTTACCAAAATTAAATTCCATCTGCCTCTGACTACCCACTCATTAAGTTTATCTAAGTCTACCTGCAATATGTTTACATCAGACTGTGATCTAATTATCCTACCTACCTTACATCATCCGCAAACTTGCTGATATCACTACTATCCCACTATCTAAATCGTTGATGTAGATAAAAAAAAGTAATAGACCCAAAACGACCCTTGTGGAACCCCGCTTGTCACCAGTACCCATTCAGATTTATAACTATTAATTGTAACCCTTTGTTGCCTATCACTTAGCCAAGATCTATTCCAACGAAGAACTTTCCTATCTATTCCATGAAACCTTAACCTTATTTAAGAGTCTCACGAGTGTATTGATCTTCCTTGCACGACCTGTAAACTGTCGGGATCAATAACATCGGGTGTTGACTAATGGCAGACAAGTGAGGTGGCGTGCAGAGAGTGTCATTCCTGGCTATAGCAGGACAAAGGAGGGACGAGCCTTTAGGGAAAACGAAACGTGTGCATGTGTGTGCGTGCGTGCGAGCGTGAGTGCGTGTGTGTGTGTGTGTGTGCGTGTGTGTATGTGTGTGTGTTTGTGTGCTTGGGTGGATATTCAAATATACTCCACGCACGGACAACTCTACGTCAGCCTTTCAAGGGTTGGCTGTGCTGATGCCTTCGAAGTGTTGGCGCCTCGTGGAATCACACGGAACGTGGTTTACCCCGAGGCACTTTAACCAATGACCAACGATATCAACAACACGATTGGAGTTTGCACTCACATAGTTTTCTAATATATACTACTACTACAAACATCAAATCATGGGTCGAAAGGGCCCACAAGCACTTGTCTACTACTACAACAACTACTACTACTACTACTACTACTACTACTACTACTACTACTACTACTACTACTACTACTACTACTACTGATATTACTACTGTGTGTGTGTGTGTGTGTGTGTGTGTGTGTGTGTGTGTGTGTGTGCAGTATGCCTTCGTCATTGCATCTCGAAGGATAAAAAAGAAGGCCGGAGGGGGGGGGGGGGGGGG
Organism: Chionoecetes opilio; assembly: GCA_016584305.1. Classification (NCBI taxonomy): domain Eukaryota; kingdom Metazoa; phylum Arthropoda; class Malacostraca; order Decapoda; family Majidae; genus Chionoecetes; species Chionoecetes opilio. The sequence continues at coordinate 87,165 of JACEEZ010021817.1, read as the reverse complement.
GGCTTTAAAGGGAGTGGATCCTGACGTGTTTTTAAACAGGTTCTCGGAAGGTCGTGCTACACCTTGTGACTGACGGGCAAACACAGGCTTTAAGAGGATTATGAACACATCCGACAATGTTATATTTCCACATTGTTTTTCCCGGCTCGGGTCCTTCCTTACTCTCTATGTAAAAAAAACATATCACACTAAACTCTGCTTTTTTTAACGAGGTGAAAAATTTTGACCCCTTGCTGCTTACTGACTGATATTTTATGCCGGAGAGAAAAGAATTAGTACGATTCTTTTACATTTCAGTTGTATTTGATCATAGTTAACCATATTATCAGGTAAACATAAACATAATTTTATGAGACCTTAAGATAGAATGGAATTTTCGCCTCGTTAAACAAAATAGACTACAAATACTAAAAGAGCCCTATTTCCTATACACATTAAGTATCTTTTATTAATCTTACCTTAAAAATATTACGATTCCCTACGATTCATTTTTCTCCTAAGCAAAATTGGAATTACTTTCTCGTAAATTATGTCTGGCAGAAAACTGCGATAATATGAATACAAAAAGTATATATAGTACTTTACATTTACCTAATATTATCATCTTACCTTTAAAAGCTCTACGATTCCCTACGAAGCAAAATTGTAATTTTTTTTCATAAATAAATCTTACCGCAAATTGTGATAATATGAATTCAAAATGTATATATATAGTACTTCACAACAACAACAAAATTTTCATATACATATTAAGTATACATCTATTATACATCTTACCTTAAAAAATACTACGATTCACTACGATTTCTACTGAGGCAAAATTTCCATTCTTTTCGTATGTTATGTCTTGCAGCAAATTGTTATATGAATTCAAAAAGTATATATAGTACTTTACAAAAAATTGAAAATACCAGTCACAGTAAATTTCTGATAATATGAATTCAAAAGAATAGCTATAGTACTACACCAAAAAGTCCAGAGTCACAGTGGTATCCGCACGACTGTCGTGACTGCTCAAGACTTGACTGCACGCCTTGAGCTTCTGCCTATATCGACAAACTTTCCTATCGACAACTTTTCTTCCTAGCACAATCCCTCAAGTTGGTTCGTTTTATGATTTTCTCTGACAACGTTCCTCTCCCCAAACGTTTCCCTTTTGTGTGCGTCTCAATGTAAAAGTGTCAAACGTTTGCTACTGCTTCTACTTCTCCTCCTTCTATTTATCCTATACATTTAGTCTTATTCCTGCTCTTATCTCCCTTTTCTTCTTTTGTTTCTCTAATACGTTAACTTTTTTTCACTCGACCTCCCTCTCCTACTCCTCATGTTCCATTTTTATATATTACGGGATTGAATTGGTGCATGCAAATAGTATACGACATATTAAGCTTTTTGCATTTTCCCTTACAATACTGCAGAAGTATATTGTTCACAGAGAGAGATTAATAGACATAGAAAAAAAGAAAGAAAGAGCGAGAGCGAGAGCGAGAGCGAGAGCGGGGAGCGGAGCGAGAGCGAGAGCGAGAGGGGGAAGAGCGAGAGAGCGAGAGAGCAAAGAGAGGAGAGAGAGAGAGAGAGAGAGAGAGAGAGAGAGAGAGAGAAAGAATACTACGTTACCAATTTAATTGATTTTTTACATCCACGAAACATTACTTAATTTTGTTCTTTTCATTTGTCTATGAATTATGATCATTCCACTTTTTCGACCAGCCAGAGAGAAAAAAACTATTCGGACCATTCGCTTCTCTACGTGGAAAGAAATAGACCTGACTGACTGAATTCAAAAGCAAAGTGATCTGGGTTATAGTTTTGTTGTTTTTTGTTGTTGTTGTTGCTGTTGCTGTTGTTTGTTGCTGTTGCTGTTGCTGTTGCTGTTGTTTGTTGTTCAGTCGTACCGTGTCGGGCAGAGTACGTAAAATTGGTGCAATTTTTTAATCAATGTCTCAACCAGAAACCAAAGCAAAAATTGTACATTACAGACCAGCGGCCTTTAATATAACCGGTGGCTTTCAAACAGCAGGGAATGACAGGTTATGGCTGCATACTCAAAGCCTGTTTCCCTTTTTTGTCCATTACTCATCAACTACATTGTTTAGGGAATTGGGTGCGGCTGCGGCTGCGGGTTAGTTTGTAGCATATCAAGAAAGGTGGTTTCTGCTTTATCTTAAGTTTCGGCGGTGCAGTGGGGCAGGTACGGCTTGTGGCGGGTTACGAGCAGGCAAGAATCTTTATTGGAATTCTCAGACCTGCCGGGGTTATTTGTGGTTAGGGAGAATTTAGACCACACCCCGTTTGCCCTCCGGTGGGGGAAACGGGAATTTGGGGGGGGGAAAGGAGGGAGAGACGGGGGGGGGGGTTGGGGGGATAATATTTTGGGGTTTGGGGGGGGGGGTTTGGGGGGGGTAAAGGGGGGAAAAGGGGGAAGGGGGGGCCCAAAACCCCCCCCGCCGTTCCGTTCCCAAAATCGGGTGCCTCCCTCCCCATTATTTTAGATTGGCCCGGACGCCGGAACATTAAATTAGTTTGTTTGTGGTGTGTGGTGGATGTGAATTTTTCCCCCTTGGTTTGGGGATGTATACCTCAATTGTGTGCGGTTACTCTGATAATTTTTTTTTTTTTTTATGTGTTGGTGGGGTGTGGGGGTGGGTGTGTGTGCGGGGTGTTTTTGTGTGTGTTGTTGTGTGGGGGGTTTTTGGGTTTTTTTTTTTTTTTTTTGGTGTGTGGTGTGTTGGGTGTGTGTGTGTGGTGTGTGTTGTGTGTGTGTGTGTGTGTGTGTGTGTGTGGTGTGTGTGGTGTGTGTGTGTGTGTGTGTGTGTGTGTGTGTGTGTGTGTGTGTGTGTGGTTGGTGTGTGTGTGTTTTGGTGTGGTGTGTGTGGGTGTGTGTGTGGTGTGGGGTGTGGGTGTGTTTTGTGTGTTGTGTGTGTGTGTGTGTGTGTGTTTTGGGGGTGTGTGTGTGGGGTTGTGTGTGTGTGGGGGTTTGTGTGTGTGGGGGTGTGTGTGTGGGTGTGTGTGTGTGTGTTGTGGTGTGTGGGGGTAAAAAGGGAAATTGTCTATAAAATTAGTAAAATTTGACTCAGCCTGTTTAAACCCAAATTGATCTATCAAGAAACTGTAACCGTTTGCTACTCTGGGGGTTTTGGTGGTTGCAGGAAGAGGAAAAGGTATACAATTGTTGTAAATTTCAGTAACATTGAATTATTTTGTTTCAAAAACTTAATGTTCCAATCACTAAAAAAATAAGGGCACTATAGCCCCTGACTTTAATATATTCAAAAACTTTTTTTTTGTTTTAAAAAATTTCCCAATTACTATTAGGTGGTCGATATATAGAACTAAGAAATACCTATTTCTACCGCACAATAGCTCAACCACAGATTTTCGAATAAGTTCACAAACTTACGTTACTAATATAATATAGGAATACCGTGTGTCTTTGTGTGGTCTGTCTGTTTGGGTAGGAAATTTAAATTCAATTTTAATGAATAGCTAAAAAAAATGAAATAATCCTGGTTTGGTAACGGTTTGGGTTCCTGTCGTTTGGGGAATAATTTTAAGGGGGTTTTGGGTAAAAACACTTTTGTGAGTTTAGATTACGGAATGAACTCTCGGTAAGTTGTAGCAGTCTCTCCTACAAACACTTCTCCTTACTTGCTCACTCACTGACACTCTGCACACAACAAGCTTATTAAATTTGTAACACCTGACCTCTCAACACCACCACTAAGATGTCCCCCTTTCTACCCCTCGGTTGAGACGAGTCTTCTCCTCCGCTCCCAATCTTTTCCGCTTCGCCATTGGGGGTTGAGCACTTGAGCTTGCTCCCATCATGGCCGCTGATCGAGACAAAGGCCCCTATGGACGCCGACGGTTTCTTACAATCGTGCGGGGTAGCGCTCGAGGACGGGGCAAGGCCCCCCCGGCCGGCCCCTCCCGCCAGTGTAGATCCACGGTAGCTGAATCCCGGTTTGGAAACTCGTCAAGCACGACGTTTTCCCCCAGCCCTTCAAGACCGTGCAATGGCTGGAGAGCGAGCTTAAACTCGCTCTCAAGATGGACATCTCTGCCGCCGGGACTTTCTTCTCCGGGGAGCGCACTTGGCCGTCGCCACCCACCCTTCCAGGAAGTGGCGGATGGCCAGCCCCCGAACATCGTGTGGAGAGGTGGGGGAGCCTAGCAGGAGAGGTGTTCTCCTCGGCTTCCCCCCTGCCTTCCCCCTGGACCCTGTGCTGGAGCACCCGCTCGTGGAGGATGCTGAGCGGGGCATCTTCAACGCCGGCCACGGACGTCCCACTGCCCACCAGGCAGGTCAAACTGACAGTGCGAGGACGTCTCCCCGCCACCCTTGACCTTGGATGCTGGGGAAGCTACCGGTACGCAAGTATGTGCAAGAACCTGCCGCTGCTTTCGCTGCCAGGCATTTGGACAAATACCCAAAACCATGTCCACCCGGGGGCTGGAGCTCTGCGGCGTCCCGCAGCGGAGAGCACGCCACCAGGGACTGCATCCGCCGCCTTCGGGAGGGCGGTGAACGTCCCGTTTCCGCGTTGCCCCAACTGTAGCGCTGGGGCACCATGTCTGGAACCTCCGATGCCCTGCCAGGGTCAGGAGGATCCCTGGCTCCGCGCCCCACGACAGCAGACGAGACGAGACGAGGATCCGCCCTGCCCACCTCCCCCGCCCCTGCCCAAGGGGAAAAGGAACACCGCCACACCCGAGACGAGGAGGCGCCCCGACGAAGGAGAAGGACGAGGGCCCCAGAGCGATCCCCCCACCCCCCCCCAGGTGGTGTGGAGGATGACGCCCCGGCCCCCATGGCGACGCCAGACCTGCCCCCGCTGGAACCCGCGGCGTGCGGCGGGGAGTCGCAGCAATGCCATGCTGTGACGCCCAGCCGTGATACCGCGACCAATGTGGGCCCGTGGAGCAGCAGCCTGTGGTGATGCCCCAGCGATGACCAGCCGGGACGTTGCGACCCAGTGTGAGCCCGTGGTGGAACAGACGCCGCCCATGGAGGAGCTGCAACCGTCGACATGTGACGCTGTGACCCAGTCCTGCCCCGCTCAGGTCGATGCGGGGTCCCAGATGGAGCACAAGGTGTACACTCATGATAAGAAGGGCCTGTGGGACCTTCTACTGGAGTACGAACACCTGCTCAAACAGGAAAGAGAGCTGAAGTTGGCTCGCGTATCGCACGAGCCGGCCCTCGGGTACATGATGCGTGCGGTGAAGAGTGTATCATGGGGGATGCCGCTGCATTGCACCGCAGCTTTTTGCCTTACCCTGCCGGTTTACAGGGATGCCCGCCCACCGTTTTGATGACCGCAGTGGTGAGGTACCTGGAGTTTGGGTGAAATTCCACACCGGGAGGGTCAGGGAAGAGTAAAAGTGTAAAAAATGAAATCAATAGTTAATTTCACCACTGTTTGCCATTTCAACAATCCCCGGGCACTCCTCCATGAGTTGCATTGATTGTTTTAACGACTTTATTTTTATTACGTTTTGATGTAATTTTTCGTTTGTTCATTTACTTTTTATTTTTACTCTATATACAATCAATAAAAAAAAAACATACTTTTTATCGTATGACCAGTGACGCAGGTGACTCACCGTCACCATGCTCCACCGACCCTCCGTAGCTTGACGAAATACTCTCCTCACCGGGGGGCTGATGCCCGCTTTTTACTTTTTGCTGCTGCATTATGTGTATTTCTGTACATGCTTGTACTGTATATATATATATGCTGTATGTTATAAATTTTACATAAACCTTTACAAACAAAATACAAAAAAAAAAATTAACCTTCCCACTGGAATCTGAGTTTCTCTCTCCAGTGTGACCAAATAGCTATTAATACACCCAAGCACTAAAAACGTCTTGCCGCCTTTCACTAATTCCAATACCATAGACTCATGGACTTTTCCGTTAGTGTGAGTGTGTTTTGTGTGTGTGTGTGTGTGTGTTTTGTGGTGTGTGGTGTGGGGTTTGGGGTGTGTGTGTGTGTGTGCTTGCAGGACAGGCGTGGGGCTGGGGTGAGACAGCGTGGGCTGGGGTGAAGCAGGCGTGTGGCTGGGGTGAGACAAGCGTGGGGCTGGGGTGAGGCAGGCTACGGTATGGTAGGGGGTCTACCCCGAGGAACTTTGGCCAGTGACCAAAGACAGCAACAACATGATTGCAGTTTGCACTCACATTGTTTTTTTAAATATATACTACTACAAAAATCAATTCATGGGGCCGAAGGGCCCCAAAAAAACTTGTGGGAGACTATGAAAAGCATAGACATCAGACACATACATGGCCACTCCACCTCCGTGTCTGTTACGATGCTTGCGGGTGCATTATTAAGTGTAAATATGGGGCATACGCTATGCTGCGCGTGGCCATCGGTGCTCATCTCCCTGTCATTACCTTTTAAGTTTGTGGTGGGTGACGACCCGTTACCCCGGGGCACAGGGCTATAGGGTATCCGGGTTTTCCCCAGTTACCTTCCTCAGGTCTCCCAGGTACCTATTTATCAACCCGAAAGGAAGGAAGAACAGCTGTGTTGGCTGGTCACCGACTTGCCCCGGACGGATCGAACTATATACTATAGGCTTGTAAATTTAAAATATGTAGTTTTTTTTCCTTAAATAATCGTCCAGACCCTTTCATCATTCCTGACTTGAGTAGTTAGGAATTTTAGCCATTATCGATGTATCAACCCAAAATGTTTTTCACTTTTTTCAAACCATCAGCCGTTTTTTAATTTAAAACCCCAAACAAAATCTGTAAATTCCCCGGGGCTTCGAAACGCTGCTGGCAACTGGCAGGGCATGCGCCACGGGGTCAGTGACGTAACAAAAGGAAGGCTCCTCTTTTCCCCCGCTGGTTTGGGGTGGGGTATTTTTGTTTGGTGTGTTTTATGTAATAGTGTTTTTTGTGTGTGTGGGGTGTGTGTGTAGTAGTGTTTTGTGTGTGTGTAGTATGTTTGGTGTTTGTGTGTGCGTATATTTGTTTTTTGTTTCCCGTGGGTGCGTATTTGTTTTTTGTGTGTTTTGTAGTAGTGTTTGGGGTGTTATTTGTGTTTGTGTTTTGTAAATAATGTTTTGTGTGGTGTTTATTTGTGTTTTGTTGGTAGGGATTTTTTTTGTGTTGGGAGTAAAGTTTTTTGTGTGTGTATTAGTTTTTTGTGTGTGTATTTGTTTTGTTGTGTGTTGGGATTGTTTGTTTTGTGTGTGTAAATTTTGTTTTTTGTGTGTTTTGTTTTCGTGTAGTATTTTTTGTGTTTTGTGTGTGTGTTTTGTAGTGTTTGTGTTTTGTGTGTGTGTATAGTGTGTGTGTGGTGTGAGAGTGTTTGGTGTGTGTGTGTATTTGGTTTTTTTTTTTTGTTTGTGTGTGTAGAGTGTTTGTGGGGGGGATAGATTTTGGTTTTTGTGTGTGGTGTAGTAGTTTTGTGTGTGTTTTTAGTAGTTTTTTTTGTGTTGGTGTGTATAGTGTTTGTGTGTTGTAGTAGTGTTTGTGTGTGTGTGTGTGTAGTGTGTGTGTATGTTTTTTTTGTGTGGGTGTTTAGTGTGTGTGGTGTATAGTGGTTTTTTTGTGTGTGTGTTTGAGTAGTGTTTGTGTGTGTGGTTTGTTGTGGTGTGTGTATAGTGTATGTGTGTGTGTAGTAGTGTTTGTGTGTGTGTAGTAGTGTTTGGGGTGTGTGTAGAGTTTTGGTGTGTGTGTTTTTTGGTTTTTTAGTAGTGTTTGTGTGTGGGTAGTTTTTGGGGTTTTATAGTGTTTGTGTGGGGGGTTGTATGGGTTTTTTGGTGTGGGTTTTTTTGTGTGTTTTTTGTTTTTGTGTGTGTTTAGTATGTTTGTGTGTGTGTTGGTGTGGTTGTGTTGGTGTTTGTGTTGTGTGTGTAAGTGTTTGTGTGTGTGTTAGTAGTGTTCTGTGTGTGTGTTTTAGTAGTGTTTGTGTTTGTGTGTGGTGTGTAGTAGTGTTGACCCTCAGCGGGCTCCGCTAACACCTGTTCATCCACCTCGTATCTGGCTCAAACATATAAGGTTGGGCTCCCATCCCAATCTGAGGTTCCCTTTCCTCATATATGCGATCAGCGTCATTTAGTTTGGTCTCAGATTGAGCATCGTACTCTAAATCTATCATAGCGACAGATTCACTGTCTGACACCGAAGTACAATCGCTCATCATAACATTTGCCGACAGGTTTTCACAGAGGCAGACGAGTGGTTTTACATTGGAGCCCTTCCTCTTGTGACGTCATCAATAACATGCGTAGCCCTGTTGGAGGGAAGACATTTTTTTCGCGCGCTATTTACGAATTCGTGTTTTTTTCGGAAATAAGGCCTGAAATCAATTATTTTTGGTGGATTAGGTTTTTTTGAATGTACATTCAACATAACTAGGCAAATAAAATTTGGGTCCCGGACGATTACTTTTAAATTGAAGTATATATGCCTTAATAGAGTTAAATTAGTGTATATAGCTTTACATTATTCCATAAATGATATTGGCTACCTGTTTATAGTTTTACTTAACTGCATAAAATGATATTTGTTTCATCTATATTTTACACAATTTGTAGCAAAAAATTTGTATTTATATGCTTTTACTGATCAATTTTAATCATAACCCTCTCACGCACCGTGACGCGATTCGCGTCAAAACGGAATCGTCTACACCTGAGCTTTTGACGCGAATCGCGTCAAAAAAAACTTGTAAAAACTTCGCCAAAAATAAAGTATTTTTCAGAATCGCGTAAAAATTTTCTGCGTAAAAGATCCAAGTAGACCTAAAAAATAAACAAATTGTAAAACTCCCCGTAAGGGGGTTTTTTTGAAATGATAAGGGGCCTGTGTCTCAGTTTCCTCTCAGCTGCGGCCTGTGAGCGGGGGACTGTCGCCCCTTTTTAAAACGGTCCCCACTGGGTAAGTCTACTTGTCCTAATCCGTCTTCCCAAAATGTGTTTCAGTTTTCCTCCTTTTTCTCAAAAAATACTGGCCATATAAAAATTTGTGGTGCGTTGGAATCCTCAAAAAAAGCATTTTATTGGCATAAAACCTTTAAAAGTCGACTCGGGAAGTTTCGGCTACGAAGTGGTGAACGTAAGTATTCTTTTTCTCTTTTACTCAATGTTTTTTTCGGAGTCGGTAAACTCCCGATTTATTTGCTTTTTTTATTTTTTTTGTTATAAAGGGAAAAAATCTCTTGCAAAAAACCCACGATATTATAATGCCCGGAAAAAAGAATACACTGGGTGAAATTGATAAATAAAAAAAAAAAAAAAACCGCCCACGTCAGGGCCCTTTCCCCGGGGGGCCCCTTTGGGAGCCCCAGACGGATGTCGAGTGGAAAGAGGGAAAATTATTAAGCTTTTGGTGCTTAGAGGGTTAAAATGACGTTTTTTTTAAGTGTTTTAATGTATTTTTTTGGGAAGAAAAAAAATGTCAAAATGGGCATTATTTAGCCCTTTTTTTTAAGAGATATTTAAAACGTGGGATTTTGTTTTTTTCGTTAGAAAATGCTATTTTAAACTACTGTAACTTTTAAAAGGGGTTGAGGCATTATTGATGATTAGGTTTTTTTTTCTTTGGGAAAAGTACTAAGGGATGTAAAATTTACTAAATTTTTGGGGAACGTAAATGAATGAAGGTTTTGTTCACGACTGTTGTGCAGAAATGCGTTTTGGGGGTGTTGCTGCATGGGGGAAAACAAATAAAGAAAGAAAAGTTCCCCAAATTTTTTTTTTTTTTTTTTTACATATGTGCCTATAGCCCCGCAGGCAGTGGTACCCGGGGCTCGGAGGGGTAGGCCCTAGAGGTTCATTTTAGGGCTGTGATTTTTTGGGTTTTCTCCCCCGGTGGGGGCGCAGGCAGGATTTTTATAGTGACCCCCTGGGGTTAGGGGCTCATGCCGCCCCCTGTGCCTCCGTTTGACTCGCAGTCAAAGGGAAAGAGTTGATGGGCGGGCAGGGGTGTTTTTGGCCACTGGGAGGGTTGCAAAAAGGTTTTTGGGTTTTTTTGGGGGACAAAACTCGGGCACCGGAAAAACAGCCAGTCGGGGGACGCAAACCACCCGCTACTCCCTCCCCAAAATAGACTATTTTTATTTTTTTAGAATCAAACTGTTGTAATATATTTTATATATATATATATATATATAATTATAATATATATAAAATTTTATATAATGTTATATATATATATTATATTATTATATATAATAAAATAATATAATATATATTTATTATAAAATTTTTAAAATTAATATAAAATTATTATATATTATAATATATATTTTTTATTATATATAAATAATAAAATATATTATTATTAAAATATATATATATATAAAAATTATCATAAAATATATATATATATATATATATTAATAAATATGGCAGACTCGTTATCAATAATAAAACAAAACAGGTGAGAGAATGTGACCGTAAATGGGAGTATTTTCAGGGGCGTATCTGTGTAGAATGGTGTTTGTGTGCTGATGCCCCCAAAAAGGGGATGAGCAGATGCGCGGGAATGCGTGTGCTTTCCCCTTTTTTCGATGGGAATTTATGGAGCGAGGCAGTGTGTTTTTTTATTGTTATTGATATCATTGTTTTTTTGTAGTTTTTGGGTTTTATTAGGGCTTTAATCTTTTCCCGGTATTAGTGCAAATAAACTCTCCCTACTAAACGTAAACCCCTTTACAATCGCCCTTTACAACACTACTATACTTTTACTACTTATATTACTACTATTACTACTGCTACTACTGTTACTCCCTTTACTACTACTATTACTACTTACTACTACTACATTACTACTACTATTTTGGGTACAAACCCGGGGAAAACCCCCTACAATGCAACTTTTAACAACTACTATTTACAAACTGTTACAATTTTATCCTACTACTACTACTCCTACTACTACTAGTATTGTACTATACTATTATTATATTAAAATCTACTGGGGTACTTACTACTACAAACTTACTATACTCAAAAAGTACTACTCCCTATATTAATGCTACTATTACTACTATTACAATACTACACTACTACTACTATAAAAACCAAGTACTACTGCTACTATTTCTCCTATACTACTACTATTACTTTTTACTTCTACTAGTCCTGTGCTGCAAAAATCCCCAAAAACACTGCTACCGCTGCTTGTGCTAGGTATCACTACCACTATTGATTTATATAGTTCTTTTTCTTTTTTGGTATATACTATTAAATGTTAATTTTTAAGGAAACCACGCCCAACCCGTTGAAAACCTTTGCATAAACCCAACTTGTTTACGGGAAAGGCGGGGCAGTTGCATTGCGAGGGACACACTGGTTTTTTTTAGAACAGTCCATCGAGGCAAATTTGAAAAACTGGGGTTGCTGCACGGGATCACCGCGCAACTGACTTTTGTGGTGGTGTGGGATAAAGCTGCAAAGCCATAACCCCGGGGGCACCACAGGGTTTTTCCACAAGTTTTTAAAAAATTGTTTACAAGTTTTTTAAATTTGGGTTTTTACAAGAAATTTTATGTGTTATACAAGTTTTTACCTCCGCCAACGAATTTTGGGGGGGTTTTATGTTTTAAAACCCCCGATCTGTCTGCCTGCGTCTGTCTGTTGTCTTGGGCCCGTCTGTTTGTTAGTGTACAGGATTTCTCGAAAAATTTGAAAGGGTTTTTGGGCCAACCTCGGTATACCCAAATCTATTTGGTATAAGGGAAAAAGTGATTTAATTTTGGGGGAAATCTATTGACAAAATTTTCCATGGCCAAACCCAAATTATTAATATTCGGGCCCGGGGGTATGCGCTCATACTGATGCATATATATATAAAATTATATATATATATATATTATTATATATATAATATATAAAAATTTTTATATATATATATAAAATATATATATATTTTATATTATAATATATATATATATATATATATACTTTTATTATATATAAAATATATATTATATTATATATAATATATATAAAATTTTTAAATATATATTTTTTTATTAAAATTTTTAATTTTAAATAAATTTATTATATTATTTTGTATTATAAAAATAATAAAATATATAATATAATTTTGATATATATATTAAAAATAAAATATAGGGAAATAAAAATATAATTAAAAATTAAAATAGAAATTAATATTAAAAATAATATTTTAAATATTAAAATTTTTAATTTATATAAATTTGGGTTTTAAAATATATATATATATATATATATCTATATTTTATATATATATATAATATATATATATATAATATAATATATAATATTATATATATATATATATATTTTAATAATATATATTTTTATATAATATATATATATATATATAAATTTTATATATATATAAATATATATATATAAAATATATAATAAATTTATAAAATTATAAATAATTATATTTATATTATTTTATATCTATTTTATAAAAATTTTTATTTTTATATTTTTATTTCCCATTTTAATTTTTATATATATATCTATATTTATTTTTAAATTTATAT
>JACEEZ010021817.1:57150-72150 GCA_016584305.1 Chionoecetes opilio | reverse complement strand
ACTGCGACATCCGTCTGGGGCTCCCTAAGGGGCCCCGCGGAATGGCCTGACTGTGCGGCGAATTTTTTTTTTATGTTATCAATTTCACCCACGTGTATTCTTTTTTCCTGGCATTATTATATATCGTCGGTTTTGCAAGAGATTATTCTGCCTTATGAACTAAAAAAATAACAAGAAATGCAAATAAATCGCGGAGTTTACCGACTCCGAAAAAAACATTGAGTAAAGAGAAATAAGAAATACTTACGTTCACCACTTCGTAGCTCGAAACTTCCTGAGTCGACATTTTATGGTTTATATGCAATAAAGTGCATTTTTATGAGGATTCCAACGCTACCACTAGAATTTTCATATGGCCAGTAGTTCTTGAGAAAATGGAGGAAAACTGAAACCATGTTGGAAGACGGATTAGGCTACAAGTACGACTTACCCAGCTCGGGACACGTTTTTAAAAAGGGACGACAGTCCGCGCTCACAGGCTGCATGCTGAGAGGAAACTGAGACACAGGCCCTTATCATTTCAAATCCACCCTTACGAGAGAGTTGACAATTAGTTTTATTTATAGGTCTAGCTTGGATCTTTGACGCAGAAAATTTTGACGCGATTCTGATAAATACTTTATTTTTGGCGAAGTTTTACAAGTTTTTGACGCGATTCGCGTCAAAAGCTCAGGTGTAGACGATTCCGTTTTGACGCGAATCGCGTCACGGTGCGTGAGAGGGTTATGATTAAAATTGATCAGTAAAAAGCATATAAAATACAAATTTTTTGCTACAAATTGTGTAAAATATAGATGAAACAAATATCAGTTATGCAGTTAAGTAAAACTATAAACAGGTAGCCAATATCATTTATGGAATAATGTAAAGCTATATACACTAAATTTAACTCTATTAAGGCATATATACTTCAATTTAAAGTAATCGTCCAGACCCAATTTATTTTGCCTAGTTATGTTGAATGTACATTCAAAACACCTAATCCACCAAAAATAATTGATTTCCAGGCCTTATTTCCGTAAAAACACGAATTTCGTAAATAGCGCGCGAAAAAAATGTCTTCCCTCCAACAGGGCTACGCATGTTATTGATGACGTCACAAGAGGAACGCTCCAATGTAAACAACACTCGTCTGCCTCTGTGAGACCTGTCGGCAAATGTTATGATGAGCGATTGTACTTCGGTGTCAGACAGTGAATCTGTCGCTATGATAGATTTAGAGTACGATGCTCAATCTGAGACCAAACTAAATGACGCTGATCGCGTATATGAGGAAAGGGAACCTCAGATTGGGATGGGAGCCCAACCTTATATGTTTGAGCCAGAGTACGAGGTGGATGAACAGGTGTTAGCGGAGCCCGCTGAGGTTCAACACTACTACACACACACACACAAACACAAACACTACTACACACACACACACGAACACTACTACACACACACACAAACACTACTACACACACACAAACACAACTACACACACACACACAAACACTACTACACACACACACACAAACACTACTACACACACACACAACACTATTACACACACCACACACAAAACACTACTGCACACACACAAACACTACTACACACACACACACACACAAACACTACTACACACACCACAAACACTACTACACACACACACAACACTACTACACACACACATAAACACTACTACACACACACAAACTCTACTACACACACACAAACACTACTACACACACACAAACACTACTACACACACACATACACTACTACACACACACACACACACACACACACACACACAAACACTACTACACCAACACACACACCAAACACTACTACTACACAACCACACACTAATACACACACACACACAAAAAAAAACTACTACACACACACAAATACTACTACACACACACACAAACACTACTACACACACACAAACATACTACACACACACACACAAAAAAAACTACTACACACACACACACACAAACACTACTACACACACACACACACAAACTCTACTACACACACACACACACAAACACTACTACACACACAAACATTAATATACACACACAAACACTACTACACACACACACACAAACACTACTACACACACACACACACACTACTACGCACACACACACACACACTACTACGCACACACACACACACACACAAACACTACTACGCACACACTCACACACACAACACTACTACACACACACACAAACACTACCACACACACCACACACACAAACACTACTACACACACACACACACACAAACACTACTACACACACACACACCACACACAAACACTACTACACGCACACACACACACACAAACAAAACTACACCACACACAAACACTACTACACACACACACAAACACTACTACACACACAAAAACTACTACACACACACAAACATTACTACACACACAACACTACTACACACACAAACACTACTACACACACACACAAACATTACTACACACACAAACACTACTACACACACAAACACTACTACACACACACACAAACACTACTACGCACACACCAGACACACAAACACTACTACGCACACAAAACACACACAAACACTACTACACACACACATAAACACTACTACACACACACACACACAAAACAAAAACACTACTACATACACACACACAACCACTACCCCACACACCACCAGCGCGGGAAGAGGAGCCTTCCTTTTGGGTTACGTCACTGAGCCGTGGCGCATCGTCTGCCAGTTGCCACAGGGGTTTTCGAAGCTCGGTGATTTACAGATTTTGATTGCGGATTATTCAAAAACGGCTGACTGGATGCAAAAGTGACAACATATTGTTGATACACTCGATAAGGGCTATACTCTAACTACATAAAGTCAGGAATGATGAAATGGTCTGGACGATTACTTTAAGGAAACAACTACATATCATCAATACATAGCTAATATCATAGAAGGAAAAAACATGTATGGTGTATATACATGAAAATAAGGAAAACTCTTTATATATGAAATAATTTACACTCCATTTACAAACAACTATGAAGAGAGCATGCAAACTACCATTATATCACAAATAAAAACCTCAAACTCTCTTTATTTTGCTGAGAGTAATGTAAAATTGCATTTGTGGGGAAAACAACTTAAATTCCAATAAAAAATATCTGTATCAAAAAATGGGCTGAAAACTGCCTTTTTCCCCACTACATTGCAACCTTTGATTTTGGGACTTTGATTCCTCTTCTCTCTCTCCTCTCTCTCTCTCTCTCATCTCTCTCTCTCTCTCTCTCTCTCTCTCTCTCCGCCCTATCTCTTACATTACATCTCGTTACATTCTTGTTGTGTGGGTGTAGGTACAGTACATCACGCGATTACACATTCCTAAGATATCCTGCAAACACCGAATAGCTTCAAGATTTTAAGCAACCACACACACACACAAAAAAAAAAAGGCGGGTTTTCTGAAACCAAACTAGTTATTGAAATTGCCCCTTTTATATGGAATAATGTCACCTCCATGGTGTAGTGGCTAGCGTGCCTGGCTACGAATCTGCGGGCCCTATACGTATAAGTTCGAATCCGGTCCCAGGGCAAGTCGGTGACCAGCCAACACAGCTGTTCTTCCTTCCTTTGGGGTTTGATAAATAGGTACCTGGGGAGACCTGAGGAAGGAAACCTGTGGTAACCCGGAATCCTACTAGCCCTTTTGTCCGGGGTAACGGGTCGTCACCCACCACAAACTTAAAAGCTAATGACACGGAATGAGCCACCGATGGCCACGCGCAGCATAGGGGTATCCCCCATATTTACACTTAATAATGCACCCGCAAGCATCGTAACAGACACGGAGGTGGAGTGGCCATGTATGTGTCCTGATGCTATGCTTTTCATAGTCTGCACAAGTGTTTTTGGCCCTTCGGACCCATGAATTGATTTTTGTAGTAGTAGTATATTTTTAAACAAAAATGTGATGCAAACTGCAATCATGTTGTTGCTGTCGTTGGTCACTGGCCAATTTTCCTGGGGGTAGACCACCTACCACTACCGTAGCCTGCCTCACCCCAGCCCCACGCTTGTCTCACCCCAGCCACACGCCTGCTTCACCCCAGCCCCACGCCTGTCTCACCCCACCCCCAAACGCCTGTCCTGCAGCACACACACACACACACCCACACACACCACACACCACCACACACACACACCACACACACAAACACACTCACACTAACGGTAAGTCCATGAGTCTATGGTATTGGAATTAGTGAAAGGCGGCAAGACGTTGTAGTGCTTGGGTGTATTAATAGCTAGTTGGTCCACGGGAAAGAGAGAAACCCTCAGTTTCCCAGTGGGAAGGTTAATTTTTTTTTTTTTGTATTTTGTTTTGAAAAGGTTTATTGTACAATTATAACATAAAGCATATATATATATACAGTACAAGCATGTATACAAAAATACACATAATGCCAGCAGCAAAAGTACAAAGCGGGAAATCAGCCCGCCGGTGGGGAGAGTATTTCTCAAGCTACGGGGGGGTCGCGTGGAGGCTGGTGACGGTGAGTCCCTGCGTCACTGGTCATACGATGAAACGTATGTATTTTTTTTATTAAATTGTATATAGAGTAAAAAAAACATAGTAATGAACAAACGAAAAATTACATCAAAACGTAAAAAAAAATAAAGTCGTATACAATCAATGCAACTCATGGAGGAGCTGCCCGTGGATTGTTGACATGGCAAAACAGTGGTGAAATTAACTATTGTTTTTCATTTTTTACACTTTCTACTCTTCCCTGATCTACCGGTGTGGAACTTCACCCAAACTCCAGGTACCTCACCACTGCGGCCCTCGAACGGTGGGCGGGCATCCCTGTCACCCGGCAGGGTAAGGCTAAAGCTGCGGTGCAATGCAGCGGCATACCCCATGATACCACTCTTCACCGCACGCATCATGTAGCCGGGGCCGGCTCGTGCGATACGCGAGCAACTTCAGCTCTCTTTCCTGCTTGAGCAGGTGTTCGACTCCAGTAGAAGGTCCCACAGGCCCTTCTTATCATGAGTGTACACCTTGTGCTCCATCTGGGACCCCGCATCGACCCGAGCGGGGCAGGACTGGGTCACCCGCGTCACATGTCGACGGTTGCAGCTCCTCCATGGGCGGCGTCTGTTCCACCACGGGCTCACACTTGGGTCGCAACGTCCCGGCTGGTCATTCCGCTGGGGCATCCCGACAGGCTGCTGCTCCACGGGCCCACATTGGCTCGCGGTATCACGGGTGGGCGTCACAGCATGGCATTTGCTGCGACTCCCCGCCGCACGCCGCGGGTTCCAGCGGGGGCAGGTCTGGCGTCGCCCATGGGGGCGGGGCGTCATCCTCCACATCCACCTGGGGCGGGGTGGGGGATCGCTCTCGGGCCTCGTCCTTCTCCTTCGTCTGGGGCGCCTCCTCGTCTCGGGTGTGGCGGTGTCCTCATTCCTTGGTGCAGGGGCTGGGGGAGGTGGGCAGGGCGGATCCTCGTCTCGTCTCGTCTGCTGTCGTGGGGGGCCCCGGAGCCAGGGATCCTCCTGAGCCTGGCAGGGCATCGGAGGTTCCAGACATGGTGTCCAGCGCTACAGTTGGGGCAAAAGCGGCACGGGACGTTCACCGCCCTCCCGAAGGCGGCGGATGCAGTCCCTGGTGGCGTGCTCTCCGCTGCGACGCCGCAGAGCCTCCAGCCGCCGTGGACACTGGTCTTGGGAGTGTCCAAATGCCTGGCAGCGAAAGCAGCGGACAGGTTCCCTTTCACATACTTGCGTACCGTGTAGCTTCCCCAGCATCCAAGGTCAAGGGTGGCGGGGAGACGTCCTCGCCCTGTCAGCTTGACCTGCCTGGTGGGGGAGTAGACGTCCGTGGCCGGCGTTGAAGATGCACCGCTCAGCATCCTCCACGAGCGGGTGCTCCAGCACAGGGTCCAGGGGGAAGGCCAGTGGGGAAGCCGAGGAGAACACCTCTCCTGCTAGGCTCCCACCTCTCCAACACGATGTTTCCGTGGCTGGCCATCCGCCACTTCCTGAAGGGTGGTGGCGACGGCCAAGTGCGCTCCCCGGAGAAGAAAGTCCCCGCGGCAGAGATGTCCCATCTTGAGAGCGAGTTTTAAGCTCGCTCTCCAGCCATTGCCGGTCTTGAAGGGGCTGGGGAAATCGTCGTGCTTTACGAGTTTCCAAAACCCGGGAATTGCAGCACCGTGGATCTACACTGGCGTGGAGGGGCCGCTCGAGGGGCTTGGCTCGTCCTCGAGCGTCTACCCTGCACGATGTAGAAACCGTCGGGGTCCATAGGGGCCTCTTGTCTCCGATCAGCGGCCATGATGGGAGCAAGCTCAAGCTGCTCAACCACCAATGGCGAGCGGAGAGATGGGAGAGCGGAGGAGAAGACTCGCTCTCAACCGAGGGTAGGTGACTGATCATTATGTGTGTGGGTGAGAGTCAGGTTACAAATCTTAATAAGCCTTGTTGTGTGCAGAGTGTCAGTGAGTGAGCAGAGTAAGGGGAAAAGTAGTTTGTAGGAGAGACTGCTACAACGTTACCGCAGAGTTCATTCCTGTAATCTAATCTCCCCAAAAGTGTTTTTAGCCCAAAACCCCCCTTTAAATTATTCAATCGACATGGAACCAAGCCGTTTTACCACCTAGGATTTATTTGCATTTTTTTTAGCCTACTTTCATTAAAATTGAATTTAAAATTTCGGCTACCCAAAGCAGACAGACACACACACAGACACACGGCTACTCCTATATTATATTAGATAACGTAAGTTTTTGAACCTTATCTCGAATATCTGTGTGTTGAGCTATTGTGCGGTAAAATAGGTATTTCTTCTTCATATATCGACCACCTAATAGTAATATGATATTTTTATAAACAAAAAAAAAGTTTTTTAATTATTGAAGTCAGGACTATAGTGCCATATATTTGTTTAGTGATTGGAACATTAAGTTATTGAAAAAAAATATTCACATGTTACTGAATTCACAACACTATTGTATACCTTTTCTCTCTTGCCTGCAACCACCAAACCCACCAGAGTAGCAAACGGTACATTTCTCTGATAGATCACATTTTGGGCTAATCAGGCCCGAGTCAAATTTCACTAATTTCATAGTACATATTTTTTTTGTACACAAAACACACACACACACACACACACACACCACACACACACACACCCACACACACACACACACACACACACACACACACACACACCACACACACACACACACACACACACACACACACACACACACACACACACACACACACACCACACACCAACCACACACACACACACACACACCCCCACACAACCACACACACACCACACACACACACACACANTAACTACTACTATACTACTAAACTACTACTACTACTATACTACCTACTATCTACTACTAACCTACTACCTACAGTACTACACTACTACTATACTACTAATAATAATAATAATAAATAATAATACATCACAATACACCCACCACCCACCACCACCACGTATCGAAACATTTCTACAACACTTAACACACACATTACATACATTCCTACAGTTATTTACATTATTCACGTGAACGAAACATCATTAGAAGAGCAAAATAAATTAACTGAAAACTTATATATCAACAACAAAAATTGGGAGTTTTTTGTTTGTATATATATAAGTATATTTTTCTTCCAAACAACAACCATTTTTGGGGAGTTTTTTTTCGTTTTATTATTTTTTTATTTATATATATTTAGCTGAAAATGTATAGTGTATTGACGAAACTCTCCTGAACTATATATAACCTGAACAACTAGAACACAGGGAACTGAACAGCAAACTATATTCAGGACAAGATTAAAATGAATGGCGTCACCACTAAAAGCTTTCCCTGGTAATTCCCTGTTTTACACACACACACACACACACACACACTCCCACACACACACACACACACACACACAGACACCCACCCACCCACCCACACACACACACACACACTCCCACCCACACACAGACACCCACCCACACCCACCCACACACAGACACCCACCCACACCCACACCCACACACACTCCACCACCACCCACCCACCCCACACACACACACACACACACACACACACACACACACAACACACACACACACACACACACACACACACACACACACACACACACACACACACACACACACATGACCACACTGGAGGATGTCTGGCCTTTAATTAGGTCGTTAGAGGCAACACTTAGCGA
The DNA here is from genome assembly GCA_016584305.1 of Chionoecetes opilio. Classification (NCBI taxonomy): domain Eukaryota; kingdom Metazoa; phylum Arthropoda; class Malacostraca; order Decapoda; family Majidae; genus Chionoecetes; species Chionoecetes opilio. Next base: position 63,861 of record JACEEZ010021817.1, on the reverse strand, counting down.
GGGATGGAAGGCAGTTGGAGGGGGGAGAGAGGGAGGGGAGGGAGGGGGAAGAGGGAGGAAGGGAAAGAGGGAGGGAGGGAGGGGAAGGGAAAGAAAGAGGGGGAGAGGGGAGGGGAGGGAAAAAGGGGAGGGGGGAAGTGTTGGGGGAAGGGGGGAAAAGTCGTTAGTGTCGTCGTTAATGTGGTTTAAAAGGAAGGCAAGTTTTTATTTACCATTATTATCCTGTAACTTATTTTTATCTTATCTTTTTTTTTTTTTTATTTCTATTATGTTTTCTCCTTTTTCTCCTCCCGCGATACACTTGTGGCCGAGCGTGTGGTCCTGCCTGCCTCTTTCTCCTTTTTATTTTGCTCTTTCTCCCTTTCGCTTTTTTTTCCCTCATGCGTGACATTACTACCTACAAGTGTGTGTGTGTGTGTGTGTGTGTGTTGTGTGTGTGTGTGTTGTGTGTGTGTGTGTGTGTGTGTGTGTGTGTGTGTGTGTGTGTGTGTGTGTGTGTGTGTGTGTGTGTACCAGCCCACGCTTACACAACAGCCATATCAATTAATGATACCAGTTATTTCTACAACTCCTTCTACTACTACCACTACCACCACTACCACTACTACTCCTACTGCCATTACTACTACTACTACTACTACTGCCATTACTACTACTACTACTACTACTACTACTACTACTACTACTACTACTACTACTGTCATTACTACTACTACTACTACTACTACTACTACCACCAACACTCCTACTGCCACTACTACTACTACTACTACTGCCATTACTACTACTACTACTACTACTACTGCCATTACTACTACTACTACTACTACTGCCATTACTACTACTACTACTACTACTACTACCACCAATACTCCTACTGCCACTACTACTACTACTCCTACTGCCATTACTACTACTACTACTACTACTACTCCTACTGCCATTACTACTACTACTACTGCTACTGCTACTAGAGGTCATTGCGTGTAGCAGTAGACAGGTGTCCTATATAGATATAGAATGGGAGGGGGGAAGATATAGATGAAAGGATAATAGTAGTAGTAGTAGTAGTAGTAGTAGTAGTAGTAAAGTAATAGTAGTAGTAGTAATAGTAATAGTAGTAGTAGTAGTAGTAATAGTAATAGTAGTAGTAGTAGTAGTAGTAGTAATAGTAGTAGTAGTAGTAGTAGTAGTAATAGTAGTAGTAGTAGTAGTAGTAGTAGTAGTAGTAGTAGTTTATCTATTTCCAGTTGATCAAATCTGTGTGTTTTTTTTACTGGAAGAGAGAGAGAGAGAGAGAGAGAGAGAGAGAGAGAGAGAGAGAGAGAAATAAAAATATATATATATTTTTCCTCCCACAAAACTGTAACTCACGTATCATTCTTTTTTTAAACTGTAACTAACTAATTTTTTTCTGTCCGCAGGTGAGTCTGGTCTGGCGGGAAGCAGGACAGGTAAGGTAATTAAGCCATCAATTAATTACCCCCACCTGAGAAAGAATACCCTTAATTAATGCCCCCTCCCATCCAACGACCCTTTTATACACTCTTTTATAGATTACAATTTACAGCAGAAGAAAAAGATGAAAGACGAAACTCTAAGAAACTTTTACACTTCTATGTATTATTAAAACAGTAGAAAACACTAAGGCTCGTATTCGTAGTCACATACCATGATTGCTCGTGGTAATTGCTATGATTTTGTTCCATTTCTACTCAGTCAAAATGATTCACTTGATCTTGTAGCTGCCATGGAAAGTACTAGAGCAATCCTACAGTACTCCTATTGCAATCACAACAGAGATCTTGTAGCTGCCATGGAAAGTACTAGAGCAATCCTACAGTACTCCTATTGCAATCACAACAGAGATCTTGTAGCTGCCATGAAAAGTACTAGAGCAATCCTACAGTACTCCTATTGCAATCACAACAGAGCTGGCATGACATATTGATTTAATTAGGACAAGCCAAAAAGTGAACAATGACCACGTACAATGATGGTATGTGACTACGAATACGGGCATAAAAACTGTAGAACGAAAAGATAAAAAAAAAAATAGCATCATATATTACACTTTATATATTATTACAACAGAAAAAAGTGAAGAACTGTAGAATGAATTAAAACAAATGAAAAATATATGCCGTTTAGGTCGAAAAAAGGGAAACAGTAGAGTTTTATAAGAAATAATATAAGTCGAGAAATAATATAGAAATAATAATAAGATCAATAATATAGAAAGTCGCCTCATGAAGAACTACAGAATTGATAAAAAAAAAAAAAATATTACACCATCTCTGCCTTTTAGGTCGAAAATATGAAAAAAGTTGAGTTATTTAAGATTAATACTATAAGGAAAGTCACCTCACGAAGAACTACAGAACTGATAAAAAAAAAAATATTACACCATCTCTGCCGTTGAGGTCGAAAAAAAGGAAAAAAATATTTATATAAGAAATAATATCAGGAAAGTGACCTCAATTCACATCCATGTTACCCCATTTTTTACCAAGTTGCCCCTTTGATCTAAGTTACCCATTAAACGTACCTTTGATTACGTCTTCGTGTCCAGGGAAAGGGTAACACACACACACACACACACACACACACACACACACACACACACACACACACACACACACACACACACACACACACACACACACACACACACACACACACACACACACACACACACACACACACACACACACACACACACACACATAATTACCACAGTCAGGATTTTGAGTGTGATTAGTTTGTTTTATTACCATCTACTCACAAACGCACTCTTGTAATATAGACAAATACACATAATACAAAAAAACACTGTATTGTAAACAACCAAAACCCTTCTTTTTATACATATACAAAAACGATCCCAGAACTCAGCATAGAAAGAAAGAAAGAAAGAATATAAAAGAAAGAAAGAAAGGGAAAAAAGAAAAGAAAAGAAAGAAGGAAAGAAAGAAAAGAAAAGAAAGAAGGAAAGAAAAGAAAGAAAGAATAGAAAAAAGAAGGAAACAAAAAGAAAGAAAGAAAGGGAAAAAAAGAAAACAAAGAAAACAGAAAAAAAGGAAAGAAAAGGGAAAAAAGAAAGACAGAAAAAAGAAAACAAAGAAAGAAGGAAAAAAAGAAAGAAAGAAAGGGGAAAAAAGAAATAAGGAAAGAAAGAAAGGGAAAAAAGAAAGAAGGAAAGAAAGCAAAGAAAGAAAGAAAGGGAAAAAAAGAAATAAGGAAAGAAAGCAAAGAAAGAAAAAAAAGGGAAAAAAAGGAAAAAAAGGGAAAGAAAGGAAGTAAAGAAAGAAGGGGCAAAGAAAAAACCAAAATAAGAAAGAGAAAAAAAATTCAGACTGTATCGCATCGCTCCTCCATATATTCCTCCTTCCCTATCCTCCTGTGTGAGAGAGAGTAAGGCCGCCATTGTAGATAGATAATAGTAATGATAAGAAAAAAGAATATCTGGAAAATATACAGATTCAGTGTAATGATGCTATTTCGTGTCGTTAAGGTGAAGTAATTGGGTCGTTAAGCAATATAGGTCGTTTCGTGTGACTTTTTTCCCGTTTCGTCCATTCTTTGATACTAATTCTAAGTTAATATTAAGTTTGATGCTAATTTAAGTCTGCCTTCCTCCTCCTTTCTTTGAGGAGACTTGATTTTCTTTTTTTTTTTCCTAAGTATTACAGTGTATCTAGTCTTCTTTACTCCTCCTCCTCCTCCTCCTCCTCCTCCTCCTCCTCCTCTTCCTCTTCATCTTCATCTTCCTCTTCCTCCTCTTCCTCCTCCTCCTCCTCCTCCTCCTCTCCTCCTCCTCCTCCTCCTCCTCCTCCTCCTCCTCCTACACTCCTCCTCCTCCTCCTCCTACACTCCTCCTCCTCCTCCTCCTACACTCCTCCTCCTCCTACACTCCTCCTCCTCCTCCTCCTCCTACACTCCTCCTCCTCCTCCTCCTACACTCCTCCTCCTCCTACACTCCTCCTCCTCCTCCTCCTCCTCCTCCTCCTCCTTCTACACTCCTCCTCCTCCTCCTCCTACACTCCTCCTCCTCCTCCTCCTCCTCCTCCTCCTCCTCCTCCCTCCTCCTCCTCCCTCCTCCTCCTCCTCCTCCTCCTCCTCCTCCTCCTCCTCCTCCCTCCTCCTCCTTCCTCTTCCTCCTCCATGTCCAATAAAAAAAATTCGTGCCATGTTTATGTAGCACAGTTTGTCTTAATTTCCCGCATCGACTGAAGGAAAATTGGAGGGTGGGGAGGAGCCTTCAACCTTACTACCTTATATTTTACACTTTAGATCTAGTAGTGTAGTGTTTTAATAGCCTCGTAAGGACCCACATGTCTGTCATTGTTTGTTCTTCCCTTGTCTTCCTTTGTATTCCTCCTTCTCCTCTTAACGTACAATACTGTTAATAAATGTTTTCAATCAACGGGTTAAAACGGCATCAAAGGAATTTATTATTATTATTATTATTATTATTATTATTATTATTATTATTATTATATTTTATTTTGTTATTTCCAGTTATATTTATTTATTTCAACCAAGGATTTCAGAATTATCACTAAACGGCTCAAGGCAAATCATGCTTAACACTTTTCTGTAATCGTATTGTGAACATTGGGATTACAGTCTGTCCAGCATTTGTTGTAGAGACGTAATACTGTTGAAATCTTGAAGAATTTAAATTACTCACGCGATCCGTAACTCACTTTCATTCGCGTAATTTCTCTATTCGCATTATTTCTCCTCCACTTTCTCTTTCTTTCTTTTTTTCTCCCCTTTCTCTTTTCTCTTTTTTCTCCTTCCTTTCTTTTTCTATTTCTTTTATTTTCTCTATTCCCATTCGCGTGTTTTCTGTAGTCGCTATCTCCCATTCGCGTGTTTTCTGTAGTCGCTATCTCCCATTCGCGTGTTTTCTGTAGTCGCTATCTCCCATTCGCGTGTTTTCTGTAGTCGCTATCTCCCATTCGCGTGTTTTCTGTAGTCGCTATCTCCCATTCGCGTGTTTTCTGTAGTCGCTATCTCCCATTCGCGTGTTTTCTGTAGTCGCTATCTCCCATTCGCGTGTTTTCTGTAGTCGCTATCTCCCATTCGCGTGTTTTTCGTAGTCGCTATCTCCCATTCGCGTGTTTTCTGTAGTCGCTATCTCCCATTCGCGTGTTTTCTGTAGTCGCTATCTCCCATTCGCGTGTTTTCTGTAGTCGCTATCTCCCATTCGTGTGTTTTCTGTAGTCGCTATCTCCCATTCGCGTGTTTTCTCTAGTCGCTATCTCCCATTCGTGTGTTTTCTGTAGTCGCTATCTCCCATTCGTGTGTTTTCTGTAGTCGCTATCTCCCATTCGTGTGTTTTCTGTAGTCGCTATCTCCCATTCGCGTGTTTTCTGTAGTCGCTATCTCCCATTCGCGTGTTTTCTGTAGTCGCTATCTCCCATTCGCGTGTTTTCTCTAGTCGCTATCTCCCATTCGTGTGTTTTCTCTAGTCGCTATCTCCCATTCGCGTGTTTTCTCTAGTCGCTATCTCCCATTCGTGTGTTTTCTGTAGTCGCTATCTCCCATTCGTGTGTTTTCTGTAGTCGCTATCTCCCATTCGCGTGTTTTCTGTAGTCGCTATCTCCCATTCGCGTGTTTTCTGTAGTCGCTATCTCCCATTCGCGTGTTTTCTGTAGTCGCTATCTCCCATTCGCGTGTTTTCTCTAGTCGCTATCTCCCATTCGCGTGTTTTCTGTAGTCGCTATCTCCCATTCGTGTGTTTTCTCTAGTCGCTATCTCCCATTCGTGTGTTTTCTCTAGTCGCTATCTCCCATTCGCGTGTTTTCTCTAGTCGCTATCTCCCATTCGCGTGTTTTCTGTAGTCGCTATCTCCCATTCGCGTGTTTTCTCTAGTCGCTATCTCCCATTCGTGTGTTTTTCTCTAGTCGCTATCTCCCATTCGTGTGTTTTCTCTAGTCGCTATCTCCCATTCGTGTGTTTTCTGTAGTCGCTATCTCCCATTCGCGTGTTTTCTGTAGTCGCTATCTCCCATTCGCGTGTTTTCTCTAGTCGCTATCTCCCATTCGCGTGTTTTCTGTAGTCGCTATCTCCCATTCGCGTGTTTTCTGTAGTCGCTATCTCCCATTCGCGTGTTTTCTGTAGTCGCTATCTCCCATTCGCGTGTTTTCTCTAGTCACTATCTCCCATTCGCGTGTTTTCTGTAGTCGCTATCTCCCATTCGCGTGTTTTCTCTAGTCGCTATCTCCCATTCGCGTGTTTTCTCTAGTCGCTATCTCCCATTCGCGTGTTTTCTCTAGTCGCTATCTCCCATTCGTGTGTTTTCTGTAGTCGCTATCTCCCATTCGCGTGTTTTCTCTAGTCGCTATCTCCCATTCGCGTGTTTTTCTCTAGTCGCTATCTCCCATTCGCGTGTTTTCTCTAGTCGCTATCTCCCATTCGCGTGTTTTCTCTAGTCGCTATCTCCCATTCGTGTGTTTTCTGTAGTCGCTATCTCCCATTCGCGTGTTTTCTCTAGTCGCTATCTCCCATTCGCGTGTTTTCTCTAGTCGCTATCTCCCATTCGCGTGTTTTCTCTAGTCGCTATCTCCATTCGTGTGTTTTCTGTAGTCGCTATCTCCCATTCGCGTGTTTTCTCTAGTCGCTATCTCCCATTCGTGTGTTTTCTGTAGTCGCTATCTCCCATTCGCTTGTTTTCTCTAGTCGCTATCTCCCATTCGTGTG
>JACEEZ010021817.1:47150-49650 GCA_016584305.1 Chionoecetes opilio | reverse complement strand
AACATATTCAGGTGGGAAGTTCTTAATTACCTATGACTGAGATATGACTTCATTATAAATTAATTATAACTAAGGTAATTAACTAAAAACTAGGTATGGGTAACACTAGGTCAAATAAGGCCAAGGTTAAAGGCTAGGTTAACTTAGGCTAACTTAAAAGGCTAACTTAAAAGGCTAACTTAAAAGGCTAACTTAAAAGGCTAACTTAAAAGGCTAACTTAACTAGGTACAGTGTTGCTATTGGTGGTGGTCCTTTTTTTAATCAGCTTTTTTTATTTTTGTTTCTTCTTTTTTTTTCTTCTATTGATAATGATGACAATGATGGAATACTGTCCAGGCTATTGTTATATTTCCTTTTTACTTATATCCATTATAATGTTTGGCTCTTGCCTCTTCTTCCATCACCATTACCTCCTCCTCCTCCTCCTCCTTTCCTCTTATCAACCTCTTCACTTTTTCTTTCTTTTCGACACAAGTTTCTAAAGAAAGTGGAGGAGGGAGAGGAGAAAAGGTGTGTGTGTGTGTGTGTGTGTGTGTGTGTGTGTGTGTGTGTGTGTGTGTTATTCACCCACGGTCTTGTCCACGCGAGCTGGCTCGCGATCGCCAGTTTTCACCCTCTCAGTGCGAGCGTGGAGCTCATTATTACCGATCTTTGGGCAATGCTGGGACCTCACACACCATCCCCTTGCTCAAGGGGGACAGTAACCGCCCGAATTTGTCGGTTAAAAATCCCCGGGAGCGCGAGGATTCGAACCGCCTACCCACAGAGTTGGAGACCAGCACGCTATCAACCTGACCATCGCACGGTGTGTGTGTGTGTGTGTGTGCTGAAATATTGAGCTTTCTGTTATTCAAGTTGTAATTATTGTAGTTGAAAAGTAAAGTAGTCTTAAATTTACTGTAATAGTAGTAGAAGTAGAAGCAGTAGTAGTAGTTATGTGTAGTTATAGTCATGATAGCGCAGTAGTTACAACAATGGTGATGGTGACGTGATAGTTGTAGTAATAGTGGTAGCGGTCTTGTAGTGGTGGGGGTGGGGGGGGTGTTGTTAGTGGTGTGGTTGTGGGGGGGTGTTGTTGTTGTTAGTGGTGGTGGGGGGGGGTTGTTGTTTTGTGGTGGGTGGTGGGGGGGGGGTTGTTTGTTATGTGGTGGTGGGGGGGTGTTGTTGTTGTTAGTGGTGGTGGTGTTGTTGGTGTGGGGTGTGTTGTTGTTGTTGTTAGTGGTGGTGGTTGGTGGGGGTCGGCGGGCCGGGAGGGTGGGGGCTGGGGGAGTTTCGGGGTGTTGTTGATGTTAGTGGTGGTGGTGGGCGGGGGGGGTGTTGTTGTTAGTGGTGGTGGGTGGGCGGGGGTGTTTGTTGTTGTTAGGGGTGGTGGTTGGGGGGGGTGTTGTTGTAGTGGTGGTGGGGTGGTGTTGTTGTTGTGGTGGTGGGGGGGGGGTTAGGATAGAAAGGGAAGCCGTAGGTACGAACTCAAGTCAAATGATTAAACAGGTCAAGAGAGAGAGAGAGAAGATGAGAAGAAAGAGATTCTTGAAAACTCTGTTGTTAATAAAAGCTTGTTTGTATCACTGAAAAACGGAATGTATAATCTAATTAATATGCTCAGAGATCAAACTGTAGCTGATAGTAGTAGTAGTAGTAGTAGTGTAGTAGTAGTGGTTAGTAGTAGTAGTGTAGTAGTTAGTTAGTAGTGGTAATAGTAGTAGTCGTAGTAGTGAGTAGTTCAGTAGTAGTAGTAGTAGTCAGTTAGTAGTAGAGTAGTTAAATAGTAGTAGTAGTAGTAGTGCTAAAAATGATGCTAATAACGTATTATTTTCTATATTTCGAAAATTAGGAAATCTAGGGTGATGGTAGTCGTCGTAGTAGTAGTAGAGTTAGTAGTAGTAGTAGTAGTAGTAGTAGTAGTAGTAGGTCAGTAGTACTAGTCGTAGTATAGTAGTAGTAGTAGTAGTAGGTAGTAGTAGTAGTAGTAGTAGTAGTCAGAGTAGTAGTAGTAGTAGTAAGTATAGTAGTAGTTAGTTAAGCACGTAACAATCTATCTCCTTGTAGGAATCTTTAACTTTTCACTTAACCAATTTGTAGGAAAATTTTGGGCGCAGGAATGGGAAGAAGGAAAGGAGGAATTGCGGAGGTGAGGAGGAGGAGGAGGAGGAGCGGGAGGAGGAGGAGGAGGAGGAAGGAGGGGGAGGAGGGGGCGCGGCGGCGGCGGCGGCGGCGGCGGCGGCGTCTTCGCGGCGGGCCGGCGGCGGCTTCGGCGTCGGCGTGCTTCAGAAGAGGAAGAGGAGGTGTGTTAGTGTTCTTTCCCCTGATGATGCCGCAGGAAGAACCATTAAGGAAGACCAAATCTGAATTCCTACTCTATTCAAATAACATATACTCTCATCCTTCCATATCTAATCACTATACTTAATCCCCCTCATCCCCTTCTCCCTTCTTTATCTTACCTACTTTTCCCTTTCCCTTTCCCCCTTTCCCCTCCTTTTCTCCGCCCCCCCAACTTTA
>JACEEZ010021817.1:33616-42058 GCA_016584305.1 Chionoecetes opilio | reverse complement strand
TTTCTCTTCTATCTCTCTTTCTCTCTCTCTCTCTTTAAAAATGTTAAAAAAAACTTATACACACACCTTGAATTGCTTTTTCACACACACACACACACACACACACACACACACACACACACACAAGGAAGCAGAGGCAAACAAAATGAGAGAGAGAGAAGTCTTCTTGTAAACAAAAATAATAATAATAATAAAAATAATATAATAATATTTATAAATAATAATGATTTAAAGTAGTTACGGAATAAAAAAATCTTTTTCTCTCTCTCTGACAAAAAATATCATTAATTGCGTCTTTCATACATTCTCTCTCTCTCTCTCTCTCTCTCTCTCTCTCTCTCTCTCTCTCTCTCTCTCTCTCTCTCTCTCTCTCTCTCTCTCTCTCTCTCTCTCTCTCTCTCTCTCTCTCTCTCTCTCTCTCTCTCTCTCTCTCTCTCTCTCTCTTTAAATAAAATAGGAAAAGAACCGAACTTAAGATGAACGTAGGAAAAATAATGTTATCTCTCTCTCTCTCTCTCTCTCTCTCTCCTCTCTCTCTCTCTCTCTCTCTAGGCAGTTGGCAGTGCTCCTATGGACAGTGGCGGTTCTAGCACTAAAAAACTGGGGGAGCCAACTTGGGGCCAAGGTAAATGTGGGGGGGCAAAACAAAAGTTTGGAGGGTCCTGTAACTATTGGGTGGGGGGGATATGGAGGGATATGTTAGAGTAGACTATCAAAGTGATATTCAGTTAGAAAAAAAGTATTTTCAAAAGAACATTGGGGAAGAATTAAACGAAAGTTCATCTGAGATTTAAGTCGCAGGTCCATTTTCTCTGCTGATGAGTATAATAATCCATGCTGGAAATGTGAAAATACGTGCTCTCAGGTACGTTTTATTGAAAAGAAAAGACCAATAATAATACCAATCATACCGAACAATTAAAATGCAAAACATATGGCAGTTGTTTATAATCACATCAACATAAATGTGTTATGTACGTACCTTAGTCTACCTATAACCTCATACGTTGAAAATTCTGTATACACAAACAGCTATGATTTTCAGACATGAGCATGCAAATGCTACATTAGACACAATGCTGATGATACGTTGTTTATTCGGCAGCAATATATTTAGTGCAGGTACGATTATCATGCCGACTGTCAAATTCATCAACAAAGCAATCTAAATCAATTCTCTCAGCGAGTGCACTTTCAATCGACAATAGTGCAATGTTACTCAATCTGTCACTTGTCATAGAATTTCTGAGAAATGTTTTCACTAATTTCATTTTTGATAAGCTCCTCTCACATGAAGCGCTGGTAACAACGCAGCTATCAAAGGCCTCTTCCATTTGCGACATTTCAAGAACCAGTTCACGGAACCCAAGAGTTCAGGCGTTCCATTTGCGCACGAAGACCTGGGTCCGAGGCAAAGCGCGTAGTGACTCAGCAAAACCCGTGAACTTTCTCTACTCACATTGAGAGGTGGGTAGCTTGGGTAGAGTTTTCAGTTCATAACAAACAATGGTCGCCTTGGGCCCTATTTCTCGTATCGGGAAGGGTTTTCCGCATGCACGAGTCGGAGAGGATGTCAGACGGCATAAAAGAGGCATACATGGCTGGTGTCCATGCGTTCCCGCGATCTTAAACTTGATATGATCCCTTCACATAGCAGCTAGCTGAGTTATATCTCGTTATCTCTCTCTCTCGTTATCTCTCTCTCGTTATCTCTCTCTCTCGTTATCTCTCTCTCGTTATCTCTCTCTCGTTATCTCTCTCTCGCTACCTCTCTCTCTCTCTCTCTTGTTATCTCTCTCTCGTTATCTCTCTCTCTCTCGTTATCTCTCTCTCTCTCTCTCTCTCTCTCTCTCTCTCTCTCTCTCTCTCTCTCTCTCTCTCTCTCTCTCTCTCTCTCTCTCTCTCTCTCTCTCTCTCTCTCTCTCTCTCTCTCTCTCTCTTTCTCTCGTTATCTCTCTCGTTATCTCTCTCTCTCGTTATCTCTCTCTCTCGTTATCTCTCTCTCGTTATCTCTCTCTCTCGTTATCTCTCGTTATCTCTCTCTCTTGTTATCTCTCTCTCTCGTTATCTCTCTCTCTCTCGTTATCTCTCTCTCTCGGTATCTCTCTCTCTCTCTCTCTCTCGTTATCTTTCTCTCTCGTTATCTCTCTCTTGTTATCTCTCTCGTTATCTCTCTCTCTCTCGTTATCTCTCTCTCTCTCTCTCTCTCTCTCTCTCTCTCTCTCTCTCTCTCTCTCTCTCTCTCTCTCTCTCTCTTCTCTCTCTCTCTCTCTTCTCTCTCTCTCTCTTCTCTCTCCTCTCTCTCCTCTCTCTCTCTCTCGTTCTCTCTCTCTCGTTCTCTCTCTCTCTCGTTCTCTCTCTCTCTCTCTCTCCTCTCCTCTCTCTGTCTCTCTCTCTCTCTCTCTCTCTCTCCTCTCTCTCTCTCTCTCTCTCTCTTAAATTGCCTCGCCAGCTGAGTATGATTGTAAACAAAAAACGGGGTTTTTGCGTTCCATTTGTGACACGCGAACCCAACCCTGAACCCAGAACCCAACCCTGAACTGAAAAAACTGGTTCATGCAGCTTGGGCACAAATGGAAGAGGCCTCAACTATCAACTATCGGCTAGTTACGGTTATCAACAATAACTTGTATAAACAATCAAATGCAGCCTTGTACGGACATATAAATGACAGAAATTGTGCAATTGATGTAGGTTGTTCAGGTTCTTTCATGAGTAATTTTTTCACTATAGGTATCTCATGTTTTAAATCACTTTGATTGACTGAGTAGGCCACTGCAAATGCCTTCAAATTTTGTTCAGACAAGAATGTCTGTCCTCCAGGACAGAGAGCTGAAATACCACAGAAAATCGCAGATGAGTCTTTGGTAAAACGACGGTCTAACTCGCTAATCAAACAGTCTAATACTTCATACAAGATGCTGCTGTGCTGCACGTGACTTGAGTCATATCTTTGACCGGTTGTTTCCAGCACGATGAATTCATCAAGTTGTCGAGGTTTTCTTCTCCTACTTCTATTCATTAATGGTGAAATGCAGCATTTCTTACAGAGTTCAGTAACTTTCTCAGAGTACTGCTCGATCAAGTTGGAGTTTCGCATATCAGCTAAATCTTCGCTGAGTGATGAAATGAGCTTGACTGCTTTTCCTAAGTCAGCTTGTTTGTCCTGTAGCTGCTGTGATACTATATGAATTTTTCCTAGAATTTCCGAGAAAAAATGCAGTAAATAAACAAACTCTGCGTCTATCTGCGCAAGTATACCTCGAGCGGATACAGCTCGAGATCCAGTGTCATCTGCAGAAATCTCCTTCAGGAGTCTTAAGGCGCGGTCAGACGGACAATTTTTCTGGCAATATTACACCCGGCAATGCAAACGCGGCCCAAACTCGGATATAATTGCGAATTCTAATGACAATTTCTGAAAACCAACGTGTCGGTCTTTCCGCAAGACATATTGCTGCAATATTCCCACCACAAACGCATATTATTTGACATTTATTTTTAATGCACGCTCTAATTCAATATACAGAAGCTGAAATACATAGCTACATAGTGGCAAGAACCGATTACAAGACGAATTGTGAAGCCCTGTACACTCTTGTACGTATTTTCAAGCGATTTGAAGGATACAAAACACAAAGAAAAATTTAAATGAGTTATGGCTGGTATACATTTTCCTTGTTGACGGTCTATTAATAACAAAATTTTTTAGGGGATACCAACTTATTATTGATCACTTCGATGTGGACTGTTGAATGTTTTATGTCTGACGCACTTGCCATACACAAGAATCCATTTCAATCATTCACCACCCTATTTGTGAACCAGTTTCTCCCTATTTCTCCCTATTTTTCCAAAGACGCTTCTTCAGATACATCTTGAGAAGCCAAAATTGCCATTCAAATTATATAATTATTGCTACCTCTGAAAATCCGTGTGACCAAAACACAGCAAGGTGTTGCCTTTGCTGAATAATTGCAGCCTGAATATTGACGGAAAAATTGCTCATGTGACCGCGGCTTTACTATACATTCCAGCGGCAGCAAAACGTTTTCACACGAGATGGCCCGACACCACCACCGTGTTCACAAGCGACGCCTGATAAGGCCTGCCTTATCATACTCGAGAAAGGGAGTTCATGACCCACCCTGCGACCCTCTCGGGTCACGAGCCAATTTATCTCCTCTCCTCAGAGAAAGTCAGGTGGTGTTATCATATACTATACATAGCATACATCAAGTCATACACACACATTTCATGTCCTGCAGACATCACAAACCAAATACAAACCAATTTTCGAAATTATACCAAACAAAATATTACTGTTGTGTCAACAGGGAGGAATAACCAATATGCAGTTGTGATTGCGTGAATGCAGAATAACTGGAGGAATAAAACTAACCAAACTAATAATTAATTAGCCACGTACGCCACTAAATAGTAGACATTTTAAATGTAAACATAGGTAAATGAACGAAGTTCATGGATGTGTTAACAGAAACTCATTTCTTACCAAACTCATCTTTGTTTGGGGCTAACATAACAAATCAGAAGACCATGTTGTCATTAGGAATTGTGTTGCCACAGCTCTGTAAAATTTGACAAATTGAGGAACAAATCTATTTAATATTTGCTAAAATTGAATAGGGTTACGTAAAGGTATATATAGCTCAGACTCCTGAGTCCTCACGCCAAGCATTAACGACAGTCCTCTGCGTGTGTGGGGTTTCATCTATCATCTATGACGCCATTCATGCCAAGCCTTGATGTTAGTCCACAAACCATAATCGTCATGCCAAATGCCAACCCACACCGTGTGTGGCCAGCCACCTCACGCACTAACGTATTGTAAACATCGATAACAACACAGGAGAATAAAGAGAGGACGACAAGTACTGATGCGGGTAAGGTCCGTAAGGATTCGATCATGCGCAAGAAATTTAGGTACTCTACATCAGATGAAACCGGTATATCGCCATTCGCCAACATACACCATCTTCCATTTAACACATTATAGTCACCAGCAAGAAAACACTCACACGAATATATCGTTATGTAAGAAACTATCGGCCCAATAATGACATGATTATAGTGTGTGACACGTAGAAGACATAATTGAACACACACAGAGACACACTTACCCATAATATTGTAATCTTTGTTTCCCGCCCAATCCTCATGTAAATAAACATGACCATGAAAAGGACCTCTATCAAAATATGGGAAAACAGATGTATCAACTATGTCAATATATGTATGCATTCATATGAGAATTCTATAAATCATCTACCACACTATGGAATCCACTCCGGGACATAATGTTCGAGTTGCATTATTATCATAAAAGTTTGAACACACTTTCAACAATATGAAATTTTTAGAGCTAAATACAGTATAGAATTGGCTGGAGGAAGCACCGAATACTAGTGACTGCTGAGAACAGAATCCCAGACACGCGAAGAGTGTTTATCAGACAGCAGGACAAGAACTGAACTTGTCGTTAGAGCTCTTACCTCCCTGTCCCGCGACTCCCGCCAGCCCGTCGCCACCCACCACCTTAGCTCCACCTCCCTCCTCCCCATTCCCCAATATCCTTGCTGCGGTATATGAATATGATAAGAAATTAGCATCGAGAATGTGTTCTTTGGTCATTTTGTCAAAGGCAAATAAAATGTGTATTATCAGCTCACCTGGATATTTAACTTAATCTACATATCTCTAGAAATGTCTGAAAAAAAAACAATTTCCTTAGGATTTCCTTAAATTTTGAGTTTCCTTAGAAATTTCCTTCTCAGGCCTAAATTTCCTTAAAATAAAAAAAAACTCCTGAAAATGGAAACACTGGTTCACTGTAACATCATGGTTGCTTGATAGTTGGGCGGGTTTATGGCCAAATTAACTGAAAAAAATTATTTACATATATATATATTATATGTAATTAAATACAATGTATTTAAATACTCATTAAAGTATTTAATTACTGTATTTAAATACATGAAAACTAATGTATTTGTAAATACATTTCTTAATACACAAATGTATTTAAATACAAATGTATTCAAATACTGCCCAGCTCTGGCTATATATCTATCTAAACTATGTCTTTCCCAGGAATCTCAGGAACTCTTTGTCCAAAAATAAATGTTAAAAGGAAATTTGAATCAAATTATTGTTATTTTCCTTATTTAGAGGTTACATTATACACCCTAATTACTGATGCAAAAAAAGCACTTTATTTTAGGGGGGTCTATGCTGTATGTCTGTTTGTATGTATGTCGCCTCCGTGGTGCAGTGGCTAGCGTGCCTGGCTTCGAATCTGCAGGCCCTGGTTCGATCCCGGGCCAGGGCAAGTCGGTGACCAGCCTACCCAGCTGTTCTTCCTTCCTTTCGGGGTTGATAAATGGGTACCTGGGGTAACCTGGGGAAGGTAACTGTGGTAACCCGGGAGTCACACTAGCCCTGTGTCCCGGGGTAACGGGTTCTCACCCACCACAGGCTCTAAGGGCTAATGCCACGGAGATGAGCACCGCATGCCACGCGGAGCTTAGCGTATGCTCCCATCTTTACCTTTTATGCTGTACGGTAGGGGTTAAGAATTGTAAAAAAAAGAAATGGCCAACGGCACAGGAAACTTTATTTTAAGGGGGTCTATGCTGTACGGTAGGGGTTAAGAATTGTAAAAAAAGAAATGGCCGACGACACAGGAAACTTTATTTTAGGGGGGTCGATGCTGTAGGGGTTAATAATTTTCTGAGAATGGACAAGTAAAAAAACACATGAAAAAATAAAATACCGATACCGGTAATACCGATTTTTTAACACCGGTAACGGTATACCGGTATCGTAACTGATACCGGTGTGAGGACGTACCGGTATTTTTCCCGAAAACCGGTATCGGCAATACCGGTATTTTGTTGATACCGCACAACCCTACTTCTGACACATGGTCCACAGTTAGAAAGGATGTATGTTCAGCTATCATCATTGCTAGTCGTCCTTTTGCTTGGCTAGTTGACCGGCGCTGGGAGTCACTGACATGGGAGAATGGTATTTTTGTCTGTCTTGCACTAGAAAAAGGTTCTGCAGCACGAACATGTTTCACAGAAGTTGTATGCCTTCTCAAGTCACTAAGTTCTGCTGTGATCTCGCATTTATAAAAACACACCAAAGCCTTGGTCATGTCTTTTTCCATAGGCTTTAGCCACTCTTTTAGCTCGATCTGGAAAGGATTCCCAGCTCTTTCTATGTCTGAGTATATGATGGCGGGCTTTTGGCGGCATTTTGATCGTTAATTAATTACGGGAGTGAGAGACTGACTCAACTGAGGGGCGAAGGCTGACTGCGTAGCCGCTAAGGTGAGGTGGGCTGCGGGCTGTCTCACCATACACGAACGATACGGGGCTCATACGGGTCGAGGGTAAGGCTGTACACGTATGTACAATACGAAGTAGCTGCCTTGTAGGTATATTTCAACAAAGCTTAAAGTACACTCTTAAGTAGATTTATACTAACCTTACCTATAACCATGGATTTCCAGAAATGCGCTAGAACATGCACCAGATCGAATATAAATGCACTGAAAAACGCGCTATGCTCAAAACACAAAATTTACGCGGTTTATTATGGCAATGCACTAGAACTAGCGCATTTCGCGCTAGTTTGGCAACACTGTAGTAATAGTAGGAAAAGTTGTGTTCTTCTACTTACAAATAAATTCCTTATGTGTTATGTCCAATGCACTTTACAGCCATTCAAACGTTAAGTAGTAGTAGTAGTAGTTGTTGTTGTAGTAGTGGTAAAAATAGTTAAAAGTAGTAATAATGACAATAGTAGAAGTGGTGATAGTAATAGAGGTAGTAGTGAAAGTTTTAGATTAGTAGTAGTAGTGGTAGAGAAAATAGCAGTAGTAGTAGTAGTAGTAATAATACTAGTACAGTAGTAGTAGTAGTAGTAGTAGTAGCTGTAGTAGTAGTAGTGGTAGTAGTACTAGTAGGGTAATGATAGGAATAGACGTAGTAGAAGTGACAGTTTTAGATTAGTAGAATTAGTGGAAGTAGTAGTAGTAGTAGTAGTAGTAGTAGTAGTAGTAGTAGTAGTAGTAGTAGTAGTGGTAGTGGTAGTAGTAGTAGTAGTGGTAGTGGTAGTTAAGGTAGCAGCAGGGCGGAGCGGCACAACTTACCCCTATCACGTGTCACACAACACTAACATGCGCCATGCCCGTGCGGCCCCAAGAATCAAGATGCCCGAAGCGCCTCAAGAAATTATTAGGAGATTGGCTCAAGAATTTCAGTAGATTTCTCAACATTAATTTAGTAGTGGGAAAAGTTGTGTTCTTCTACTTGCAAATAAATTCCTTATGTGTTTTGTCCAATGCACTTTACAGCCATTCAAACGTTAAGTAGTAGTAGTAGTAGTAGTTGTTGTAATAGTGGTAAAAGTAGT
>JACEEZ010021817.1:23616-28616 GCA_016584305.1 Chionoecetes opilio | reverse complement strand
TTAAAAAAAAATCTCAAAAAATCGAAAGGTGGTAAGCGGCTTGGCCCCATGTTGTTTGAACATTTTAAAAGGGGGGGTTTTGGGCTTAAAAACATTTTTTAGGAGTATTAATGACGGGAAAGGGAAAAACTTCCGGTAACGTTTTCCCGCATGTCACTTATCCTTTTAGACTCATGTACTTACCGTTTTTTTGGGGTGTGGGGGTGTTTGTGTGGTGTGTGTGTGGTGTGTGTGGGTGTGTGTGTGTGTGTGTGTGTGTGGTGTGTTTTTTGGGTGTGTGCAAGCATGCAAGTATGAATGCGTGTGTGTAAAAAAGAATGCAAGTATGCAGGGCGTGTGTGTGTGTTGTGTGTGTGGTGTGTGGGCGTGTGTGACATGGTTTTGTTTTTGTGTGCTTTGTGTTTCCATGGGGTGTGCGCGTGCTTTTGGCGTGTCCTTTTGGGGGCGTGTGTGAGGTGGGGGTTTTTACTACAAAATCAATACAGGGACCGAAGGGCTCAAAAAACATTTTGGAAAGCTATCTATATAAGCACACTCGATGAGAGACGATATATTCTTGTAAATCAAAGGTAGCGTAGCTTTTCCGTTACGGTTGCATGTATACAGGGTGGCGTTTTGTCAGGAAGGCCGCCTTGCACTCCTCTTCAAGGGGAGTCGGTTTTCTCAAAATGTAGCGGGGAGCATTTTATTTCTCCGTCAGTAGGGGCCCCTGACACCCCTCATTTACGGGGCCAGCGAGAAACCCGTGAGGGAGCGGACTCTCTAAAAAATCTGTTGTTTTTCGTAAGGGGGGCGCCGGCCCCCAACAATTCCCGGGGTAAAAGCAAACTCACCCTGTAGCGGGCTTTATTTGTTTTTTCCCTAAAGGAAAACAGCCTTTCCATTCTTCAGCAAGGGGCACCGCGGGGCCCCCTTTTCTCACCATGTAGCGACCTCATTTGTTTTTCAACTCCCCATTATTTTTCTCACCTTTAAATGTCTTTTTTTTAGTTTTACCCTTTTGGGTTTCATTTCACCCGTAATTGAATTAAAAAAGCACACCGATCGAGGAGACTTATCGTACCAATCCTTAGTTGTAAAAAAAGGGGCGAGCTTTGCTGTTTAAAATTTTGGGCCTTTTCCCTTTTTACCTAGTACATGGCTAAGGTTTTTTGGGGACGCCCCATAACAAAAATTCTTTTTTTCAAAATTTGGCATGCCCAATTTTTTATGTAAAATGGAATTCTAAGACGTTTTATCTTTATCCTTTTTTGCATTTGAGAAATTCTTACTATGCAAAATCGCACTTTTATTGCCCCCTTACAAATAATTTTAAAATAGTACGCGTGTCGGTTGGTTTCCTTTGTATTGCATCATCCCAATATGATTTCCCAAATGACGCGTGGAAGCTCTTTCTGATCAGTGTTTCAGGAACATCACAGTGTCAAGCCTCTACTTGGCCTAAAAAACGGTCCCCATGCCTTTCTTAAAACCGAAGCAGGGCATGGTCCCCCAGTGGGGGGCCCGAGTCCAAATGAACCCGTCTCTGGCCTGCTCCCCCCAACCACTGCTGCTCTGTCCCCCTGCTTCATCCTTTGGTGCCTGATGTGGTAGAGAGCCCCGGAACCTCGTACGGCTTGACAGGTTCGGGTCTGACCCCCGGCAGTAAAAAGGTGAAGCCGGCTCGTGCACCTGGCCAGGCTGCCAGTGATCAGGGTCGCAAGTGGTGGCTGACAAGTTCAGTTGGGTTTTATGCGAGGCCTTACACTGGTGCCCCATACTCCTCGCACCCCAGCTTCAAAATCTGGTCACGGCGAACCTGGGGTGTCCTCACTCTGACTCGCCATAGCGAGAGGGGACACTTTCGGGTGTGCAAAAACCAGCTTTGCCCGCCGAGAAGGTCACAGCTTTTTGGCCCTTCGGGCTGCACCTCATCACCGAGCTGCTTTGAGGATGTGTTGGGGGCCGCCCTTAGTCGGGGCCCCTTGTGTTTTAGTAGAGTTTAAAGTACCCCTGCGGGCAGTACTTGATAGGATTTCCAGGGTTTTATTTCTTTCCCAGCCCCAGCTTTCGGTCCCGTACCGAGCGATGGGTGGGGAGTATCGGGAGTGGGACACCTTCCAACTTGATTCCGCAGCTGGGGACGGGAGAACCCCCCCGCTTCACAGCCGGACCAGTGGTAGGAGACCTGGGGTCAGTGGACATTTGAAGGATATACTCCGGATCCCCCGTGAGATTTTCATCGCGGGCACTCTTGAACTGGGCTTTGTATGCTTCATTAGGGGACAGCAGATGACACGGGCCCCTTTTGAAGCCAGTGCAGATGAGGTAGGCCCGTCGATGCGGGGGATAAGGTGGCGCGGGGGAAAATCTTTGTGTGCAACCGCTATATCCGAAAGTTGCGCCCCCAGCATCTTCTCCAAATGGGCGTGATACCCCCCTTCCACCCGGTGGCCTAGTTGATCACCTTTCAGTACGATCAGTGAGTCGAGGAGTGTATGTCACCACGCATAGAGAGCCGAGCCCCTTGAAAAGCAGGCTTTTCAGGTGGAAACCGGGGGCCCCCTTTGGGACAAAGTGCCAAGGTACCCCCCCCGAGCTCCTCTGTCACTTTTAACTCTCCTCCCTATCAACCTTGGGGGGCAGTTTCCCCAAACTTCGGGCACCACGCCTGTCTTTTCCCTTTCCCCCATCGTAAACCCAAACCACTATTTTGGTCCCTGGGGCTTCCCGGTCAAGTTCACTGGCCGATGCCCTTTTAAACCCGCCCGGCCCTCCTCAGCTTGTTTGGATCGCAGCCAGGTACACATGTCTGGAGAGAGGTGGGCCCTCAGCGATAAGGTCCTGGAGGAATCCAGAAAAAGTTGCAAAGGCAACGCCCAACAAGGTATTTACCTGCACCTGTTGGCGTTTTTGCGAAGCCCTTGTGCAGTATCAACCCGCCCTCGTATATTTTACCCCAGTCCCCTTCATTTGAAGTGGTCAAAATTGATGATGGTGCAAATGAAGCGTTTCTTTAGCGGGGGTAAAACTATGTTTTTCATATAAAATAAAGAGTCCATTTTTCATAGCAAGAAGTGCTCAAACAAAAAGTTGAAGCGGACAAACCCCCTAAAATTCAATTTTACATAAAAAACACCCTGCGAAATTCGAAATAATCTATATTTCACTTTTCATTGGACCTACGGCGTACCCTACTATAGGTGGCAGGGCATGACAGGTTCTGGCTTTCAATTTTTTTTCCCTCTCTGAATGAAGTTTTTATTTTCAGTGATTGAATTTGTGTATATACTTGCTTCCTCTTATCTTAGGGAATCTCTGTATTGATGTCGTCATCGGTATAGTTGGTATTTCATAGTAGCCTACTATATAGGCTATAATTAACAAGAGAAGAATGGAATGGAATATTCCATTCTAGAATGGAAATTCATTCCCTCACAAGATGCACCATGGTAAGCAGCTAGTTGGTGGAAGTAAAAAATCTGCTCTAGCTGCCTCTTGTCACTTTTAGTCTACTAGCCGTCCCTATATACCCTATAGTGAACCTGGAAATGTTGAGTACTGTAAGGTTTTATGCTTGAAATATAATGTACCTACACATCCTAAGGATGCAGAAACTGCCGGATGCTAATTTGCATTTGTTGAGCAATTTGCATAATTGACCTAATTAGCATATTCGTATTATCTTCCTTATTAAACCGCCTATAGAATTCCTATGGGTGTCTAGACCTAAGTTTTTAAGTTCTCATATTATGTCATATTATGGCTAAAAATGAACAAATTACCAAATAAAAACCGAGTGGCCACCTACCGTAGATAACACTATAGTCGCCAGTCACTCTCCACTGCACTAATGTCGCCAGGCACAATATATTACGAATTATAGCATCACTACTGATTTGTATGTGCCACTGAAGATGATGCACAGTAGTTTATATTATGTACATCACACTACATGTCTTCAGTGGCACATAAAAGTCTGTAGTGATGCTAAAATTCGTAATATATTGTGCCTGGCGACATTAGTGCAGTGGCAAGTGACTGGTGACTATAGTGTTCCCCCGGTTCTTCTGTGGCTCTCATGATCCTTTGCACTGATACCATCATACCGATCAAAAATGACATAGGTCTCTACTTTGTAGTTGACCAGACGATTTTTCATTATTGACTCCAGTCAGACCATTTCCACGACAACTCCATTGTACGCAGTGTTAATTGTTGATTTAAAGAACAATAATATGTTGATTTAGAATATTAGATTCAAAACTGATTTTTGCTTTGATTTAGAACAGTGCTCTTCAACCTTTTTTTATGTCGTCCACCCCTGGTAGTGATTTGGTAAGAGCTGTCCACTACAATTTTGTTCTCTTTAAAATCTCACGGCTTTGACATTTCAAATCTAACTATATCATTCTACAAAATATATAGGTAGGAAAAGGCAGCTTCAATCTCATTTTAAATTTACAGTTTACATATTCTTCTGTATAATAACACATGCAGTCTAAAACTATAAATATACAAGGAAAAATTAAACATACCTTCGGAATTACACAGCAAATGCATTTTTCTTCATGAAACTAAAGTAAAACCACACCTAATATGCGTAATATTTGGTAATCCAGAAAACAAAGCCTTTTCCTTCAAGAAACAAAAATCAGTGGCTTTGCTGCTGTTGCAATTTGTCTGCTATCAGATTAAATTGAGGCATCAGACAATTTTCAAGTGCAACCCGCACTTAATATTTTGCGAGAAAACTTTTTACATGGAGAATATCAATAGAAGCGGAATTTCATTAGCTTTCCATTGATATATTTTGTTTTCTGATAAATGAATTAAAACCATGCATAAATTAGGGTTAACTAAATAAATAACCTCATCAATCGGGAAAAATTACCTGATTTCATGATGTTATTTATTTAGTTAACGCTAATTTATGCATGGTTCTAATTCATTTATCAGAACAGAAAATATATCAATGAAAAGATCAATGATCATCACCCAACCATCACTCACCCATTACC
>JACEEZ010021817.1:0-21116 GCA_016584305.1 Chionoecetes opilio | reverse complement strand
AAAAAAAACCTCGGTAGTCTCACGCCTCTTTAGCTCCTATTTTCTATGTTCTTATGTTATTTGTCAAAAACGAATAATACAAAATACGATTACTTAAAACGTGAAACACACAGCATTTTACAGGGGAGAGAGTTAAATCCACTCTGCGAACCCTGAACTGAGCGCACTACTGCTGTGACGTATTACCCACACCGAACAGGCCTTGTCTTTCGTAGGCCTCGGCTGAGCCGCCCACCAGTCTCTCATACCGAGGCCACCGAGATGACATCTCGGGGGCCTCGCTCATACCCACATAACTCCTCTCCTCACTCCCCGACCGTGCTACTCCCCTCCCTCCCATGTCCACTTGCTTCTCACCTCCACTAATCCTTACTTCTCACCTTCATGCCAGGTCACACAAGAGATTATTCAGAAATACCGAAGATTGACGGCCCGGCCTAACCACAATCATAGCATAAATGGCAGTTTTTGCCTAAGTTCAACCTAAAATCAATCCCCCTAAATTTCCCGCCAATCCCCCAAACGCTAAATTCTCCCCCCAAATGGGAAGAAAACCCCTCAAATGTAGGGTGAAGCTCCCAAGTCTGGGAACCTCCGGGCTCACAGCACACCACACAACTCCTCGACAACTCTCTCTCAGTCTCAGGTTACATTTTTCGCTTCATTATACGATGCTCTGACCTCACTACCTATCCTCGTGGATATATCTAACTTATCATAAACTTGTCCAGGTGTGAGAAAAACTATTTACGAAAGGAACTTCTGATGGATTACTTAACATAAAAAAATCCAAGGTGGTTAAGGACAAAATGATTACCGCCGGGGAAGGAAGGGGAGGAAAGTGGCGGGAATCACCATAACTACGACTGTAATGAGGGAAAAAAGGTTCACTTGGTTGACGGGTATAAACACCTAAACGAGCTTAAGTAATATGTAGCCATTTGGTATATAACAATTTTTCTTCACTCCACAGTCTAAATCATTTGTATTATTTAATGTGCTTTGAGTATGAAAAATTTGAGAGCATTTGTCACTTCTAGTTAATGTATTTTTTCGTCGTCGCTCTTGTGACGTCACGGCGATATTCAGGCGAGGGAGGGAACAAGTAGACACTCTCTAGAGCAGTATTTCCCAACCTGGGGGAAATTTCCCCCTGGGGGTAAATTTCAGGATTCTAAGAGGGAAATTTATCTTGAGGGACATCTAAATTACTAGCATTTAGTCGACAGAAAAAATTATGTCTTAGAATGCGGCTATTGACTTTTCTTCAAGTATATATAGATATACTGTAAAAGATAGTGTCTATATACTTGTGTTATTAAGCAAGTAAATTTTGTGTTTTGGCTACTTATTTTCACATGAAGGGGGAAATCCGGATGATTGAACTGGTTGAAGGGGGAAACGACAGAAAAAAGGTTGGGAACCACTGCTCTAGAGGCCCGTACCGAGAGTCAAGGCGGTAGAGCAACGAACGACGAACGGCAGACCTTCGCTTACCATAAGAGTGGTTTGTTTTGGAAGGAATAGCAGCGAGGAAGGTTGGCGGTCAAGGTTGAAGACACGGATATCCCCGTGTCTTCGCACAACCTTCGATGAATTTTTAGTACATTCCTAATCTGGAGGGATTAATAGATATGTTGACAATATATTTACCATATGTGGGTTAAAGTATAAGTATTTAAGATTAAATGTATTACATATGCGGAAATAATGATTTTTGTGCAATATGCGGGAGGTTAGGAATAGGGGTGCTATTGCTTGACCTCCGCATCCTCAAGGTCGCGCAAAAACCCGAGGAAGTTTCTCTACCGCACATTTTTACAGTGCGGTAAGAAACTTTACGTATACACCCGGCTACTGTTAATTAACTTCATAAATATATATTTCCCCACTTCTTGCCGACGCAACGTTTTCTGTTAAATTTTTTTTGTTTGATTAACGTGCAATCCTCTTATGACTATTTTAGTCGTCAAGGCACAGTTTGAAAGGAACCTTTACCCATACACCGCCCGCGATTACCTCACCCAACCCTTGCTTTTCCCCCTGCCCCACTCTCGAAACCCGATTTTG
The DNA here is from genome assembly GCA_016584305.1 of Chionoecetes opilio. Classification (NCBI taxonomy): domain Eukaryota; kingdom Metazoa; phylum Arthropoda; class Malacostraca; order Decapoda; family Majidae; genus Chionoecetes; species Chionoecetes opilio. The sequence continues at coordinate 19,046 of JACEEZ010021817.1, read as the reverse complement.
AAGTTTCTGCCGTGCCCTAACCTTCGTCGGTTTACGCCCGTTCGTTCGTCCGCTCTACCACCTTGACTCTCGGTACAAGCAAGAGCTCTCCTCTCTCTCGTCTCTCTCTCTCTCTTTTCTCTCTCTCCCCTCTCCCCCCCCCTTTTTTTCTCCCCTCTCTCCTCTCCTCTCTCGCTCTCTCTCTCTCTCTCTCCCCTAGACCCTTGTCCGTGCTGGTCGTGTAGGGAGACGTTCCCCGTACCCTCGTGTGGATAGGTGTGGTGTCCGTCGTGGTAAGGGGCTTCTATGATTAATTCTTCAGATAAAATGGTAATAAGTGTTTGTCTATACAGGGTTTTTTGGTGAAGAAGAGTAACAAGACGAGGGCCCTTTGTAAAGGGAGATGTTGAGTGGTCCAGTAACAAACGTGGCCACCGCGTCGAGTTTTGGCGGCCAGTGTTGTGTGTCGAGTGTTGTTTTCCCAAGACGGGATCGCCCTATCCTAAACGAGCAGGCCATACCATTTTGTAGTTGTAGGAAGTAAGCCCAGTTGGCACATGTTATTCTAGTAAAAGCTAGGTGGGCTACCTATCACCGTGCCCTAAACGAATTATTTTTATTTTAAATCCCAAGTATATTTAAGTTTGATTTGATTAATTTCCCCCGTTACAAAATATTGGGGAAACCACCAATTTGGGGAAATATGAGTCTCGAGAAATAGATACTTATAAGAAAACCTAGTTTAAGTGTTTGCCCCTTTAATTCATTTTACCCTCATATATTTTGCAATTTTTTTTTTTCCCCCACTTATGTGGGTGGTGGCAGCGTAACCTTCAGACTTGTTTGTCCCTTCAATTAACTTATAGTAAAGGGGAGGCACTACACGACGAATTTCGTTAATTTTTAATTTTTTTAAGATAAAATTACTATAACACTAACATTCTGAATCGGATAAGAGGGTTCCTGAAAAATTTTAATTTTCTAATTTTCGTATTAAAAAGGGTGCTAATCAGCGCTGCCATGGAGATGAGCGCCACAGTTCTTTATATCCCAAAGCAGGAAATTCAAGTCAAAGGGGCATATACTGTAATCAAAAAAAATCGTAGCATTACACATAGACTTGGGGAATAGTACCATCTTAAACCAAACCACAGTATGATGTATAGTAGATTACGCCTGCGATTTTGCCGGGACGGCCACTTGAACACTTCACCTCTTTTAATCTTTTCTCTTTTTGTCCTTGTGATGTTATTCTGAGGGGATGGCAAATGGGCGCTGTAGCCCTTATGAAATAGGAGCTATCACCGGTCATGGAAGGCTGCAGACAGGGCACTAATGTTAGGGGATACACCACAGACCGTTACGGCGTTACACTGCCCTGCCCCCAGGGCATTTCCCTGGCCCCACAATTTTTCCATTTTTGAATACCGTCAGAAGAATACTTTCAGCTTTCACAGACGAACTGACAGGGTAACAATTATGGAAATTTTTTTCACGAACATATATTTTGTTTGAAATTTTACCTTCAAATAACCCTTGTCTATCTTATCCCGACAAAAAACCCCCGCTAAACATTAACTAAGATACTTATAAGTGGATATGAGGGCTGTGTTGGGTTGAAGGACGTTTATTAATACTGCCTGCCCATGGCTTTTGGCTGGTCGTGCTGATCAGGGCCAGAGGTGAAAGGGTGGGGGGGCGGTTTTTGTTTTTGGTATCAGCGGCAGGGTTTCAACCCGGGTTAAAATTAAAACGGCGATGATAATATCACTGGTTGAAATTTTAAAACGTCCTATTGTTTAGCCGATGACTCGGTTTTATATATACAAGTTTATATACAACTTCTCGATTTAATCTAAAAAGCTTGGAGAGAGATGTTACTCCCATGAAAAACTGGTGTTTGCTAACTCTAAGCGGTCGGCCGATGAGCCGCCACAATACTAGCTAAGTGTCCTCGTATAATTATATAGGCACAAATATTATGACGGCGGCCAATGACCAGCCGTTTCTAATTTAGGTAATAATGGTCAATACCACTGGGAATGTTCATTTACATATCCCAACACATATATTACTTAAATTACCTTATTTTCTAGCCAATACCATTATAATTATATATATATATATATATATATATATATATATATATAGATAGATAGATAGATAGATTCCTACGCTCCCCCTACGGTGAGCGAACAACACCTCCCTCGATCGTCGGCCCTGTGCTTCCGCTGGGTGCAGACGTGCTTCGGCCTGCTCCTGGTTCTCTCAGCTTGGTTCCTGACACGCTGGCTCGACTCCTGTTTCCTGTGAGTGCGCACCATGGAGCCCTCGGGCCCTGTCTCTCTTGTGGACCTTCTTGATGCTGACCTGGCGCTGAACGACGATGATGGTGTTATGTCTCTGGAGGACTGGCCGTCGTCACCTCACCATGGCCGCCATTCTGCGCTGGTCCCGGGTGCCGAAGTGGCCCAGCCTTCCCCCGTGCCGCCCCTCGCTACGCTTCACCACGCCCAACAGGCCCCTTCCTCCCGTGCGGCCCCGTCGCTGCGCGCCCCTCCGCCTCCAGCGTTCGCGCCCAGGGTTGCCTATATTAAGCTTCTGTTTCGGGACAACCCATCTGTGGCCATCAAGCTTCGGTGGTTGTCTGAGGTCAACGGGGCCTTTCATCTTGACCGTGACCAGGCTGAGGTCAAGATGGCTGCCATTACCTCTCGTTTCGTCTACATCTCCCACCACCGCCCGGACATTGTCACCAGCGTAACAAATGGAGAGTTCTTATCCCTTCCTCTCGAGATCCAAGACTCGCCGGACAGGCCCCGTAAGTTCCCTACATACCTCCTTACCCGTTACCCTGTCTGCAGTGATCCAGCCCTGGCCAAGGAGCTGCCGGGCGTCTACTCGGCTCGCCGCTTCTACCAGAAGGGCTCGGCTATTAACCGTTTGGTCGTTACTTGGAGCCTTCCTCAGCCACCTCCCCCGAGTGTCGCCTTTAGCTTCCTTCCCAGCCTGCCATCCTGTGAGTTTCGCAGGATGAAGGATGAACAGCCGTGGTGCTTTCGATGCTGGGGCTTCGGTCACATCTCCGGTATTGTTTTCGCGCGGAGCGATGTGCTTGGTGCTCCGGCCCCCACGACTCCCGCTCGTGCCCTCACCGCGCCCCTCCACCAGCTGCCCCTGCTTCTGATTCAGCCTCGACGCCTCCTCAGGTCTCCCCGCCGCACACCTCTCTCTGGGAGTGTCCCCGTTGTCACCAAGCCGGGGTTAACGTCTGGCACGGCTGTGCAAGACGCCAGACTGTCGCCGCTCCTGCTGCAACGACAATTCCTCAACTCGCACCTCCACCACCACCTCCCCGCAGTGCCCCTCACCCTGCCTTACCTACCACTTCGGTCTCTCCGCAGGTGACTGCACTCAGCAATACTGTTGCCGCTCTCCAGTCCCGGATTGCTTCGCTTGAAGCGGCTATTGATGGAGTCGAGGCTCGCCTGGATCGTTTGGCTGAACAGCGCGCCACTTTGAATGCTTCCCTGCAGACCGTGGCTGAGTCTCAGAAGGTCATTATTGCTTCCGTCGCCACCTTCGCGGAGAAGATGGATCTCTTTGCCGCTCGTTTTGAGACCCTGCCTGCTACCGTTGCCCCCAGGGCGCTTCCCTCGTGTGGTGCCCGCGCCACACCCTTTGCCCGCGCCTCACCCCCTGCCCGCGCCGCCGCCGCCTCATCGCCTGGTCGTCGTACTCTTCGGGGCAGAGTTCGGTGACCAGGTGGTGCTTTCTTTGTGCGGCCCTGCTTCCTTTGTGCGGCCCGATCGTTGCAGACTCCCTTTCCTGTCTAAGTATTTTTGTTTTGTCCGTGTGTGTGTGTGTGTGTGTGTGTGTGTGTGTGTGTTTGGCGTGCCCTGCGTGGCACGAGTGCTCTGTCTCAATTCCTCCCATGGCCATGTTTGTTACTAGGTTTGTCAGCTTCGGGCGTTATAAATTAATAAAAAATAAAACAATAAAAAAACTCCTCGATCATTACAAGGGGGGAAAAACCACCACTCTACTCATTGAGAGGGTGGTTAGTGGATTTTTCCACAATAATCATAATTCGGGGAATAATTCTTATTTCCCATAATGTTTATATATTGACCTTGGTGAGACTCGAACTCACACAGAATAGACATCGTCCCACGACAGGTGGGGGCGGTACCACTAGACCAAAGGAGTATCCGCTTGGCAAGCGGTCGTCTAGGTACTTCACTAGGTGTGTGTTTACTGTTTAAATCTATTACTTTTACCTTGGATTGAATTGTACATTTTAGCCTACAAACCTTCGGCCTCAAGCCTAACACTGTTCTGTGTACACATTGTCACATCCTGTTCTATCAGCAGTAACTGCATCGTTACAAGTACCACACAAAACCCCACTGATGCTCCATCCACTGTACATTGTTTTACTACCACATGACTTGGTGTACTAGGTGTTTGAAAAACCAGACGTCCCCAAAGACACGGAAACGGCATTGACTGTGGCCCAGTTGAGCCAGTACTTTGCGCAGGGCCCCCTCCTTTCACCCTGATAGGGGCCAGTACAGACACTATAGTAGGCTATAACCCCCAGGGGACAGACGAAAGACTGATTCCCATTCACAGTTTGGGGACCGAAAAACTTCGTGGGAAAGAGTGGGAGTAAATACGTTTGCTAGCTATGGCGTCTGAGGTATATTTATGCAAAGAGCAAAACAGACAGACAGACAAGCTGCTATTTCCCAAAGCGCGAGGAGTCCTTCCAAAGTGTGGTTTGTAAGTGAGGCAGGAAGCAGGACGGGGGTATTGTAGTTGGGCAGAGTGCCCAAGGTAGGGGGTGGTTCTCATTTTCCTGACTGTCACCCTCTGTTGCAGGTGCTGAGGTCACAGAGTCCAGCCGACTGCTCCGCCCAGCACTAACCCGGTTTCACTCATGCTCCCCGAAGTTTCCGCGGACCGGCCGTCGCAAGTGCTGGTGGAACATTTCTGCGGTGGATATTGTGGGGCTGGGCAGCAGCATGAGTGGCCGGGAGCAGCAGGATCAGTCTGCCCCAAGTCTGGGGAGGCCAGCTGTGATGGCAAGAAACACCTGAGGGAGGCAGCTCAGCCACAAGCAACAGTGAGCTGAAATGCCAGCGTGTGACAAAACATTCAAACGCAGAATAATCTTAAAACTCATTCCTTAATACACAGTGGTGTTAAGAATTATGAATGTCTGGAGTGTGGGAAAAAATTTACTATAAAGTCTTCCCCCACCACACACACCCTGACACAAAACAGTGGTTGTTAAAATTATGAATGTCCCGGAGTGTGGGAAAAATTTACTCAAAAGGTCCCTCACCACAACGTCCCCCCATACACAGTGGTGTTAAGAAAATATGAATGTCCAGAGTGTGGCAAAAAGTTTACTACAAAGAGTGACCTGCCCAGACCCCACTCTGACGCACGTTGGTGTTAAGAATAAAGAAAGTCTAGAGTGTGGGAAAGATTTACTACGAAGAGTGGAACCTACACCAAACATACTCTGACGCATCAGTAGGTGTTTTAAGACTTATGAATGTCTAGAGTGTGGGGCAAAAAATTTACTCAAAAGTCCTCACCTCACCAAACACCCCTGAAACACTGGTGTTAAGAATTATGAATGTCTAGATTGTCTGAAAAGATTTGCTAACAAAGGGATGAACTCCCCGTACACCCCCCCACTGACACACAGTGGTGTTAAGAATTATGAATGTCTAGAGTGTGGAAAGGTTCACCTAGAAGGATGTCCTCACCAAACACCTCCCATGACAACATCATGGTGTCAAAATTTATGAATGTCTATAGTGTAGGAAAAGTTTTCTACCAGTTCTTATCTCAATAAACACACCTTGAACCCACTGGCTTACAGAAATTCAGTGTGATATTTGGTAGCAAGTGTTTCAGACAACTTTGAATATTTCCTAAGCACATGAAAATCCACTTTTGATGTGGTTGTGTTGTGTGGACAAGTGTGGTTGTACTCTGCCTGTGGGGATTGTGTCCGTGTGGCACTGGTTGGTAGTGGTGGGGTGGCCGTGGTGTTATTAGATGTGTGGTGACAGCCGTGCCCGTTGTGTTTCTGTGAGGAGTAAAATGCCCCAGCATTGTTAGGTTTTGGCATGTAGGTGTGGCCTTTTATAAATGATGTATGTGCTTGGTAGACCTTGTTTTGTGTATATCTAAAATGTTGATGTTCACGTTGTTTTGTCATTATCCTTTCTTCCACGTTAGAGCTCTCTTTGCCTTCACCTACTCGCAAGGTGGGGTCACCGACAGCTTTTTTTTTGAGAATAGTTAGCCGGTAAGTATTCGGCAACCGATTTCGACCCGATTTTTCTGTCCACAGACGTTCATCACAGAGTTAGCGCTTTTTATAACGCCAATTTCTGCTTCTCGTTTTACTCGGCGCGGGAGCCGGGCCGTATCTACCAGCTAGCAAACCAAACTAACCGGGATACGTATAGTCGCCACTGCACTAATGTCGCCTGCGCCTATATTACGAATTATAGCATCACTATGATTTGTATGTGCACACTGTAGATAATCCACTAGTTTATATCATAACTGTAATCTACCCTGTTCAGCGTTGTTTATGCTTTGTATTTTGCAGGTACATACTATACGGAGTTTCACATTTCCCTCGCTTTTTTTTTCAGGCGACAACGTCGGCGGGAGGACACTCTAACATTACCCTAGATGGCGACCTTAGTGTAGCCCGTTACCAACTCACCACTCATCTTTTTTTTTTTTTGCATTTTCTTCTTGATAGTCCCTAAATAATGACCATATGAAGCCACCAAATGACAAGAGACTCGAGATAGCCCCTTCTAACTTTCTGAATCAAGGATGTAGAAATGTAAGTATTAACGCCACCAGAGACGTCTTAAATAAAAAAGAAACTTTGTCCCTATGCGAACTTAGTTAGAAGAGAGATTGAAACTATCAATTTACACTCACTCAGGAGGGTAGAGTAAGGCGATCTGATAGAATTTTAGTGGATAAGGGTACAATAATTACAATATAGGCGATGAGGAAAGTTCTTACGGCTAGTACGCAGTTAGAACAAGAAGTAACGGATTCAAGCTTGAAAAGCGTAGAGTTAAAAGGCAATAGGGAGCAACTGGTTCACAAATAGGTGGTGACGATTGGAATGGACTAATTCGTCAGGGTGGTCATGGCGGAGTCTATTGGGTCTCTTTATAGAGTGGATAAATTCATGGATGGGACGAAAGAGGTGGATATAGGTAGAGTTTAAGTTCATAGGTAAGTTCAGTAAGGTGTGGACTTTGGCTAGTCGACGATGCTCCTAACAGCTGCGTGGGAGTGCGTCTAAGTGTGGTCAGACCTGAGTCAAGATGTCAGCTGCACGAAGGGATTAGCGGAACAGGGGGGGGGGGGGGGAGCGTGTTTTTTAGTGAGGCGGAGAGCAGAAGTGTGTTGGTGTGCTTCTAGCGTGGTGGAGAGTGGTAGTGTGGTAATAGTGAGGAGGCTGAGATGGAAGCGAGTTGTGATTGAGAAAGAGAGAAGGTCGGTGTCGTGAGGGTGTGGTGTGGCGCTTCATTCTGTTCTGGAGGCGATCGATGACCTGAAGGGTACTTCGTAAGTGAAGTGACGATTTGAAAAGCGTGTGAGGAAGCAAAGATAAGATACGATCTCTTTAGGTGTAGAGGAGGAGTGAGTGGAGGGCACTGCGTGGGCTGTGCCTGGAAAGGGTGCAGCGGGAGACGTTCCTCGTTGCTACTAACTAAAGGAGTGGTCTCTCGTAGCATCACCAAGGTGTGAATAGTCAGTGCTGAGCATAGTGGAACACGCCCAAGGAGAAAAAGGTAACAAGGACGCTTGTTGTGTGCGAACGCATTCCTGTACGTCTCGGGGCTGTCAAGAGGAAGAATCGAAGGTAAGGACGGTAGACGAACATCAATCCCCGAATGTAACATCTTGGTTGTTGGTAACAGTCAGGTTAGGCATCTCGACGCAGGGTTCTGTTACGGGAAGGGATGCGCATGACGTCGGGTGAGTTACCCAGGGAAGGGGATAGGTTATGTTGTGAGAAGATAGTTTGAGTGGCATCGCGATCAGGGAAAAGCCCATCGTCTGCCTGAAGTGCTGGGCGAATGATGTTGTGTGTAAGAAGTGAGGAAATTGCTACGGCAGTTCAAGGAAGCTGTATGTTAGGTTAGGGACAGGGTGGTTGTTCCCTGTGGTGTGTTGTGTCGCTTCCAGACGCTTTTGTTGACGACTGTGCTAACTCCAGGGCTATTGCTTTGAATTGCCGCTGCACTCATTGCAAAGCCAATGGTTGGCCTTGTCGCACTGGCCTCTTTTTCGGTGCATCAACCACTCTACCGCAGACGGGGTGCAACTTTTCCGAGGAAATGAGGTCAGAATCTTGTCTGAATCCCTTAAAAAGGGAGGTAGGTGCCCTGCGGCTTTTTTAAGATAGAGAACCGGGAGTAGACCTGGGCACGGGATAATGGAAACATTGCGACACTATGAGAGTTTCAGAAGGCGGGAAACTAAGTGATCGTAGAAGAGAGAGAGGAGGGTTTCTTAAAGATAGGGAACATGGACACAATAATAGGAGTGTCTTGAAGGCCTACTATAACAACTGTAGGATAATTTACACAGATAGTTTTCCTGATAGAATAACAGTGTGAGTGATTTTGATATAATAGCATTGGATATGTTCGAGAAGGTCATTTGATCCGAGTCCAGAGATAGCTGGGTATAGTTTTCTTTCACAAGGACGAGTTGCAGGCGAGGTGGAGGAGTTTGCGCTTTATGCAAGAGATGCTTGTAGTGTTGTTGTTATATGTTATAAAAAACAGGTGACAGCATAGAGTCATATGGGTGAGTGTCGAGAAAGAACTGAGGCCAATGGTTTTTGGGTTAGTGTAATGCCTCCAAACTTATGTAAAGAGGATTCAGCTGCTATATTAAGAAATACCAAGGACTTCGATATGAATCGACTATGCGATGGGGGGAGATTTTTTAATCTTAGGAATATGACTGGTAATTTAATCATGGTACAGCGGCCGCAGATAATTGTTTAAATATATCCAGGCTAACTTCCTAAGTCAAGCATCAAGGAAAAGCCCCCTACTGCGCGATAATATTCTAGATCATATGCTGACAAATGAGACGATTTAGTATACAGATGTGGAGGTCGTGGTAAGTTAAGATAATGAGTGACTTATGAGATTCAGATTTAGCATTAAAATGGGAGTTGGAAAATTAAGTGGCAATAACATAGATACCTAATTTCAGAGGCCGATTATGCAGTATTAAGAAGACACCTGGAGGTTATTGATAAAGGGTGTGGGATGGAGTGGGAGAATTTTCCCAGGGTAAGGACGGGGCGTTAGACCACAGCTGAGAAAGGCCAATTATGATGATTATGAAGCACCTGGGAGGTAATTAGAGCGGTTAGCATGGAAGTGAGTTAGGGCTAGGAGGTATTAGAGCCGGTTGGACATGGAAGTGAGGTCGGGCTGCGGAGGTAATTAGAGCGGTTGACATGGAATTGAGGTCGGTGCTGAGGAGGAATTATCCTTATTTGTAGGCATATAATTGACGGACAGAAAAAAATATTCCTTTTAGGGAAATAAGGTCCAAAAAGAGTGATCCAATGGATGACCACTAATTTAAGCACATAGTGGGTAAAAAGAAACATTTATTGAAGTCAAGTTAGGATTGGTAAGGCAAGAACAGTATAACGGGATGGCAGACAGTGAGAAATTAACTCGGTTGCTAAGACAATTATAAAATAAAGTAGCAGGACAGGCCGAAAGGACCCTGAAGGGTTCTATCAATGTATTAAACTGATATCATGTATACAAGGGATAGTTGGGCCGTTGAAGGTCAGGACAGGGTGAGGTCTTAAATAACGGATGAGATATGTTTAAAAGTCTAAAATATTATTTCTTACGTGTTTTTACAGAGGAGGATACCAGCATACTGATGTGAACAGATGTTCAAAGGAAGCGAACGAGAGAAACTCACGATTTTTGTGATAACAAGGGAAATGGTGGAGAGGGGTTATAATAAATGAAAAATTTTAAATCGCCAGCCTATGCAGTGTATCCCTGGGTATTATATGATTGCAAGGAGTTGTTTGTGATAGTCGTTAGTACACATTTTTAGGAAATCGTGTGATATAGGCGAATGTTGCCATTTTGTGGCGGAAAGGAATGTGTTCCATATTTAAGGAGACAAGGACTAAGTCAAATATCGACCCGTAAGTCTTCGAACCAGTGGTGGGTAAATTATTGATCTTTATCGCAAAAAACATTGAGAGCACTAGATAACCTAAGTTTGATCTAGATTCCCATGGTCACCAAGGTTGGTCATGTCTCACTAATTTATTGGGTTTTTTATGGGAAAGCTTACAAACGGCAGATAATGATAAGGATTTGATTATATATCTGGACTTTAGTAATGCCATTGGGCAAAGTACCACACGAGCGACTCTTATAGGTTTACGTCTCATGGAATAGATGGGAAGTGTTCCTTCATTGGATCAGCGCTTGCTAGTACTGGCACAAGGTTTACAATTAATGGTTCTAATCTGAATGGGGACTGTAACAGGTGGAGTTCCACAAGGGCTGTTTTGGGTCCATTACTATTTTTTGTTTCCAGCAACGACCGTGGAAATGTGATTAGCAGTGATATCCGCGAGTGTTGCTGATGATCTAAGGTCGGTAGGATTATTGGATCACGTTTTGATGTAAACCTATTGCAGGGTATTTTAGATAAACTTAACGAGGGGCAGTCGATGCCGATAGGCCTTATATTGATCAGTGCAGCGCTTATGAATGTTGGTAAAAAAAACCTGGTAAAGGTGTTTATCAGTGTATACACCATAAGCAATGTTCGCTGAAAGATCAGAAGGTGAAAAAGATCTTGGAGTGAGGGTGAGCCCAGACTCCTGCTAGGAAACAATGCATTGAGGCCAGATAGCGCTAATAAGTATTAGGATTCATTACCATAAGTGTTAAGTAAATTGCGGAAGTTATTCTAAACTTTATCTGGCTCTAGTCAAGTCCTCATCTATACTATGCGTTTCATTTTTTGTCTCCATATTACCGATAGATATAGCCTTGTTAGAACTAGTGCAGAGAAGGATGCCAAAATTATACCAGGGATGCGTAACTTGTTATCGAGAAGAGATTGAGGTATTAAATTATTACTCACTCGAGAGACGCAGAGTAGAGGGCGTCTGATAGATTTTTTAAGTGGATACAGGGATTTACTAAAGGACGAGGTAGAAAAGTTCCTTACGCTTTTAACCAGTGTAAACCAGAAGTATACGGAATTCAGCTGGCAAGGCGTAGATTTAAAAGGAATAGGGAAAAACTGGTTCACAGAATAGGGTGGTGAATGAGTGGAATGGGCTTCAGTGACAGGTAAGTTAGTGCGATCATATAGGGAGCTTTTAAAGAGGGGCTGGTAGGTTCATGGATGGGGATGCCAAGGTGAATGTAGGTATTGTTAGGTGACAGGAACTACCACTGTATGCTAGCGGCCTCTTGGTAGTTTCCTTCTTTTCTTTTATGTTTTCCATAAGACTGAAGAAATCAGTGGAAGAAGGAGGCAAAGACCTCGGCATTAAGTGTATCGCGGTTGCCTAGTTTACATGCTGTCAGTCCGGAGCGGTAAGATTGTCAGTCCAGTATCCCTAAAGATAGACATCCAACAAGAAATAAGGAAGACCAATCATGGACTCAAGAACATCCTACCCAATGAGTTATAAATCCTCGATTAGTTCCAAAATGTACAAGATTTCATGTAGTAGATTAGTCCCATGAGCTAACTTGGCCTTTGGGGCCAATTGGTACCATCTCTGGGGACCAGGCATTTTGTGATTTTCTGTTAAGGTTGTATATATGTAGCTCTCAAAAAACCAAGCTGGCATTGTCGGCAGAGTAGCTTAAGGTTGCTGGGACACGTTTTATGTACAATGGGTATAGTAAAAATGAACATGGAGCGCACTTTTTGTCGTTTTACTGCACATTTGTCGGTCATTCAGAGAGACTGGGTCCCTATTTATCATCAAAACCATATTTTTCAAAAGTATTGTAGACCTTCGTAGAGCATTACATATGTGTCTGGTTTTTGTTTCCATTCTAAAATGGTTGTTTTTGAACAAGTTTTTTAAGTGCTGGCAAAGATACATGATCATTTTAAGATAAATATTAACCAAATAATTAATAATTTCTAAATACATATATGCTATGCTCCCTAACCTCAATTTAATATTATAGACTGTTATATATTTGAAGTGGTTGAGATCCCCCAATCCGGGTAGCACTATTTATAAAATCCAAATGGCCACCATATTTTACCAGCATTTAATGAATCCACATACTGAATTTACTCTACCCGCGTACATATAATATTATTTTGTGCTTACCCTACATATATCAGATCAAATCACTAAATCCAACTCAGAATGGTTTAGGCGGTTTTAGTGGCATGTACTGCAGCCATAGTATAATACTACGAAAATTTAAATAATTTTAGCCTCAAAGATATTTATGTAAGTAGTTATGCACTCTCGCTGCTCTATGCACTGACCAAACTAGATATATTCATTTAAATATTTTCAGGAATAAAAAAAGTGTGTAGGCAATGACAAAGAATTAAGACTTTATGTTTATTATTATCCTTTCAATCAGTCAGCAAGTACCAACAGTGTTCGTATGAAGAAGGAACTGGAGATATCATGAATATCAGACTGTCTACATGTACTCGTTTCAGTTGTCAATGTCAATTTAGCAGTTTTGAGAGTAGTGACATATTTCCTACAAGGATACAGCGTATCTCCTACACCCCTTTAGTGGGGCGCCTATGAACTCGGCGCTTCTGGCTCATTACACTCCTGACGACCTTGACCAGTCAACAAGTACTTAGCTTGTTATATGTCCTTTCTGCGCTGTATTATGGAGCAACCAAAACATAAGACAAGTATCGTTCACATTCAGACAAGAGTCTAAGTTTAAGTTTTTTCTCCATTCGTCAGAGAGAGACGGCATTTCGGAACCTTGTACTCCACTGTTCCTGGACCGAGCATGGCTAGCTAGTATTGAGAGGGAACATCCGCAATTTTAATGTTTTAATGTTTCATGGTATATACGTATGTTTTAGTAAGAAATAAAAGTGCCATTTTAATGTTTTAATGTTTCATTGTATATACGTATGCTTTAGTGAAAAATATAAAGTGCCATTTAATTAATGTGCTTTACAGATGCACATATTTACATAATGTCACAGCTCCTACACATAGTCGGTCATATTTCCTACACATAAACAAGTGTCAGGCATAACTCCTACACCTACTGTGTACTACTAGAGCCGGGCGAGTTAAATGTTCTCGCTAAGAGAACAATTCTCCCACACAGAACACTGCTCTCCATTAAGGAGAGAATCAATAAGAGTCCAGTGTTCCAACAGATTTTACTAGAGCTGGGTGAATCTGTTGAGTCCGGGGAAATGACATCTCCACCACCCCGGGCTCCCCACGTGTGACCCTTGTTGGTAACACGCATGGATTGATGCTGAAAAAACCCTGACTATGCACACTTCTTAAAACAGCGTGGTATTGCAAATGATGGAAACCAGTTTGAAAAATCTCGTGGATACGCTAGTTTCCTCTATAGACGATTCTGGACAAGTTACAACCATGTCGAAAACATTGACAATAGCGTGCTAAGTGCAGCCGAACTGGCCCTTTCCGCGCTGGGTGCCTGAACTGGAGTGGCCCTTAATTACAAGGTTCCTGTTACGGCTCTGACTCTGACTCAACTTTGCGAAAATTGATGGCTATTCGAGAATGCTTCGCCCACTATGGTTTTTGGTTTGTCGAACTCTACCAAATGTGATGTCACGTATTCAATTCCACAGTTTGCAATTACATTCTACTTCAGCGGAGACAACATGGTTATGGTTCAAAAGAAGGAAAAATAGTAGGGTCATGGCTAATGCTTGTAGCTTTCCAAGACTCAATCACGGGACTGATGGATGCCTTAATTTGCGCCATACTCGAAGACCTGGAGAACGAAACGACGACAGCCACCGCCATGAAGGCATTCATTGCAGCCGGGATAGAAACACATCTCCAACTCAAGCATCGTGCATATAAAGTCTAAAAGCTCTGCATGCCGGAGTTGTTGTGGTTTTACTAAACTATGAGAAAGTGTTTCGGAATGATCTATGGAACTCTGTTGTAGGTGATTTACCTGAGAGTGCCTTAACGAACTTCTTGAGGGAAGAAGTGACCAGCAACAGTCACGCAGCTGCTAGGCTCGGGCTGGCAGGAATGAGCCGCTGCTTCACATACCCAGTCATAATAACAGATTCTGCTGTGAAGAACGTCATTAGCAAGGCAAAGATTTTCAATCCAGATGAAACAGGAGGAATTCAATCCAGACGAGAATTCCGCAGGTTGTGGTATCACTCATAAACCCCCAAAAACACAAGGAATGGCCGCCACTCAAAATTGTAGGAGATATTCCTGGTGATATGTTATTGAGCATAAAGACCAACACCTGGAGCGAGACAAAAGTTCACCATGGGATCCCAAGTACTTTGATGTTCTGATACCGGGTAAAGCACTAGATTTCAATCACCGTATCGATGAAACAGAAATGCTTTCTGACAAAGCTATAGCTTCAGGAACGATGTCTTGGCCACGCGAGTTTGATATGAGGATGCATTGGCAGAGATATGGAAGCAGGTGTAGAGGAGGTCCCCCTCTCGACGGACGTCTTTTGGTTGAGCACATATCACGAGATGAGGTAAACATCTTTGATGAAGCACTCAAGTTCATAACACTCGACGACAAACCACATCATATGGCAGTGCAGTGCCTCAAGGAACGAGAGTTGAATGATGAACAGGGGCGTTATTTTACCAAGTTGACGTACGAAGGTCGCTGCTATCAGACAGTCTGTGAGCTCAATGTCAAATCAATATTGCCATATATCCCTGTCACTTCAATGAATATGTCAGGAGACACCGTAACCAAGTACATGCTCGGAAAATCAGCAGACTCGGATCTCGTGAAAATCAGTGTCGACTTCTCAAAATGGTGTCAGTACCAACGAGATGCCTTGGTTTGGACCAATTGCTGCTGATCTCGATAACATCTTTGGAGTTGGCCCTTCTTCAAAATGGCACACCTTGCACCAAGGGCAATGTGGTGGTTCTTCCAAGATCCTGCAAGGATACCTTATCAGCTCTCTGACGATTTGCCTTCAGTTGGTGAACGAGCTTATTACGGACTTGAAAAAAATGGGAGAAGGCATGTTCCAGCGCTTGTGGACTCTCGTTACTGGTTGTGGAATCAAATACAATCTGCGAATGGCGAAGATAGACTGTGACATACTTGGATCAGGGGACAACCAACTAGTGACATGCAAGCTTCCATCTAGTCCACACACAACTGCAGAATCATTTCAGATCATAGTCATGCAGGCACTAAAGGATTTTTCAGATAGCAGCTATCTGCCCATAAAGGCGGAGAGACTTTCATTTCATTGTATTACATAGAATATGGAAAGTGCACATACATATTCGGAAAAAAGAGTGAGTCAAGGGTTCAAGAAGGCATCACGGGTCGGAACAGAATCGCAGGAAACAATTCCCTCAACAAACACTAAGCTAAGTGGCATTTTCGCCGGAGGCATAGCAGTCGCAGCTGAGTGCTTGACTCCTACTGCCGGTTACATCTTGGCTTTGATAGAGACCGGCTTGACTCTTCGCACCAGAGGTTACAGAGGGACATATCTTCAGCTAGCTGCCCTCATGTTGCTTACGCGCCAGACAGGGGGATTAAAAACAAGTCCTTATGCCTCATTTTGCATCACAGGATTAGTGATACTGCGACTGTGTGTGTCTCCGTTGTCATGACAGTGATGGAGAATGAAGATCTCTTCCCTGGCCTGCTGGGTGCAATTCATACCTTGCCCGTCAAAACTGCATCAATCAATTGGTCTCAACTTTTCAAGGACCCTCACGCAATCCCAATATCACGACCCAGAGATGCAGACATCAACCTTAGAGAGCTGGTGGAGGCCATCTTGCCTGAAGAGGTAGTCAATAAAAAGATCAAAGACTTTTGAGTACCTCAGCAAGGAAGCCGAGGGGACTTGGTAAATTCATTGAAAGAAATGAAACCTTGTCGCCAAAATTGTGCGCTGCTATTTATGAGCAATCCAATGTTGCCATGGTTGAGAAGTTTTTGGACGTTTTCAATACCTCCTCGTCCATACTGAAACTTGCAAGTAGCTCAACCAACTTGCATTGGAAATAGATCATGCACAAAAGCATGATTTAGCTGCTCTCCAGCATCTTGCCACAAAGGGCAGCTCCGATCTCAAGAAATGGACAATGAACCACACCTGTCCAACAGCTGCTATGGACAAAGTCAGGGAAGAGATTACAGGATGCAAGCTGTCCAACCCATCTGCCGTACCGCCCCAACATCGACACAGATACTGCGATGGTCAGACGTGAATCAGGAGTTTGTCGGACGCTGCCCTTAAAGTCACTGTGACCCTGGTGTTGAAAGACACTGGACAGAGCGAGGGCTGCGAGCGTGTATATTGGAAGTGACACACGAGTCAAGTATCACAAGTCACCTATGGCACTGTTGGATCCTGATCGATGGAGCGTTTTTGCCATGACACTAGGTGAACTAAAATCATGGATAGGTGCCGGTCACAAGCTGAACTTTCCCCTGGATGTACTGATTCGTGAGAAAACAAACACGCCCCTTAAATTTGTAGAAGCGGCCGCAGACTCAGTGGCAGGTGGCATCCATGATCATCGCGGCAAGGTTCAAGCAGTTGCACAGGGTGCCCATCTAAAACTTTGATCCTACTGTGATGTCTTATTTTCACATCACATCGGACACGGCTCTGGATTTTGCCAAGAAGGGTGGTGATCATACTATAATGTTCCAATCCATCAAAATCTTTGTAGTAGTTACCTGATACACCGATTGCATGCTGGAGATAATATAACAGGCTCATCTGAAGTGCACAGGATGCACGCGGCAAGCCTACGAGGGCAACTATGACTTGAGATGTCTACCAGTGTATCGAGGCTTCAGTCTGGGCACAGAGCGCGAGATGGTTTTCGGCCTCGTGGACGTCCCTACACTGATGCTAGTGCCAACATCGGTTTAACATCTCGATCAGGTCATGTCTATGTTGCTGAAAAGCTAGTCACCTCAACTGTAGACTTCAAACAGTTGGGGATGACTTTGGACATGGATAGGGTGACAACCAGCAATGACTTTGCACTAAATCCCAAGTGAGCATGTCTGATCTTGCCGAGTAGACCTAAAGTTGCTCCTCCTAAAATATCACCCAGCGCATAGAGATCAGGCCAGCATTTGCTCGGCTGATGGGAATTCTTGTGCACCCACATAGCATGAAAGATGCTGTAATCAATCCTTACGAATGATAATTGTCCTATCATGAATTCCGGCAGAGTCTTGTTTCCATGACCTGATAGGTCCGGCCTTGGGACAGGAACTTGACAGCATCCCGGGACGGATCAATGCATTTGCTTACATATACAGACGCTACAAAGCTGAAGCACTTGCCAATTGGAGTATATTCCTCTCAGAAGACAGCATTTCTTCTCGGAAGATGCCATGTCCTACAAAGTAAAGGATCAGAGACGCCGCGTGTAGTACTTTTGGCAATAGATGCTATCACAACAGAAGAAGACTGCCAAACCATGGAAACCAGACTTGGCTTCCAACTTGCCTCAGACTCAATCCGCTCAGTTGAGTGTTCGATCGAGACCAATAGAGCGAGGCTCAATTGAAAAGTGCAAATTACGCAGAACATAGTTGGTCAGGTCCCAGTCAGATTCGGAGAGCAATTCAACAGCTCAACGACCTTGGGGAGACTGTGTTTGCATTCAGGTTTTCTCCATAGCTCCGCTCCTTCCGACACTGCCAGTCTGGGTGCTCTCAGATTGGGAGGGAAAAATTGGGATACCACTTGGCCACATTTTACCCGAGTGCTACATCCACGATCCCAGAAAGGGAAAACAGGACAAGGTGTAAGAAATTTGGGAAATGGCCAATGGCACTGTGGGCCCCGATGGTGTTGTGCATCTTACAACAGGCAATATTACGTAAGGCAAATTGGGAGCAACTGTACCCCCCCAGGACCAGTTGCAGAGGCTCTTCTGATTGTGTCAGTGAAAGATCCCTTTGGGGTTTATGGGGTCGTTGTGCAAGATCATGACATAGTTCTGTCGAGATCTTCAAAGGTTGGGGGTGCAGTAGTGGGACTGCCAAAAGAGGAAAGAAAGACTTGTGGTTCTGCTCTGCAATGCAGCACAGCAACAATACGGCCCCGCACAAACCCCTATAGTAAGGTCGCACGTTTCACACCTAAATATCCGCCCCGTCAAACAAACCGGTCGCCGTTACAAACTAATATTTATTATGTGGTTATTTATGGCGTGGTTGAATTCGATCTGGTTATAGTGGCTACGCGTCTTGGTAGACCGAGCCATCAGTACTTCAAACCACTTCCTAAATATCCGCGCGTCAAACAAACAGCCGCCGTTTAAAAAATAATATTTGTGGTTATTTATGGCGTGGTTGAAATTCGATCTGGTTATAGTGGCTACGCGTTTGATAGACCGAGCGAGCCATCAGTACTTAAACCACATCCTAAATATCCGCCGCGTCAAACAAACAGCCGCCGTTTAAAAATAATATTTATATGTGGTTATTTTTGGCGTGGTTGAAATTCGATCTGGTTATAGTGGCTACGCGTCTTGGAGACCCGAGCCATCAGTACTTCAAAACCACATCCTAAATATCCGCCGCGTCAATCGTACCATTCGGAGTTAAAATATAGCTATTGGCGAAAAATTCTCCGTAAAAAAAACTTAATGAGTGCGGAGGGAAAACCCCTAGGTCACTTGGAAAAACTCTCCACATTAATTATTACAATTATGTTCTAAATAATTCACGCTTTATTTATGCTGAATACGGGTTTCCAATA
>JACEEZ010021814.1:0-29857 GCA_016584305.1 Chionoecetes opilio | reverse complement strand
AATCCCTTTTTGGTACCATCTCGAGTGGGCCAGATTAAGCGCTCAAGTGATAGGTTTTTCTCTAATTCCCCCCTGTCTATAGAATAATTTTTGATATAGATACCCTTGCTGGGTGGTAGCTTATGCTAGTAATGCGCCTTTATAAGCCGCAACCCAACGGCACTCAACTCGTAGGTACAATCCGCAACTGTGAAAGTGATGATATACTATAGTTTAACCTTCTGAAAATGTTTCAAATCGAGTTCATTCAATTACAGTTTCATTTGGGCTAATATACACAACACAATACATAATAAGTGTGTCGACCTCAGGTTTAAATGATGCAGAAAAGTTTAAACCTAATACTAATGATCAGAAATGTTAGCTTACCATAATGCAATGAAAGTCTTAAATGTGTCTTTCTATGCGACTTCTTGTGACAATAACAGGGACTAATTATGCTTGAAAAACTATTTGAATTAATATTTTGTTGAGTCATATGGAACCCCTTAGACATGTATAGAAGCAGCCAGAACATATGTAATACTGCTGTACCGTTTTACTCTTCCTCTGAATCCCCAGAATCCCGCTCAGTCGGGGTTCCTGCTGCTGCAAACTGCTTGGTTAGGTGCAAGGTCTGGGAGCTTGCACATAATCAGTGCAATGTGAGGCCATTGACCCGAGCTTCCCGACAGTCCAGGCGCAGCTTGCCCAAACCCTGTGGTGAACACATATGCAACCAGTAGCTTCACCGACCCGACCTTCTGGTGCTGGTGCCGAACGCATCCAGAGAAAATTTCAAGCTTCCCGTCTTCTTCCATAGATCCAAGCCATGCTCCCGACTCTTGCTGGGCCTTTACGCGCACGTTCGGCCTTGGGCTCGAACCTAGCGTCCCGCCAGATAGCAGCAAGGAAGTTGGTTTCTCTTCTCTGTGCGTGTAGGAAGAGGTAGTCTCTGGCATGGTGGCAGCTGGCATTGACTCTGCTTTCCGCCTTTTCTTCGCTTTGCACAGAGAGCTGATAGCGCAGCGTCTCGTTGACACTGTTGCCCCCCCTGGCGGCGACTAAACGCACGAGCCGCACTTCGCATAGGGCTCTTGTTGCTCCTCTGGCCGCATAACTCTGCACAGGTGAAGCTACTCAGGCTATCAAAGATCTCAGATCGTCATATCACCCGCATTGGCCCAGCTGCTTGAATGCCTGGTTTGACGGGGGTCCTTCGTTGATTACGTCAGTGCAATTAGCTTGCCTTTACTGGCAAAGCAGCTTACAGAGTCCCAATCCAATGAACGGCATGCAGGCCATCAGGCATGGTCGACAGACACCCTGATCCTTGACTTCTTTTCTACTCCCATCTGTCTACATCTGCGTATTGGTGCAAGTCTTGTGTCCAAACTTCTGGTAGATAGTATCTCCATGGTGATGGTGACTTTGCCAGGCGCATGAGGAAGACATCAGATTCCTCTGAGCAACTTGACGGCTGCCTTTTAGCCCATCGTCTCCGCTTGCAATGCAAGCGTGTGGAGGGAAGCAGGCGGGTATCATCATCCTCTTCGTTGTGTTCGACCCTTAACCCTCGAGCTCAAGTACCTCCTCCCACCTTGTCCTTCTGTTACTTGAAAGCAGCTTTGTTCCACATGTGACATAAGAGCGCGCTTGTTCCGTAACTTCTTCTACTGTACTTTGAGAAGTTTTCCACGTCCTCTTGTCCAAACCTGATCATGGATGGTCATTGTTTAAGATTCCAGACAGGAATTTCCTCCTCCTCCTTCCTCCCTCCACGCGCTTTGCCATGATGCCACGCCAGCTAGGCTTTCTTACAGTAATTGGTTACGATAGTTGGGCTGTCACCAACCCTCGGCTTGAGCCTCCGTTATTCCACTAGTGTTTGATTGAGGTGGAGTTGGTGTATAGGGTGAAGGCCAGCTCCTTGGCCTGTCCCCCTGTCACAAAGTTTGTTGCTTATGCTCCATCCCCGCTTCCTGGACCAAGCCCCAATTTCCGTCAATGTATGGTAGCAAAGTCGAATTGGGGTTGGGACTCCCTCCTTCTGCTTTAGACGGACACATCCCATTCCCTTCCGTCTCTTGCAAGGGCCTCGCCTTGTTTATTTTCATTAGCGTCCTCATCAGTATTTGCCAGATGCCCCCTGGCAGTGGGCCGTAAGGCGGGTAGCCAAGCAACTCCTTTTAATTGTTTACCTGCCCGGCTTTCAGCAAACCAAGATCATGTGGCTGAATAAATTTCCAGCTGTCCGCCTGTGAAGAACAATATCCTGGCGAATTCTTGTGACTTACGTTTGACATTGATGTTGGCGAATGTCTTCAGGCCTTTGCTTCTATTCAATTTTTGCCGTGGAATTATTTCTCCTGCTGGGTTTCGGTCGTCTAGCCTTGCCTTGGAATTCTTGGTATGCCTGTTCTCCCCTACTGTAAGGGTTTCTCAAGCAGGCCCGCCTGCTGGACTTCAGGAGGCGCTACTGCTGCCAGTGGGACAATGCTGATTAAGTTCTTCCTAGCGTCTGGAGACTGAATGGTGTTTGAGCCAGACTGTTTCCACATCAGTGTTGTCAGGGTCTCTACTCCTGCCGTCATCCTTCCTTCTTCTTCAAAGTTTGAAGATCGGGATGAGTACTGTTTTGAGCTGCTCCATTCCCTGTCATTTCTCTGAGTTTGTCATGAGGTAATCGGCTTCTGTGTTCCCTGACGTAATTTCAATCATCTGTATATCTGATTCCCTTTTGTAATCCTGTATCCCTGACGGGCTCCTGTTTTGAGACCTAAATCCCTTTTTGTTCCCCGTCTGTCTGCGTGTCCTTGTTCTTCACTCGAGTCCTCTTCGATAGTTCTTGGTCCACAGGGTACGACTAAAACGGGTTCAATCGACCCAAGCTGCAACGAATATAGTTTTCCTGCCATGAACTCAAGCGTGAACATCATGGGTGTTGTCGTGGGTAGTTGCTCATTGCGCTAAGTAATTGGCAAATACCTAGCGTAGGTTGAACCCTGTCCCGTATGCAAGCACCATGGAATAATGGCTCGGATGCACGACCAGGTAAGCTCCAGTCCCCTTCCTCTGGATGCACTTAATACGGCCTAAGAGGTCATCCCACCATATCTAGTAGGTCGACCAAATGCTGCGGAGTCCACTGCCAGCGTCTGAGAACCTCAAGGTATTCCTCGAAGAGATCAAATGAAGTGTGCAAGAGGGGTTCTTTGAGGATCTGCTTCCAGGCCATTTTGAGAGTGGCTTTGGCAAAGATGTCAATGACTTCAGAGACTTCATCCTATGTCCATGTCCGTCGATGTTTGTTCGTTTTCTTCTAGCACAGGACAGGCATCCCTTCCTACACTAAAGCGCAAAAGGCTTCAATAGACCAGCTTGTGCGTCGTACTGCTCGGGTTTGTTGTACTTTCCCCTGCTCCATGTGCCGCGTACTGAGACTTGTGCATGACCCCAGACTCAACACACAGATCCGAGCCCGGCATCTTGAAAACAGCCCTCCCGATGGTTGCTAGAGAGTGCAGATGGTATGAAAAGTCCCCATCCTGATGATGATGTTGCTGAAAATGGTCCAGGTGCTTCCAGTGATCTTGACACCTTTGCTATAGCCGCCTGGTCAAAGACGCAGACAATCTTTTTAGGCCCAGTGAACTGCTGGATGCTTGGATTGACTGCTTGAGAACCTAATTGACTGTTCTGTGTGGCAGGCATTGATTTGTGGGATGGTAGCCGACGTTTTTCAGGGGTGACTGCCACCTTCTCTCGGTCCCATGGCTGGTTTAAGAAAGCCAGTCCAGCGCTCACTGACTGGTTCCCTTATCTCCTTAGCCGGCATATAGGCCAGCATCCAAACAAGATTCTTCTGCCTGGCATCTAGGTCTCCACTCAGCAACAACTTCAGCGTGTTTTGCTCTGGGTGGGCCTGCCCGTTCTCGGCTGTTGTTCGTTGGCAAATCGCATGAGGTGCATCAATGCTCCTCTTCTTTGTTCTGGCCACAGTAGACCTGGGTTGGGCAGGGTCCAGGTCTGTCGGCTTTTCCTGCACAGCAATGCCATTCACCCTGTGCGACGTACCTTCGCCACTCAGCGTCTTTTCTAGACGGTCGATGTTGTCCCAAGCCAAAGTTGTGAAGACACCGGGAAATATGTTGCTTGGCAGTGCGGGATAACCTTCTGAGGCAGACAGCTTCTGCAAGCAAAGGGCGGTGTCGATCTCCTCCATCTGCGAGTACGCAACACAATGCCCAAGGCGGTTGAGGATGCTTATCAGCTCAACATTGCCTGTCAAAGACTTGACACTGAAGGACAGGGTAATGTGTTTGGTCGGCTTGGCTTTGCCACATGTCACTGCATACACAATTTCCTGGCCAAACGATTGCAGGAGACGCTGAACTCTTGGGGTTACACTGTCAATGCTTTCAGGGTCGTCAGACCCTGTGAGCAGGGTGCGCAAGAACCACATGAGTGATTCTGGAATGATATCAGGTTTGACACTCTCTATCTCTGGTGGCCAGGATTGGTTGATATTTTTGGCTTTGGTCTTGATGTCAGCCCTGAGTTGCTTAACAGCCTTTGTTTGGAGTTCCTGGGCATCACCTCTGGACAGGGTCTTGAATTGTTTCTTTAGAGATTGGTTTTCCCTGACAAGTTCCTGCACAGTTAAGCAGTCTGGATAGATGAGAAGTTTGTCATTATGATCTTGGATGATGTGAAGAAATCCACCAAACTCCTTCTCAATCCTTTGCCGCAGGTGCTTTTTGGTAGAGTCCTGCACTTATCAGGTTTCCATTGATATATTTAATTTTCTGATAAACCAGTAAGCACCATGCAAAAAATAGCGTTAACTAAATCAATAACATCATCAATCGGGTTATACGTAGTGCGCCATCCACCTCACTTACCACTCACACAGTCCAGGCTAAGGATTCTACAAGATTATATTATTATACAGAATACGTAGCCATGGTCAGTGGGGGGGCACCGGATGCACATGGGGGGGCACGTTCCCCCTATGAGAGTTACGAAACACTGTGTGCCAATGTACCATATTCTTGCTTATTTGGGAAACATTAATGCAATTGTTTTTCCCCTAACCACAACATGAGAAGGACGTATGAGAAACACTACCGTGGGTGTCTCAAGAGTTGGGATAAACAGACGTAACACGTGGACTCAATGTGTATATTTCAATCAAACTTACCACATTACGTCTTCGTGAAACACAACACCGCTCCGCCACCTATACAAACAACACCCTGCCTTCCCCAAACACCCTCGGCAAGCCACAATACTAGTGGCAAAGTATCGTACACAATCTCCTAGACTCAGACACAATACATCAAGAGTGGAATGGAAACGATAACACTCTGCACATTCCTATACCATTCCTATACCATTCTGTTCTGTTTTGTTGTATATTACTTTCTTCTTAATGGGGACTGGCAGCTAGCGGGTTTTTTATTTCTTATTTTTTGTGCTTGACTAGTCCTATCTGGTGAAACAAATAACGTCTTGAAGTATTTTTTGTATAGAAAAAGACAATGATGGTAACAATCTCAGCTTAGCTCTTGAAAAATAAATTAAACATATTTTCACATAGTAGCTAATAGCTAGACTAGGTTTCGGTTAGGTTAGGTTTAGGTAACATATAGGTTAGATTACGTTTACGTCAGGTTTTGTTGAGGTAATTAAGTTTAGTTATCAGGTAATGGTGCATGGTGTTGCCCGGCCCCTCCCAGCTGCTCGCCAGCCAGCCATGGCGGCGCACCTCTCACCGCCTCACTCTCTATGTAAATAGGCACCACTACTTTCTACTAGGCACTTTCTACTGGTTTCCAGTGAAAGTACGTAAGTACTTATTTTTGGCTAACAGAAGTTAGTAATATATCCACTACATGCTGAAGCAGAAATTACTGGCCGCTATAAGGTAGTTGGCGAGATACGGCAAGCCGATCAAACTAATCATATTTCTTGATTAGGTAGGAGGGAATACTTCTTACCTGGGTTCGATTTTTCATATAGTGATGGACACCGCAGGAAAGAATCAAATTAAAATTCTGTTTAAACTGACATCCAGAAACATTAACCTCCTGAATCTAGCTTGTAAGTAGGTAATCCAAATGTGTGTACAATGACATAGGTTTGGAACTATATTGGTTGTATTTATTTTGAGCTGCTATTATATTTCTGAAACCTTATAAGAACAATTATGTCACATGAAAACCACAGTTTTTTATAACATGGAACATATCATAAGGCGTTTAAGTTTGAATCCTGCTTCAGATTCATGTAAAGCCTTACATAAAAAACCCGGTGTTATGTGAATAATAATTGCATCAACACAGGTCAATTGTTTATCACCAGCACGTGACTGTGATCCACTGATCCCTTGTGTGGTGATATTTTGTGTAGGAAAAGCAAGGTGTTATGTGCAGATCCTGAATAATCTGTATCAACAAAAATTAATTTCTTGGCACCATCAAAGAGTGTCATCAAATGTTTTGTGTGGTGATATTATGTGCACAAAAAAGCCTTGTGCTTTGTGCAATCCTGGATAGTTTGTATCACATAATTAGTCCTTGAGCCAGACCAAAAGTAATGCTCCGGCGGGGGGAGTAATTCTCATTATGATTTTCCATTAGACCAATGTCTCAAGTGTCAGAAAAGGTGTGATGGACATCTGAGAACGGTAGCTTAGTGCCCGGATGGACGCCATCTTTGAAACCACCCAGCTCGAAAATGCCCATTTGGTGGGGTACATTGTTGCACGTGTATCTGGACTTCTATACTAGCTATCGATGTGCGGTTGACGACTAAATATACGTCCAATATGTACCGTCTAAATAAAAAATAATATGAAGCATTTTGTTATAGATTAATTATTATAAAAATCAATTATCGAAAAAAATCATATATTTTTCAATATTTTATTATTAGACTTGTACTTTTTTTAGTGAAACAACACTGGTATGATTTTCCAAATTATGCATTTTGCTACACCGTTTATCTGTCTAAAATGACTTAGGCCGCCGCTGGCATTATCTATTCTGACGATAACGCAAGTTAGGAATGTCGTACGGAGAGGATTTTAACACCATACGATATCTAATAAGCAGGCGGAAATTGTTACATAGGAAATCTGCACTTTGGTGGCCATCTTGGATTTCAAAATGGCCGCCAATTATATTAATTATTCATTACTAGAGTTTGGAAAGACGTATGGAGCTGATTTTAACCCCATACGATGTATATTCCTAATAAGCAAGCGGAGGTATCATAGAACATGTCATGTTTTAGTCAAATAACACCGGTATGATCTTCCAAATTATACATTTTGCTAAACCGTTTATCTGTCTATAAAGATTTTCAGGCAATTTGGCCTGCATTATAATAGAGAACAACATATGCTATCTATTTCTATAATAATATAAGCGAAAGTGTGTCTGTCTGTCTGTCTGTCTGTCTGTCTGTCTGTGTGTGTGTGTGTGTGGTATAGGTTCCGCCCCCCGTGGTGCAATCACCTCATATGGCACATTTTTGGAACCGGGTTGACCAGGGGAAGGTCATAAGCCCACTTATGAGATGATTCGATCACGTTTTTTTTTTTTTTTTTTTTTAACAGCCTATTAGCGATAATTGTGAAAAAAAAAGTGGGTTGCGAGAATTGAGGAAACCTTGATGTAGGGTGATGGGTAATGGGTGGGGTGATGGTAATGGGTGTGGGTGATGGGTGAGTGAATGGGTGGGGATGATGGGTTGGGGGTGATGGGTGATGGGTGAGGGAATAGGTGGGGAGTGATGGGTAATGGTAAATATAAGCGAAAGTGTGTCTGTCTGTCTGTCTGTCTGTGTGTGTGTTGTGTGTGTGTGTGTGTGTGTGGTCTGGTATAGGTTCCGCCCCCTGTGGCGCAATCACCTCATATGAAACATTTTTGGAACCGGGTTGACCAGGGGAAGGTTTTAAGGACATTTATGAGATGATCCGATCACTTTTCTTTTTTTTTTTTAGCAGCCTATTAGCGATAATTGTGAAAAAAAAGTGGTTGCGAGAATTGAGGAAACCTTGATGTAGGGTGATGGTAATGGGTGAGTGAATGGGTGGGGTGAGGTAATGGGGTGGGGTGAGGGTGAGTGAATGGTGGGGGGTGATGGGTGATGGGTGAGGGAATAGGTGGGGGGTGATGGGTAATGGTAAAAAATAAGCGAAAGTGTGTCTGTCTGTGTGTGTGTGTGTGTGTGAGTGTGTGTCTGGTATAGGTTCCGCCCCCCGTGGGCAATCACCTCATATGGCATATTTTTGGAACCGGGTTGACCAGGGAAGGTTTTAAGCCCAATTATGAGATGATCCGATCACTTTTTTTTTTTTTTAGCAGCCTATTAGCGATAATTGTGAAAAAAAAGTGGGTTGCGAGAATTGAGGAAACCTTGATGTAGGGTGATGGTAATGGGTGGGGTGATGGGTAATGGGTGTGGGGTGATGGGTGAGTGAATGGGTGGGGGGTGATGGTGATGGGTGAGGGAATAGGTGGGGGGTGATGGGTAATGGTAAATATAAGCGAAAGTGTGTCTGTCTGTCTGTCTGTCTGTCTGTCTGTGTGTGTGTGTGTGTGTCTGGTATAGTTCCGCCCCCCGTGGCGCAATCACCTCATATGAAACATTTTTGGAACCGGGTTGACCAGGGGAAGGTTTTAAGCCCAATTATGAGATGATCCGATCACTTTTTTTTCTTTTTTTTAGCAGCCTATTAGCGATAATTGTGAAAAAAAAGTGGGTTGCGAGAATTGAGGAAACCTTGATGTAGGGTGATGGGTAATGGGTGAGTGAATGGGTGGGGTGATGGGTAATGGGTGTGGGGTGATGGGTGAGTGAATGGGTGGGGGGTGATGGGTTGGGGATGATGGGTGATGGGTGAGGGAATAGGTGGGGGGTGATGGGTAATGGGTGAGTGAATGGGTGTGTGGTGATGGGTAATGGGTGAGTGAATGGGTGGGGGGTGATGGGTAATGGGTGAGTGAATGGGTGGGGGGTGATGGGTAATGGGTGAATGAATGGGTGGGGGTAATACATACATTTCTACATCCATGATTTCAGGAAAGTTAGAAGGGGCTATCTGGAGAGTCCGTGTTTGGTGGGCCGAAGGCCCACCACCAATAGCCCTCCGCAGGAGCTAGCCAAAAAGTCCGCCCGGAGGGCGGCTTTGCGGCTAGTACAATATACAGTGCACACAAAGTTAATCATTAGAGTCGCCATCAGAGTCATTGGCATCCTGAGCCACGATAGCATCATCCTGCACCATGTTGGAGCATCCCTGCAGCTTACACACAACAGTGCACTTCAACCCATTCAGTATGCAGGAGCAATCTGACGGTCGACACGTCCTTCTGCATGTGCATGAGATGAGATTCAAGACGACATCTGGAGCTGGTAGACCCGCCATCCATCGGATTTTGAGCGAACCGCCATCATCGAGTTCCCAGCCATGTCCTGCTGGTGGTGCTGGGACGTCTGGCAGGTTTTCAAGGCTGCGTCGCCAGATAGCCGCCTGATAGTTGGCCCTAAGCGTATGCTGCATCAAGGAGTCTTCACAAGGCGGCAATTGTCCAGATTCGATCTGGCCCTTCTTTGCACAGAACATGTGATAACGGAGTGAATTAGCACCGACGATCTTCGTGTTCCTGGCGTACAGCTGACACGTGAAGGCCTGAATGCTATTGAAGACGTCTGTTGGTACATTCCACGAAGATCCCAGATCTGTGAATGCTTGAAGATACAGATCATTCGCTTGCACAAGCTTCAAAGCCTTTATCTTTCCTTGGCTAGCCAGAGCACTAACAGTGTCACACCCGCTCCATGCATGAAGCCCTGGCAATGCACTGCAAACTCCAGACCCCAATACCGCAGCCAACTTTCCAACGTCAATCATTCTGACTCGAACCTTTGTTCCTCGTCTGATGAAGAGCTGACTATCGATGGTTCTGCTGAGTTGAACAAAGTTGGCTGCGGTATTGGGGTCTGGAGTTTGCAGTGCATTGCCAGGGCTTCATGCATGGAGCGGGTGTGACACTGTTAGTGCTCTGGCTAGCCAAGGAAAGATAAAGGCTTTGAAGCTTGTGCAAGCGAATGATCTGTATCTTCAAGCATTCACAGATCTGGGATCTTCGTGGAATGTACCAACAGACGTCTTCAATAGCATTCAGGCCTTCACGTGTCAGCTGTACGCCAGGAACACGAAGATCGTCGGTGCTAATTCACTCCGTTATCACATGTTCTGTGCAAAGAAGGGCCAGATCGAATCTGGACAATTGCCGCCTTGTGAAGACTCCTTGATGCAGCATACGCTTAGGGCCAACTATCAGGCGGCTATCTGGTGACGCAGCCTTGAAAACCTGCCAGACGTCCCAGCACCACCAGCAGGACATGGCTGGGAACTCGATGATGGCGGTTCGCTCAAAATCCGATGGATGGCGGGTCTACCAGCTCCAGATGTAGTCTTGAATCTCATCTCATGCACATGCAGAAGGACGTGTCGACCGTCAGATTGCTCCTGCATACTGAATGGGTTGAAGTGCACTGTTGTGTGTAAGCTGCAGGGATGCTCCAACATGGTGCAGGATGATGCTATCGTGGCTCAGGATGCCAATGACTCTGATGGCGACTCTGATGATTAACTTTGTGTGCACTGTATATTGTATAGCATATGTTGTTCTCTATTATAATGCAGGCCAAATTGCCTGAAAATCTTTATAGACAGATAAACGGTTTAGCAAAATGTATAATTTGGAAGATCATACCGGTGTTATTTGACTAAAACATGACATGTTCAATGATACCTCCGCTTGCTTATTAGGAATATACATCGTATGGTGTTAAAATCAGCTCCATACGTCTTTCCAAACTCTAGTAATGAATAATTAATATAATTGGCGGCCATTTTGAAATCCAAGATGGCCACCAAAGTGCAGATTTCCTATGTAACAATTTCCGCCTGCTTATTAGATATCGTATGGTGTTAAAATCCTCTCCGTACGACATTCCTAACTTGCGTTATCGTCAGAATAGATAATGCCAGCGGCGGCCTAAGTCATTTTATGCCTCTTTACATATATTTGTTGTAAACTCGTGGTGGATGATATGTTGTACTTGTTGAGTTATTTTTATAGACAGATAAACGGTGTAGCAAAATGCATAATTTGGAAAATCATACCAGTGTTGTTTCACTAAAAAAAGTACAAGTCTAATAATAAAATATTGAAAAATATATGATTTTTTTTCGATAATTAATTTTTATAATAATTAATCTATAACAAAATGCTTCATACTATTTTTTATTTAGACGGTACACATTGGACGTATATTTAGTCGTCAACCGCACATCGATAGCTAGTATAGAAGTCCAGATACACGTGCAACAATGTACCCCACCAAATGGGCATTTTCGCGCTGGGTGGTTTCAAAGATGGCGTCCATCCGGGCACTAAGCTACCGTTCTCAGATGTCCATCATGCATTTTCTGATACCTGAGATATTGCCCTAATGGAAAATCATAATGAGAATTACTCCCCCCGCCGGAGCATTCACTTCAAAATATGGCCGGTTGGCTCAAGGACTAAATACTGTCATAAAAAAATTACTGTATTGTGATATTTTTTTCTGAATAGCCCCCTTGTATTGGGATGTGAGAGGACACAAAGGTAGTCTCGAGGAGAGATAAGTGTTGCCTGCTAAGGGTGGCTGACGGTGTGTTAGGGTGTCACAATGCTGCTATACACCACCTTCTCAACAACGGCATATTTGCAACTATGATGATAACGGTGATGGAGGGTGAAATTATGGCAATGATTACACAGCTCAACATTAATAAGTATACATTGTACATGCCAGATATACAATTTCATGTTCTATGTAGGGTGCCATTTTAGGCACAAAAAAGCCATGAATATGGTCCCAGTTCCTTGTGCAATGTAAATAATAGAGAAATGTGCATGCCTACAGTCATACACCATATCAGACAGGACAGTATGAATAATGACACTCATGGTCACCATATATATCACGGGACTGAAGGGAGGTGAATTTGTGGTGTTAAAATAACACAGGCGTTTTCGGCGACTCTTTCGGTGATGCGGGTTTATGTTTATCATATCTAATATATCTTAATAGACTGGACAGGATGTATATTGGCACTCATCGTCACCCCACATAACACAGAAGGTAAATATGTAAGCAAGATAAACACAGGCCTTCTGTCTGCTATATTTTCGGTGCTTCTGTTTACTGGCTACCCTTTAGGCGCGGTCTTGTTCTTGTTTATCAAAACCTTCATAATATACCTTCAGTATTCACCTCAAAGTGATAACACTTGCTGAAATGTGTGTAATACAACTTTGTGATATTGGTTGCAATGTTTTGCGTTGATTATTATTTCGGCTCCTATCAAGCTTATTGTGTTTTTGTCATAACAAACAATCGGGACAAAAAACGGTCTTCGTATCCAAGACCGATCTTGGACGACAAAAATAGGGGTGTCACTGCTCGATAACGTCCCCACCTCTCAGGTAACGTCAAATAAAAGCCCTAAACTGTTGGCTTCTTTAGATTATATTGGTGTTCCAATAGTTTGCGCCCGTACATTGGATATAACAATCATATCAACACAACAGCATTTGTAGGTAGCATGATTGTATACTGCAGAAAAGGAAGAGGGGGGAGAGGAGGTACGTACGTTGCTAGTTTTTATTAGACATGATGAAGTCATCTCACACAGGTAACGGATATGGTGGAGCAATCTTGATATCCCATAGCAGTATCTGCAGCCTCGCCGGGCACTTGAAGATCGTGACCCAAACACAAACCGGGCTTATGTTCAGACTTCTGGCGACAGGATACTTTGCGGCACGTCGTGAGGTCAAATATTAAACCCTGTTCGATATTCTTCAAGATATATATCGAACCTTCTTGGATATTTTTCGGTCATTTTAGGAACCATCCCTCATAATAATCCTCGATGGAGTGTGTTTGTACAACGGTCACAACTGTGGCGTCCCTACACTGGCCATCCATATGAGCTTTTACAGCGGTGGCCGGGGCGTCAGGACTGTCGTTACAAGTGTCGTGTTGTGCAGAGCGAGCGACGGACAGCAAAACTTTTGTCCCTAAAGTGGTGTTACGCGGTGAGCTTTGCCCCGCCCATAACACCTGGTGACTGTAGGGTAAACACACCGGGTCAAATAACCCTTCCTTGGGACCATACATTATGCTCTGCATGAACTTGTACTCTGTTTCCCCGCACCAGTGCACAAATATGTAATCCATGACAACTAGTTAGTGACTAATACACTCTTAGTCCGAGATCTGCCGCACGTGCTTTGGTACCACGTGTTAGTTGTGAGATTTAATAACCAAGAATGTTAAAGGAAACTGCTACTTCCTATACGGTAAAGGTAAAGATGGGGGCATACGCTCTACTACGCGTGGCCTCAGTGTTCATCTCTGCTTCGTATACACTAGTATATTGAAGGTAGGAGTAGAATAACGAGCCGTTCCCCGTCCACCCGTTATGAGGTTTACCCATGGGCAGCCACTCACTCTCAGAAACGGCCACCTCAAGTGCTTCATATATACATCATTCATTCACGCACCGATAAGCGTAAGCAAACATAGGAATAACACAGGAAACATAAAAGGTAAAGTGGAGGAACTGATAAATACATAAGTTAGGTGATTCTGGAGTAGTTTGAATATCTGCAATAGATCTCTTCTTTTTTTTTCCGCTGGATTCTGCGCGGTAACGTCCCCACCTCTCAGGTAACGTCAAATGAAAACCCTTAACTGTTGGCTTCGTCAGATTATATTTGCGTTCCAATAGTTTGCTTCCGTACATTGGATATAACAATCATATCAACACAACAGCATTTGTAGGTAGCATGATTGTATACTGCAGAGAAGGATTGTATACTGCAGAGAAGGAACAAGGGGAGGAGGTACGTTACCAGTTTCAATACTTATTTTGGTATAGTTAGTTTTAGTTAGTTTTAAGTTTAATTATACCCAGCTAAACTCGCCTCACACAGGAAGTTGTGCCTTCTTGTGCAACTTTGATATTTCAAAGCAATATATGGAGCCTCACCGAACACTTGATGTTTGTGATGCAAAACAAGGCACTGACCAGGCTGACGTCTAGGCAGGTAGCGACAGGATACTTTGCGGCCCGTTACCCAAACCGCCGTACTATTTATGTCTCGCGCTCCTACCCATAGATACACGCCGCGATCTGGGGAATATAATGTTATTGTTTAGATACACACATACACACTCTTACACAAATGCGCGCACACAAGTGTACGAACACACACACATACTCAGAAAAGTATTCCATAGATCGTGAGTAATTACATAACATTATTAACATTAGTAATTACTCACATTAGATCGTGATTGTAAGACAAATAGAACTACAACCGACGATGCGAATATTTGTACTGCTTTTATTACTGCTATTACCAGAACTATTAATCTAACCCTCCTTATCTCATCCATACTTACAAGTCAAATTAGATAAGGATAATTCATAATGAATCTCAATTGGGTTGCGAATGACAGCCAAGTCAGCCAGCGGACCGAAAAACCTTTTGCAAGCCCTTCTTGCAGACTCATACGGTCTTCGAGAAAAAAAAGGGATGTAACAACACCCATTAAGGCCGAATCCCTCCCCGTACCGACACGTTTCTGAAAATAAGAAAAAATTAGTGTGAGTGTGTGTGTGTGTGTGTGTGTGTGTGTGTGTGTGTGTGTGTATGTATTTTCTGTGTCCTCTTGTGCTTCCCGTATCCCTCACAAACATGTCCAATCCAATCTCTCTTCGTGTGGTGTGTGGGGGGGGGGGGGGCAATAACCAGCGTGGATGAGGGTTAGGTAAGTACTTAGGAACACAAATGTTTCATCACCTTGACATGTAGTATATTTGTACTTGCTAGACACAGAGGCGAAGGAGGTCATTATCATCGTCATCAGCAGCAGCACAATCATAATGGCGGCCAGGCAGGTACCGTGTGTTACAAGCAAGACCAGCGGCAGCGGGCTTTGGGCTCCACACGTATTGACACTCGCTGAGGCCGCGCAAGTCCTCGGAGGATAAGTGTCTGAACACACCGTCAGCCCCAGCAGGCACCAGCAGAGATAGAAGGGTGCAGGAGGCGACGCAGCTGGCGCAGGAGTGAGGCCAGGCTGCCCCCGCCACTGCTTATATAATGCTGCTGTGACTCCTTCATTCCCGCCCCTTCCCCTTCCCCTTCCCCGGGGCTGACACAGTGTGCCCCCCGGGAGGCTAACAACAACACCACACTTGTACTTGGCCTGCCCGGTGTCGCAATAGTGTGTGTGTGGAAAGGGGTGAGTGGGGCGGTTCAGAGAAAAAATGGTCCCGCAGGCGTGTGTAGACACAACAAACTGTTCCTCGTCGCCCAATGTTTCAAGCATCGAGGCTGACTTCCTAAACACCCCCAAAAAATATGAGCAATCACAAAGTGTCTGTTACTGGATTTCATCACACACGAGAATGCAGATCGTGGTGGCGTCACGTATCGTGGGTGTGAAGGCGGGGGCGGGGACGATTGAGGTCATATTATAGGTAATTACAAGAGCTTGTGGGCCCTTCGGACCCATGTATTGATGTTTGTAGTAGTAGTATATATTAGTCAACAATGTGAGTGCAGACTCCAATCAGGCTGACGTAGAGTTGGCCGTCCGTAGAGTATATTAGAATATCGACCGCAAGCACACACACACACACACACACACACACACACACACTTACACAAACGGACACACACACACACACGCACACACACACACACACGCACGTACGCACGCACACACACACTTGCACACACGCATGCATGCTTGCACACATACACACACTCTCACACACACACACACACACACACACACACACACACACACACACACACACACACACACACACACACACACACACACACATTAGTTAGTTAGTTAATATTATTGACCACAACAACTATATTTAATACCAGCGTTACAATAAAAGGTCCAATACAAATACATATAATACATTTCATGTCTAAACAATAAACCATTCGTAAAACAAATTCTTAAGAAACTGTTTTGGCAGCATAAACCAATTTACAAGAAATAAATGAAGAATTAAAATACCCACAAACAAAAACATATTGCATACGAGCAAAACTATAAAACAACCCTAACATAAAATACAAACACTTGCCCAACAATTCATAATAAAGAAATAAACTTCTCATAAAATTTCGAGACTAGATAACACTAAAAAATATCTAAAATTACTGAATCTAAAAAATAAATACATATTTCATTAACGACTACAGAAAAAACTAAGTACTAAAATAAACTATAGAAACATATATCGTCAATCGGGGTAAATAAAACCAATTTGTCTTATCTTTGCTCTGCCTCAGGCATTATTAATACTAGGGAGAAACTACATATATCATTGAATAGAGTACATATAAGGCCTTGATGTGGCAGCAGTAAATATTGGCTAGCATATAAGAATAACCAGGTATTAAAGAATAACCAGATTTTGTATTACCCCGGCCAAAGGGGTAAAAACGAATCACGTATGGGGTAAAAAAAACCTTAACAAAAAAATGGAATTAAATGACAACAGAGATGTAACTACTGCTCCTCTGCAGAGAATGGGTGACCTATTGTGACACACATCATTAAATTGTATGATAATTGTATTCCTGTTCCTGAGATTCCTGTTCACACTCAGGTGTGATCTAGCACTCAGGGTGTCAAACCAGAGCTTTGTTTTCCTTGTCTCAAATAATATAAAATAAAAATAACTCATATTTGGGTTGACACATTGAGACCGCTTATTGACCTTTTTTGGGAGAAGGGAAACCAAATTTCACAACATTCTTAAACCTAGCATACGCTTGTCCTTCTTCGCGGAAATACAATAGTGCCTTTCCGCGCACTTTGTCCTCCACTACAGGCTTGGCTGGGCCAGCTAGGAGGCGGGAAACATCAACAATATTTTTATCATCCACCTGTGGCCAGTCCCAGCGCAATTGATCAGGGTTACTAGAAGGCATGCACTTTTTCATAAATGTAATTTCAACCTCCTTTACCTCACTGTCATCGTCATCGCTGAACAGTTTTAATACCTTGCCCCATTAATACGTGGATGGCCTATCATACCAGACAGCATAAAACATGTCCTCCTTTATCTCACTCTCCTTGGGCAGTTCTTGCAGGAGTTCTTTGCATCCCAAAGCTGCCTTTACTGTCTTATCAAGTGTCATTATGTTTTCATCATATAGATCTGACAGTTCACCACTTGAATCAGAATAAACCTCGACTTGTGGGGGGCTATCAACGTCTGAGTCACTCTTTTCTGCTTTCTGTGTCTTCTTTTTCTTCTTGTCTTCTTTGCTTTTCTGTTGCTCGAGGAACTTGGCGTCTGTGAGCACAGCCCCATGCATTGAGATACGATGACGTTTCTGGGGCTGGGACGATGATGCACTTGGATGACCTCTTGATTTAATTACTGCTTCGAATGATGTCTCGTCCTCTTCTGGCACCAGATTCACCACATACCGCATCCCTTTGTTTTTGCCTTTACGTTCACCCTTTACGTTTTTGCGCGCTTTTTGCATCAAGCCTGCCTTTTTCAGCGACAGCCTGTGCCTTCCCATAAAGTTAATAATCCAGTCATCTCCCGGCGGTTTGTCATTAAACAGATGCCCTAGTTCATTGGCCTCCAGATATTCGAACACAATTGCTTGTAGTTCTTGTTTGGTGGGTCCAAAGCCGAGCTCGGCCATGCGTTTAATGTACGAGGCCAATTTTTGTTCTAGATGCATGGATAATATTGTTTTACGCCCTCTGGATTTCATTTCAAGCAACCCCTTATTAAGTAGGCATCTTTTACGAACCATCGATGTAGATATGTGGTACTTCTTGGCAGTCGATCTCACTGATGCTCCAGCATTCACCTCCTCTATGGCCACCTGAATCGATGTCTCTGTGTAGAGCTTGACCTTCTTGGTGTATTTCCTAGGCATCGTTACACTGTCAGAGAAAGACAAGAAGATCATTAGATATTGGTTATTATGATTTATTTTGTCAAAGGTCACTTTATATTGTACAATATATGACAAAAAACAATATGGGGGAAAAAGAAACATAGTGGGGTAATAAAAAACATGATTTTTATTACCCTAATTGCATGTTGCAAGTCGGGGTAAAAAAAAACATACCTCTGAGTCGGATACTGGAGTTGACAGGAGAATCACTGCAGGAGAGTGGATAAACCAACTTAAGTATAACACCTGAGAGCAGAAAAAAAATGCGTTGCATGCAAACCGGGCATGCATTCCGGGCATTGAACATTAACAAAAAATAATAAAAAAGTTGAACGGACAAAAAAATGAATATTTTCTGTCGCGTAGCGATATATACTTACCACAATTTTTACAAATAAAATGCCGTTAGCATAAAATGTTGCTTATATTGTGGGCAATCTGTAGGACACAAGCAGATTTTTTTATTCCATAAACCTAACATATGAGGACATATGGTTTTTTTTCCCCCAACTACCCCCAATTTTTTTTTTACCCCGATTGATGATACTACAAATAAAACACTTTATCAAAAACAACCTCAAACGAGCAACATAATAATAAGCAAAGATAAATTATATGTCTAGGTTTTACATACATCCAGGATTTTGTATATTATAAAGCATCTTTCGGCGTCATCATACATATTAGAAAACAAGTCAGGGATATTGGAGAAGTTGTGTGTGTCTCTCAGGTGTTGTGTGAAGGTGCAGTACTGTACTACATGTACTTCTATTTGAATTTGACCGCAGGCACACAGTCTTTCTTCTAGAGGCAACCTTCCTCGTCCCCTTCTGTTCCATCTTCCCACATCCACTGCCAGGGAGTGTGCGGACACACGGAACCGCGTGAACGCCACTCGGTGGTGTTCACTCACATGGGTCTTGGTTTCGTATACAGAATGGACAGATAAACTTGGATTTATTTCTTTGTATGTTATGCGTTTTGAGGAGGTTGAGGTAATAATATTTGCCTTCAGTTCCCTAAATCCTTCTTCAATGTCTTCGGCTACAGTGTGCAACAAGTTATCAATGTATGTCCGAGTCTGATACTGGTTCTCTCTGACAATTTTGATTGATAAAACTAATGGGTCGTCCTCCATTCTTTGCCTCTCACGCCAAATTTTTGAGAAGAATCTTCTCTGCCTGCTCCTAACTAAAGAGTGCAAAGGGGGATAACCAGTTTCAACATAACATACATCATTACACGTAGTTAATCTTACATCCAGCAAATTTTTCAGTAACCAGTTATACAACTTTCTTATCAACCTCAGGTCTGCATTCAGCCAGGCCTTGTTACCCTTATATGTGTGTTGTTACAGGTAACAGGGGTCAACCCAAGTAAGAATACTTACAACTGTTGGTGACACAGTAGGGGTTGATTGCCTCAGAAGTGCAAGGTTGATGGGTAGGCATATACCGTCCTAGCCAGACACTTCAGATGGTAGTTGAATAAAAGTGGTCGAGCGGTTGTTTTATAAGGCTTGTTAATCAGTAAGTACCAGAACAATAATTACAAGATATATAATATATATATACAAATCTGTACACTGTGAGATTTATACAATAATAATGCCACGCGGTTCGTTAAGTAACGGGCCGTTGAGACTAATGTCTTATAGACAGGGCCGTGAACAGTTAATGTCGTGACAAGGCACTCTCACACCTTCTGGGTGTAGAGTGCACACAGACACTCTGAAAGGTGTCGTGAGTTGGAGCACTCTGTAACGCGTCTCCTCGTAATCTCCTCTCTCCCACTGCGTCCTGCCGCATATGAGGAAAGCTGGCCGGAAGCTGAGGTTCCGGTGAGCCGGAAAGCGAGGTGTTTACGCGGTGCTTCCCAAGACCAGGCTATCCACGTCATCATGATGGGATGGCGTGGCTGCTTGGGTCAGCATAATGTCATCAAAAGGTGTCAACACTCAGCATTCGGTAGGCGCCAGTACAAGACACACAGACACTCAGACATCCTGTTTTAGTATCGATTAACACATACATATATATAACCAGTACGCTAATATCACACCCGTATAGAAAAGCGGACATTAAACAAGCATCAAATACACGTTTTTTAACACGAAAGGGGATATCATTATTCTTTCTTAAAAATGAGATAAATTTAATGACATGAGGCATCTTGGCATCGGCGTGAGCTCTGACTGATGACGAAACCGATCCATCGGCAGTGAACGGGGACCCCAGGTATATATACTGAGTACACCGCTCCACCACCAACCCATCCATGTGCACTGCCTCGTTGTCCTCGGGGGTGCCGTGTATCACAAAGAATCTGGTCTTAGACTTGATTATTTTCATACCATACTCGTTGCAAAAACGCTTCAAAAGAGATAATTTATGAATCATTCTTTCGCGCGATGTTGAAAGCAATACGGTATCGTCCATCAGTATCAAAACGTGTAACCATTTTAAGAAGCTGTCGTCTTCACAATTATCTTTGATCATCCTAATTAATTCATTAACATAGAGTATAAAGAGAAGACATGATATAGGAGAGCCTAGACGGACTCCCACAGTGGCTGCAAACACTGCAGTACCGATGACGCTCTCGGTCACACTATACAAAGCACCAATAACACCCAATATGATCATACCACACCCTAGACGTTTCAGAATTCTTATCAGTATGTGCCTCGGCACTAAATCATATGCCTGGCTGAAGTCAATAAACGTAACAAATAGCTTTTTCTTTTTCTTTCTGGCTAAGTCGGTCAAGAGACGTAGCGTTACAATGTGCTTGGTACAGCCGCGACCCTTTTGAGCCCCTGCCTGTTCACGGTGCGGCGTGAACCACTGCTCAAGTCTCGAACACAGGACCATATCAAAGAGTTTCGAAATACTGTTTATTATGCTAATGCCTTTGTAATTCTTTGCGTCTTTTCGGTCTCCCCTCTTAAAGATAGTAACCAATTTAACCCTAGTCCAAAGTGTCGGATACTGTGCGGTGGCAAATATCGAGTTAAAAAGAGTTGTAATGAGTATTATCCACTGATCAGGCAGCAACTTAAAAATCCCGGGGGCTATACCGTCTGGGCCACAAACTTTGTCTGCCTTGATCCTGCTAATCTGAGCGCTGACCTCAGCAGGGGAGACTGAATCGTCTAATACAGGAATTGTGATAGTTGTATCCCGACATTCGTCGGCAAGGTCGTCTGTGGCAACATTCATTAAATCCTCATAGAAACATTTAAACTCATCATCAGAAGGCTTCACATCTGCATGGGTATAATTGTCCAAGCGAGCGAAGCGAGCTTGGACACCTATTTCAGACGAAATCAGGTGTCATATAGGCTTGTAAAATGTTTCCACGAATTCTTATTCTTCTTCTTGTGACAACTTTTGTAGGGAGCGGATATACAGGCGTAAAGGAAGAAATTTGGCACAAAAGGTTATATTTCGTCTCTTAACTCATTGTGCAAGCGAGCGAAGCGAGTTTTTAGCAATTATGCTAAAATTCGTAATATATTGTGCCTGGTGACATTAGTGCAGTGGCGAAAGAAGTGCATTAGTGTACTGGAAATAAAATGTTTTCGACTCGTAGCCCTCACAATAACAAGTGTCTGAGCCTCCTCAGCTCAGACACTGCTGCTTGTGTTAGGCCTCATATAACCACTATACGCGTGTTTCTAATGCCGTTATAGGTGTTATTTAGGGTTAATCAATCAATCATTGGGGGCATACGCCGGGGGGCGCGTCGCCTCGCCCACCCTACGACGCCACTCCCGGGGGTCACCACGCGCGAGTTCCCATGCAGGCTCCTTTCCCATACCAAGCAGCTCTCGACAAGAAACATCAACTTGCCCCAGCCACGAGCCTTGTGGGCGCCCCCTTGGCCTCCTCCACGCAGGATTGTCTCTTACAGATACAACCCGATGGGAAGGATCGGTTTCAGGGTAGCGTGCCACATGCCCATATAGCCGAAGTTGGCGCTGACGGACTATGCAGGTAATAGGCCTCGATTCAGTCTCACGGTGCAATCGCTGATTTGACACGTAATCATCCCAGCGATACCCCATGATTCTGCGAAGACACTTATTACCAAAGGCATTGATTCGTCTCTTCAAGTCACTATTTAGTGTCCATGTCTCACAACCATAGAGTAAGACAGGGATCACAAGCGACTTGAAGATCCGGATCTTTGTCCTCCTGCACAGGTACCGACAACGCCAAATACTCCCGCTGAGCGAGTCCATAACACCGTGGGCTATGCCAATCCGCCGTAAGGCTTCTTGACGTGACCCGCCGTCATTATGGACTGCGCTACCAAGGTATGTAAAACTTTCCAAGATCTCAATGTCGTCACCACACGCATGAACAGACTGTACTGCTTCATCTAGTAAGTCTCCAAACACCTGGACCTTGGTCTTGAGCCAGGAGACCTCAAGTCCCACAGGCTTTGCCTCCTCGTGCAGCGCCTCGAGAGCCATCACCAGGACCTCCAGCGACTCAGCAAAGATTACTGCATCATCGGCAAAAACAAGATCAGTGATCTTGGTGTTACCGACGGATGCTCCACAATCACTTTGATCTACAACCTTGCCCAATACCCAGTCCATACAAGCGTTGAAAAGTGATGGGGCAAGGACGCACCCTTGCCTCACTCCTGTATTCACAGGAAAGAAGCTGGATACACCTGCCCCATACTTCACAGCACTCTCAGTCCCAGAATACAGACCAGTTATCAAACCAATAGTCCTTGCAGGAATCCCTCGAAGTCGCAGAAGATCCCAGAGTGACTCACGATGCACTGAGTCAAACGCCTTCTTGAGATCAATGTAGGCTGCAAGCATCCCCTGTCGAAACTCACGTCGGCGCTCCACCAGGACACGAAGCGCTAGGATACGGTCCGTTGTTGACTCACCAGGCATGAACCCAGACTATTTAGGGTTAGCGTTGTGTTATATACGTGGTAGGGTGTGTGTGAGGTGTTAAATATGCCATTTCAGTCGTGGGTACAGAGAGGAGTTGTTCAAGCGAGCGAAGGAGCCTGGAGCTTGATTAGCATATAACAATTATGAAATACCACCACCACCACCACCACCACCACCACCACCACCAACACCACACCACCACCACCACCACCACCACCACCACCATACCACCACCACCACCACGACCATACCACCACCACCACCACCACCATAACACCACCACCACCACCACCACCACCACCATTACCACCACCACCACCACCACCATTACCACCACCACCACCACCACCATTACCACCACCACCATACCAACCACCACCAACACCATACCACCATCACCACCACCCACCACCACCACCCACCACCACCACCACCACCACCACCATCACACCACCACCAACACACCACCACCACCACACCACCACCACCACCACCACCACCACCACCACACCACCCACCACCACCACCACCACCACCACGCCACCACCACACCACCACCACCACCACCACCACCACCACACCACCACCACACCACCACCACCACCACCACCACCACACTACACCACCACCACTACCACACCAAACCACCACCACCACACCACCACCACCACCACCACACCACCACACCACCACCACCACCACCACCTCCACACCACCACATACCACACCACACCACCACCACCACCACCACCACACCATCACCACACATCACATCACCATCACATCACCACACCACACCACCACCACCACCACCACACCACCATCACTACCACCACCACCACCACACCACCACACCACCACCATCACCATCACCACCACCACCACCACCACCATCACCACCACTACACCACTACCACCACACCACCACACCCACACCACCACCACACCCACCACCACCATCACCACCACCACCACCACCACCATCACCACCACCACCACCACCACCACCACCACACCACCACCACCACCACCACCATCACCATCACCACCATCACCATCACCATCACCACCATCACCACCATCACCACAACCACCACCATCACCACAACCACCACCATCAACACCACAACACCATTTTTTTATAAACTTTTTATTAGAACTTTTTTCAAGAACAATTTAGCACTTTTCTTTTCTTTGTAACAAATAAAGAAAATTAAAGAAGGGGATGTGTGAAGGTTAGGTTGGGTTAGGTCAGCTTGTAATAGA
The DNA here is from genome assembly GCA_016584305.1 of Chionoecetes opilio. Lineage (NCBI taxonomy): Eukaryota > Metazoa > Arthropoda > Malacostraca > Decapoda > Majidae > Chionoecetes > Chionoecetes opilio. The sequence goes on along the minus strand of JACEEZ010021814.1, from coordinate 5,584 downwards.
AGTATTTTAAGGTGAGGGTATTTAAAAAGTTGATTTTAGCCTGTGCGAACTTGGACACGTTCCACATCTTTAGTGTGGACGTGTATTTCCTAGTCATGTAAACATCCCTTCCAGTTGATAGCTTGCCACACTCGTTTGTCGTCCTTATCCTGCAGCAGCCTGTCCCAGCGGGCGAGACTGCTGCTGCTACTACCTGGACACCCATCGCCCGCGCTGCGGCTATCTCTCGCACACTCGTATAAGGCGTTATAAATGTTATGGGCAAAAATATTGACATCATTAAAATCTTCATAGTTAGAAACATCGAGACCATTCATACTGAAACAGAATGTCTCATTATCAATAGATGTAAAATTAATGGGTCTACGTACCATCGGGACACGCTCCTCGTGGCTCCTCACCGACGCGTGGCTACCAAAATGACAAGCACGCCGGTACAGAGAGTCTATGTTAATGTCTGGAACTTTGAATTCAATGCTAATTATCAATACTGATCCGAAGGTAAGCAGTCCACCTTATGCACACAAAGGACTTAATATTTTCTACAGATTTATGTGACGCCAAACACACATCGAGTTCCGATACCCAACTTCCACCTTTCCTATATGTCATATCACTCATATAATGGTTAGTTAGTGACTTAAAATTATTTAGAAACAACATATTATTATCAATGCAAATTGTAGATAACACATATGCATTAACATTGGGATATTTACACGGTCAGGAAGGTTTGGGTACTCGTACGTGTGAGCGTTTGGAATACCACTACGGGCAGGTAACTCACGAATATAATTACCAAACCTACATTTTTAGGTCACCCATGATGACGTTATTACAATCACCGTCGCTAATCTTCTCTTGGATGGCTGCAAACGACTGGTGGGTGAGTATTCAGTCATGGGGTGGAATGTAGCAGAAACCAACAAAACCATTAGGAATGCATTGGATCTTGAACCACACTTGATCATCGGCACAATAATCGATGCTAGTAACGTGACGTGCTAGGTAGTTTCTCACCATAACAACCGTTCCTCCTGGGTGAGACGAAACACTGCTCGCACGCCTAAAGGTTACAAACCCTGGCAAACTAATGTTCATTTTCGTCTTCGTTTCGTTCAGGCTAACTATATCATATTATAACAAGAGTGTTTGTACTACTGGTTTTTCTAATCAAGTTTTTCACTGCATTGATGTTCCAAGCCATGATCTTGATACATTTATCGACCGTTGTTGTGGTCTTCCTAAAAGACAGCAGGTAAAATTTTTCGATCACTTCTCTATCCTTATATAACTGGCGTTCCTTGTAGTTTGATATAAATTTTTGCAACCAACGTTTTCGGTTTATCTTTCTCCGTCTTTTCCGCTTCCTTCAGTCGTTTCCACTCCTCTCTCACGGCGGGATGCGTGTCCTTCTTTATGAAGATCCGCTTGAACGAGACGTCCCCTTCAGGAGTTTGGCTCGCTCCAGCACAGCGTCACGGTCCTCTCGCGACGCTACCGTGACCAGGATAGGTCGACGCCTTCCTCCAGCCTTACCCAGCCGTCGTGATGTTCTCACGTCCGTAGATGAACCAATGGTTGTCCACCCTTCTTGATCTTAGTAGCATCATCCGTAATAGCACCTTCCAGACTTTTTTGCCCTTCAGGAATGCCTAGTAGCACCAGATTTTCTTGCTTCCTATCTATGTCTTCAAGAAATCGTTACTGTTTTGCTAAAACCTCCTGTTGTCTGGTCACCTGCACTTGAAGATCTTGCACCTGCTTGTTAATGACACTGTCGGGAGATGTAAGAGCATTCCTTAATCTGCAACTTCGGCAATCAGGAGCTGTTAAATGTGTCATTAACGCTAGATTTGCATCCTCTCAAGGTTCAGGTGCGGTCTGTATACTTTGTATTATGTCCTCCTTTCGAATTGAGGTCAGTTGATGCTGTGACAACTTGCAAAGTTCGGATAGAGGTCTCGCAGCCATAATTAGTAAGCAGGACCTGCAGGAGGAAAAACCAAAGGTTGTGAGTGCAGTCTTCCATACTTCTAAAGTTTAGAGGTACAGGTGAACGAAGGTAGCCTGGGTAGCGTCTCCGTTGCCTGGCAGCACTTAAATTCCTAGTGCGCATGCTCAGAACTGGTCAGTCGGGCCAAGGGAAGGGTTAGCCTGATATTCCGAATTTTACAGGCTTATTCTATCAAAGTCCGACACCCTCCATGCACTAAAACTGGACCAAAGTGTTCTTACTGTCTTCATGCGCCAAGGCTTCATATAAGGCTGTAGTGGGCTCTGTAGTTTCGCAGCAATTTGGGGGTAACTGAGAGCCTGTCTTCAACAGATGTTTACAGGTCCGCCATCAACACCACACACACAACACACAACGGTAAATCCATGAGTCTACAGAGGTAGTGGAATGCGGAAATACGTTACCGCAGTTTTTTCCTGTAATCTAATACTTCTAAAATGGTTTTTAGCCCATAACCCCCCTTCAAAAGGATTCAATGGACATGGGACCAAGCCGCTTACCACCTACGATTTATTTGCGATTTTTGAGCCTACACTCATCAAAATTGAATTTACAGTTTCGGCTACCCAAAACAGACAGACACACACACACACAGACACACGGCTACTCCTATAGTATTTTAGACAAGTGCTTGTGGGCCCTTCGGACCCATGTATTGATGTTTGTAGTAGTAGTATATATTTAGACAACATGTGATTGCAAACTCCAATCGTGTTGTTGCTGTCGTTGGTCACTGGTCAAAGTGCCTCGGGGTACCCATGTTCCGTGTGATTCCAACCCTTTGTGTTCCGTTTGATTACAGCACACACACACACACACAGGCACACAAACGTCCATGAGTCTACTGAGTTTGTGGAATGCGGCAAGACGTTACCGCAGAGTTGTTCCTGTAATCTAATACTCCCAAAGTGTTTTTAACCCAAAATCCCCCTTCAAAATATTCAATCGACATGGGACCAAGCCGTTTACCACCTACGATATATTTGCGATTTTTTGAGCCTACTCTCATAAAAATTGAATTTACAGTTTCGGCTACCCAAAACAGACGACAGACACACACACAGACACACGGCTACTCCTATAGTATATTAGACAAGTGCTTGTGGCCCTTCGGACCCATTTATTGATGTTTGTAGTAGTAGAATATATTAGACAACATGTGATTGCAAGCTCCAATCTTGTTGTTTGCTGTCGTTGGTCACTGGTCAAAGTGCCTCGGGGTAGACCACGTTACGTGTAATTCCAACCCTTTGTGTTTCGTGTGATTCCAACATACTCCACACACTCACACACGCACACAAACTTCCATGAGTCTACTAAGTTTGTGGAATGCGGCAAGACGTTACCGCAGAGTTTGTCCTGTAATCTACACTACGCGCCAAAATATTGTTCGCGACATCATAACACAGCGCTTCCATACGGGAATTCAGAAAATGTCCTCTATGGCAGCCTACTGATTTCCGAGAGAGATGCCCTTACATTGGCAGCTTGTTTAAAGCACGGGCAGTCCATCAAGACCGTTGAGGAATGTTCAGATGCCACTTGTCAATTATAGATGAACATTGAAAAAAGTATCGCCTTCCTTCTCGCGAGTAATTTGAACAGACGCGCATTGGTATAATTATCATTATTTTCATAATGGGGTGGCAAGAAGACCTAACAAAGGAGCAAATTAAAGTTATTGTATCTCTACACAAGGCAGAGGCGCCAGTGGAAGAAATATCAAGGATTGTGGATGTTACGAGGAAATTGTGCATAAGTGGGTGGAGAATTTCGGGGTGGCGTGGCGGGGTTTGGGAACAGCCGCGACACCGTAACATTATAAGTGGCCAGGCGAGAATGTAAGTCATATCGCAATATTGTTCTTGCTCTTATTTGAGGATGGGCATCCACTTGACGTTTAAAAGACATTTAGGGTGCTTGCTGATGTTTTACATCCTCGCCCTGGCCACTTATAATGTTACGTGTCGCGGCTGTCGTCACCCCGCCACGCCACCCCGAACTCTCCACCCACTTATGCACAATATTCCTCGTAACATCCACAATCCTTGATACTTCTTCCACTGGCCTCTCTGCCTTGTGTAGAGATACAACAACTTTTAATTTGCTTCTTTGTTAGGTCTTTCTTGCCACCCATTATGAAAATAATGATAGTTATACCAATGCGCGTCTGTTCAAATTACTCGCGGGAAGGAAGGCGATACTTTTTAAAATGCTTCGTCTATAATTGACAAGTGGCATCTGAACATTCCTCAACGGTCTTGATGGACTGCCTGTGCCTTAAACCAGCTGGCATATGTAAGATATCTCTCTCAGAAGTCAGTAGGCTGCCATAGAGTAAATTTTCTGAATTCCCGTATGGAAGCGCTGTGTTATGATATCGCGAACAATATTTTGGCGCGTTGTGTAATACTCATAAAGTGTTTTTTAGCCCAAAATCCCCCATTAAAAATTATTCAATAGCCACGGGACCAAGCCGCTTACCACCTACGATTTATTTACGATTTTTTGAGCCTACTCTCATCAAAATTGAGTTTACAGTTTCGGCTACCCAAAACAGACAGACACACACACACACACACACACACACACACACACACACACACACACACACACACACACACACACACACAGACACACGGCTACTCCTATAGTATATTAGACAAGTGCTTGTGGGCCCTTCGGACCCATGTATTGATGTTTGTAGTAGTAGTATATATTAGACAACATGTGATTGCAAACTCCAATCGTGTTGTTGCTGTCGTTGGTCACTGGTCAAAGTGCCTCGGGGTACCCACGTTCCGTGTGATTCCAACCCTTTGTGTTCCGTTTGATTACAGCACACACACACCCACACACGCACACAAATGTCCATGAGTCTACTGAGTTTGTGGAATGCGGCAAGACGTTACCGCAGAGTTGTTCCTGTAATCTAATACTCCTAAAGTGTTTTTAACCTAAAATCCCCCTTCAAAATTATTCAATCGACAAGGGACCAAGCCGTTTACCACCTACGATATAATTGCGATTTTTTGAGCCTACCCTCATCAAAATTGAATTTACAGTTTCGGCTACCCAAAACAGACAGACAGACACACACACAGACACACGGCTACTCCTATACTATATTAGACCAGTGCTTGTGGGCCCTTCGGACCCATGTATTGATGTTTGTAGTAGTATAGTATATTAGACAACATGTGATTGCAAACTCCAATCGTGTTGTTGCTGTCGTTGGTCACTGGTCAAAGTGCCTAGGGGTAGACCACGTTCCGTGTAATTCCAACCCTTTGTGTTCCGTGTGATTCCAACACACACACTCACACACGCACACAAACGTCCATGAGTCTACTGAGTTTAGGGAATGCGGCAAGACGCTACCGCAGAGTTTGTCCTGTAATCGAATACTCCTAAAGTGTTTTTAGCCCACAACCTCCCTTCAAAATGATTCAATGGACATGGGACCAAGCCGCTTACCACCTACGATTTATTTGCGATTATTTGAGCCTACTGTCATCAAAATTGAATTTAAGTTTTAGCCCCCCCCCCCCAAAAAAAAACCCCAAA
>JACEEZ010021813.1:0-17725 GCA_016584305.1 Chionoecetes opilio | reverse complement strand
CCAAAAAAAAGCAACCAAACCCAAAAAAACCCAAACCCAAAACCTAACCAAATCTAACCTAACCAAATCAAAACCTACCTCCTACGGGGGGTTTGGGGGGGTTTCTCGACACTTGGGGTCATTCTGTGAGGATCGTCAGGTTTTCCACTTTTCGGATCAGAAAAATCCAATGAATTTTTTGTCTGGGAATTTTTAAAACCCCCCAAAACCGAAAACTATGTGGTTGCGACGCAATTTTGTACCCCAGCCAAAAATCCCGTTTTCCCCCAGGTCCCAAGGCTTTTTTTTGGGGAGAGGGGGATTGGGCAAAACTAGAAAAAATCCCTACTTTTTTGAAAAAAGAAAAAAAAGGACCAATTAATAAGGTTTTTTAATACTATCAAAACCTGAATATGTAAAAAACCTAAAAAGAGACGACTACGACATAAAAAAAAATTAGAGTTTTTTTGGGGCGAATTGATATTCCAGGTGCTATATTTCCGTGCTTCCCCGAAAAACATAGAGAAACGGGGTGATGGTTGATGTGAAAGGGGGCCCCTTTAAAACCGGAAAAACACACGCTTATTAAAAGTAAAAAGGGGTGGGACCGTTACGTACCCCCAGTTGCTTACCTTTTGACGGGCCTGTTAGACTCTGTTTTTCTTGGTTTAGAAGCCTCTGCACATCAGCCATTCCTCAGGTCTTTCTATAATTTTTCGCGCGAACAGAGCACGTAATATGCCCGGAATTAAATTTCGCGCAAAAAAAATCAAAAATTTTTCCATCGCCGTATTTTTCCCCTTCGGGGCCCACCCGGCGGCGACCCCCCTTTTCCCCAAAATGCACCGATTAAAAAAAACCGGAGTATTTTAGGTAGGGTCCTTTGGGGGTAGAAAATTATCAAGTTCAAAAAGCGCGCCCTACCACTCCCCGGGGTGGACAAAGGGGGGTTTTTTTTGACCCCAGTGAGGTCACCCCCGCAAGCCGTGACTGAAAAGGGAATTTAAACATAGGCGCGGCCTGCTTTTTCGGGTAATTACAGGTTTTGTGGCCCCCCCTTGACCCAGTCAGGCAAACCCGCAAGGCGTGCCTGAAGGGGGAATTAAGTATGGACGGCCGACCTTTGGGGAATTAGCAGGTTTGGGGACCTAACCTTGGGGGCCACACACTACCTTCCTTTTTTCACCGGCGTCCCCCAAATTACAAGTCTTTTTTTTTCTTGTTATGCTGTTTTATGTTTTTAAATTAAAGTGCACTTTGTGCGTTTTTTTTGTTGCTATTTTTTCTTTTAGAATGCTTTTTTACAATAAAGTACAGTGTGGGTAAATAGCCGTGTGTTTGTTGTGTTTGTATAGTTTATTTTAGCTTTAAAAACATTTTTTTTTTTTTTTTTTTTTTTTTTTTTAATTTTTGGGGTCCTGGAAAAAAAACCTATATTTTTTCCATTTTTATGTGTTTCGTTTAACAGTTTTTTCGTTTTTCGGTATCCAGGGGGAAACCCAAACTGCTCGTATCTTCGGGACCTCCCTGAAATGGTTAGTTTTTTTTTGTTTTTTTTTTTTTTAAAGTTAAAAAGATTGGTTTTTAAAAGGTTAGGTTGTATAGGTGGGGTTTAGGTTGGGTTAGGTTAGGTTAGTAGGGGTTAGGTTAGGTATAGGAAAGGGGTTAGTTAGGTATGGGAAGGGTTGGTTGGTTTTTAATAGGTTAGGAAAAGTTGGTTGTTAGGAAAAGGGTTTTGTTGGGTTTTAGGTTTTTTTAGGTACGGGTTTTTAGGTTTATTTTTTTTTTTTTTTGCAAAAAAAAAAAAAAAAAAAAAAAAAAAAAAAAAAAAAATAGGGCGACAAAAAACGGTTAGAGATTTCGTTCAAAACACAAAAAAACACACCAGAAAAACATAGGCGCATCAGAAAATCGTTGGTTGGGTGTAACTAAAATTTACCCCAAAATTTGCACTATTTTAGGGCCCGGAAAAAAAAAGTCGGTTCTCTGAGTCTGAAAAAACCCCCGAAATCTGTCCATTATTAAGAGATGATAAAAAAAATTTCCTTCTAAAATTAAGCGAGATATGGCCGGGGGGTACAAGATTTTCCCTATTTGGAAAATTGCGTTCACCCTTTAAAACGGTTTTTAAAAGCCACTACAAAATTTTTCCAGCGTTATCCCCACCTTACCACCACCACAAAACACTACACCCCCACCACCAACACACCCTACAAAAACCCAACACTCAATAAACCACACAACACTCTAAGCACCTTTTCCTTTTTACCTTTTAAAAATCTTCCTTATTGGGGGGTTGAGGGGCCTCCCTCATTCCAGGTGTTATGTTGTCCCTGTTCCTTGCCTCCAAAAAATGTAGCTCCTTTTTCCTTTCCCTCCTACGAAAAAAACTTTTAGGGGGACAAATCTACTGGTGTCCCGAAAAAAAACTTGTGCACAAAGGGACTGCCCCCAACAAAACCCCCAATCCCAAAACCCCCACCCCCACCCCCACACCCCCTACAACACAAAAAAACCTTCAAAAAAACCTACACCAACACTACTAACAAAATCCCTGAAACAGCCCCCTTTATTTCTTGTTTTTGTTGGTTTTTGAAGGGAGTGATGTCGAAGTCGCGTTTATTCGCCCCGGGTTCAGTTCATTCATTTGTTTGGCCCGGGAGTCGGCCTTTTTCAGGGGCACCCCCCGGAGTGTTTTTCTTGCTGCGGGCCCTTTAAATTATTTTCTTCCTTATTTTTATCTTATTAGTTTCTTTTTTTTTTCTTTCTTCTTTTTTTCTTCTGGTCACCAAAAAACTTTTTGATTGTTCTTTTTGCTTTTCCACTTTCCCCCTCTCCAAACCAATACTCCCCCCCCTATAGCCTTTTCCCTCCTCTAAGTAAGGCTTTTGTAGCCCAAAACTTTTTCTTTCTTTACTGTAGGGCTGGGCCCCAAAAACAGAAAAGGGTTTAAGCCCTCCTTTTCCGCCCCCAAAAATTTCAAAAAGGAGTTTTTTTTCCCCGAACCTCCTTCTGTCGTTTAAGGGTGGGTTTTTTTTTCCTGCATTTGAACAGTTTTTCTGAAAGTTTGGTCTTGCTGTAATTTTTTTCTTGCCCCTTCTCTTTTCTCCTTTTTTCTTTTATTTTTTCAAACTTGTTTTTTTCATCTTCATTCACCCATTCTCTTGTGTCCAACTCTCTCTTTTTTTTCCCTTATACTCCCCTTTTTGTTTTCACCCCCAAACCCCCGGGTTTCATGACCCAGTTTTTCTAAAATTTTTCTTACAGCGGGGCATCCTTTTTTTTGTTTTTTTCCCAATCATCTCCTCTCCTTTTCCCTTTTAATATTTTCTTTCCCCTTTTTTAAATACCATACCTCAAGTATTTCCACGTCCCCCCCTTATTCTATTCCTAACAGGGATGCTCCCATTTTCCCCCTGGGCGCCGCCCCCTGGTTTTCCCTTTTGGGGCCCCAAAAGGATTTTACGTACACCCCATTTTAAATTTCTCGAAATTTATCCATTTTTTGCTTTTTTAAAATTGATCACAAAAACCCATTGGGATTGAGGGTTTTAATGCCACCTTTTTCCAGTCCCTTTTCCCTATTAGAATTTTGGCCCCTTTTTGGGGATAAATACATACGTCATATTTCCCTTTTTTTCCTTGCCTTAAAAAATTTTTGGGTTTGAAACAGCCGAAAAGGGTTGTTGTTTTTGGGGGAGTTTGAAGGGGCCGGGGCAGGCTGTGGTCCCACAGCCTTAGTGAAAAAGGGGTCCGGGATGCAAATGAATGCGGGAGACCCTGTCCCATTTGGGCCAGATTTCGTGGGAAAGGGGGGGGGCCCTTTGGTGTGCTTGAGGTTTTTTGAAGGCCAAGCCAGGGTTGGAGGGGCCCCCAAGAGGTCGGCTAGATTTGGGTCTGCGGGGGAGGAGTGGGTATAGTGTTGGAGGGGGCCGTGCGGGGGGGAGGGGGGCGGGGAACATTGCAGGAGGAGGTTTTTCAGGTGTGCCCGGGTATGTGGGGCCCCGGGGGCCAGGGGGGTGCCCTGTCGGGCCGGTTTGTGTGGGGGGCTTTGAGGGCGGGTGGGGCCCAAATTTCCGGAGTCGGGTGACTGCGGGTCCAGGGCACGGCGGGGGGAGTGGGCCCAAACCAGTGGGTCGTTTTTCAGTCTTTTTCGTAAAAGTGAAGTTACTGAAAGGCTCATCAGCTCTGGCCCCAGGTCGGTTGCTTTGATTTCTAAAGGGTTATTTCGTGAATCAGTAAAAGTCTGGGGTCATGTCTATGGGGGGAAGGGGGGGGTGCCTCTGCCCGCCCGGGGCCAAAGTGTTGCCCCCTGACCCCAAAGGGGGGAGGGCCCCCAAACTGAAGGTGAATGAATCCCAGGGGGGAAAAGTAAAAGCAAGGGGTGGGGATTTTGAAAAAAAGGGCTGGGGGTTTTGAGGGCGGTAACGACGGAGAAGTTGGGGGGTTTGTGAGGGGGGTCGGGGAAGTTTGGTTACGCACGGGGGGGGGGCAGGTGGGGCATATTTGTTTGCCCCCCCTGAGGGCAAAGAGTTCTCCCGGAGGATGGAGGCAGGGGGTTTGGCCCCCCCCAAAAAACCCCAGGCGGTGGAAAGGGGAGGGCCGGGGATGAACAGGCCGCCCCGACGGATGGGGGGGCTGGCAGACGGGAGCCGTGGGAAAGTGGAGGGGTTATTGTGCGGGGTGTAGGGGGAGAAAAAAAGGTACCTGCCCTGCACCGACGGACCTTTGGGACCATGGTGTGGGTTTTGGGGTAAAAGGGACAGAGAAATTAGAGAAAGAGGGGAAAACCAAAGGGGCCCAGGGGAGAGGTCTTCCAGAGTGAAAAAGGGGGGGGATTCACCCGTAAAAAACAAAGAAAGGGGGGGCTGCTTACGAAAGGTGTGGGGGGTTTGAACGGTGGGGGGCCATAAAAGGGGTTTCCCCTACCGTGTCGGAGGAGGAGGGAGTGGAGGGCAGGGAAAGCTGGGGAGGGGGCAAGTTTGGTGTAGGTGCGGAAAAGGAGGGGGGGAGCCCCGGGTTGACGGGGGAGGGGGGGAGGATTCTGCCTAAAAGGGCTGGACGGGGGGGGACCTAAAGGGCCCCCCAAAGCATCGAAGGGCACTATTTGGTTTACATCTAACTTGTGGAGGGGGGAAGGTGGGGCGCCCCCCATAGACCTCACCCCCGTAGCCCTAAGCGGTTACGGATGAAAGTGCTTTATAAAAAAGGGGGGTTTTAATTCCTGTCCGCACCCCACTGACCCGAAAGGGATTTCCCTTTAAATTAACCCCTCTGAGGCACGGGGTCCCCATTTTATGTATTGGTTTTTTGGGCCCCGGGGTTAGGCGGGGCCATCCAACCCCCCCCCCCCGTAAAAAAAAAGGGAAATTTTTGCTGGGTTTTTTAAAGGGAAAAAAGGGGACCATTAATGGTGACCAAATTGGGGTGGGGGAATACGCCTTCGGGGGAACACCGGAAACTAGACTTCTGGGGGTCACCGTTTAGGCCCCAAAAAGGGGGCCATGAGTGGAAGGGATCAAGGCCCCCGTTTAAGATGGGCTTGACCTCCCGGGTTGGGGGCAGAGCAAAGGAGAGATGTCATCAGCATAGAAAGAGTGCATGTGTTCATGGAGACAGGGAAAATCTTAAAACAAATGTTAAAAGGGCAGGACTGGGGGAGAACCCTGTGGGACGCCTCTGGTGACCGGGAAGACCCGGGAAAGGGGGGTTCCCCATCACCAGAGGAAAGGCCTGGAAGCCCGGGAAGGGGTTTAACCCTTGGAGAGGGGGGCCAGAGCCCCCGGGGGGCAAATTTTTTAAAGATGGCATTTTGGGAGGGGGTTTCAAAAGCTGCTTGGAGGTTTAATAAATGCTATTTGTGGAAATTTTTTTTGTGGGTAAAACCTTCCCGTTTAGTGCTCCAGCTGGGGGCAGGGATCCCGGGTTCCCCGTGGGGGACGAAAACCCCAAAAATATTTGATGGAAAAGAAGAATTTTTTTGTTCCAACCAACCATGTCAACCTACCCCCGGACTATTTTTTTCTACTAAATTTACTAAGTTAAAGAGAAGGTAATGGGCCCAAGGAGGAAAACCTTCAACGGAGCCTGCCAGGCTTAAGAAAAGGAATTTGTTGGATGGCATGACGCCACACAGAAGGGAAAAGTCCCCGACAGCCAGCTGGCGTTTAGGCGTCCAGGAGGAGGCGGGCCAGACACCCGGGGGGCGGCGGGAAAAAACTCGTTTGGGATGTTGGGCCAACCCCCGCCTTCCCCGCGGACGTGGTGTAAACAGAGGGAAAATTCCGGGGGGTTTGGAATGCAAAATTTTATGGCCCGGGGTTTTTGAAGGGGGGAACACAAAGGTGGGGGACCCCGGGTTTTGGAAAACCAGTGTATTGGGGGAAAGTTTGGGGGGCGAGGGACTCGCCCTTTTGGCATCAGTGATTAGGGGGCAAAGGGACTAGTTAACGGGGAAAATGGGAAGGGGGGGTGGGGGGTGGACCCCTCTTCCTGAAAAAAAACCAAAACCCGGGGGGGACTGAGGAGGAGAAGGGCGGGAAGCACAAAAAATGCCCATGCCGAAAGTTTTTTCTCAAAAATAAAACGTTTTTTTCCATCGGGCCTCCAATAAACGGAAGCGACTACGGAGCAAGGGAAAGGGGTTCTTTTGCCCGCCCGTAAAAGGCGTGCCGTTTGGCCCGAAAAGGGGTGCCGCACACTTCCGGGCCCCCCCCGGGGACCCGGAAAAAGCGGGGGGGTGGGGGAAATGAAATTTAATTAAAAATGGTGGGGCCCCACGTCCACCAGGGGGACCGGGGAGTATAAATTATTCCGATGAAGGGGGGTTTAAAGGGGGGGTTTAAATTTAAATTTTTTGATTGAAAAGAGCCCCAGTTTTCCTTTGGGAAGGGGCCAAAAGAGGTTTTGCGTGAAGGGGGGGGGGGGTTGGGGGTAATGAAAGGGGGAAAATTTTTAAAAAGGAAAATGGTCCCCTCCCCCTGAAAGGGCCCCGGGTTTTGACAGTGGTGAGGAGGAGGGGGCATTTCCCCGGGGGAAAGGGCCCAAAGGGGGGGGTTCCCTGAAGTTTGGGTCAGCCCCGGTAGGGGGGCCAGGGGGAGGGAGGAAGAAAATAAACACTTTTCCCCGAAAACCGAGAGGGGCCTGCCCGAGCGTTTCTCGGCTCCTGGGGAGGGGCCGGTTCCCCGAGGTCATGGTGGGCATTTAAAAACCCATTAATTTAAAACTGGGGAGGAAAACTTTAGAGGGAAAAAGTGCTGGAATTTCCCGAAGGGTTATGTCTAAAAAAAGGATTGGGAATCAAAGAAACTGAAGGGCCCTTTAATCAAAGGTTAAAAGTAAACCCCCCGGTGCCCAGGGCCCCCTCCAGGGAAAGGAGTGATAGTGAGAGGGGTAGAAAAAGGGATCGGTTTACCGCAGAAAAAGGCCCCCTCCTGCCCCCGGTCCCCTGTCCATCCTTGGAAATTTTGTTTGGGAAAAGGAGGGGGAGAAATGCGTCTGGACCAAGTCTCACAGACGCCAACAAATAGAGGGGTTATGAAAGAAAAGCGTGGGGGTTTTTAAAAAAATGGAAGTTTCCGGTACGAGGAAAAGGGCGTTTAAAAAGATGAAATGGGAGGGGAGTTAAAAGGGCTCATGCGTGAGGCTAAAGAAGGTAAGGAGGGCCCGGGAGGCATCAATGAGGCGTCCTAAGGAGGAAACCCGAAAAAAGGGGAAATTAAAAAAATCAAGTGTATGGGTGCAAATTTCCCCCCAAAGAAAGGTGGCCATCCCAAAACCCGAAGCTGCTGGGCTTGAGGGAAAGGGGGGGGCGGCGCAAGGCTAGCACACCCTGGGAAAGGGCCCGCGGGCTGCTGGCGGCTGGGGATGGGGGGTTTAGGCTGTGGAGGCAGGGAAAAAAACCGGCGGAGTGGGGGGCCAGGTTAAAAAAGGGGGTTTGGGGGTGAAAAACAGGCCCCCACACCTCCCCCATAAGGCCCCCCCGCAGGGAAGGGGGGGTTTTGGGGCCCTTGTTTAAGGGGGGTTTTTGGTAAAGGGGCCGGGGGGGCGGTCGGCGTCTTTGGGGGTTTTTGGGGGGGGGGATCCACTAGCAGGGGTGGGCGGGTGGGGGGAAAGAACCAGCAGCCATCTGGAAATTTTTTGACTGTGGGGGTCAATGGGTTGGCAGGGGGAGGGGACTGGGAGGGGCAGGCCCCCGGGGTTTGGGAGGCAAAGGGGAAAGGGGGCCCCGGTTTTGGGGGGGCAGTCTTTTGCTGGGGGCCCCCTGGGACGGAAGGTCCCAGGGGGTGCCCCCCCACTGCCCCTTCACGGTCTAAATGGAGTAGGTAGTCTCGTGCTGGAGGGTTGCACTTGCTCCGCCCGGGGGGTAAGCCGGGGGAAATGCTTTTAGGGGGGGGCGGGGGGGGCCCCACCACAAAAAAGGCAGGTAATCGCCGGGCACCCCTTCCGGGAACCCTGAAAACCCCTCAATTTCTGCAGCGGACCTTCATGTTGCAGGGGGCATTCCGGGCCAAAAAGGAAGGCCCGCGGTTTTTAAAACCGGGGGCCCGGAGGGTTTTGGGGCCGGAAACCCCCCCGGTTTTTTCGGGATTTGAAAGGGGGACCCGGTCCGGGGGGGGGCCCCCAAATTTAAATTTTGATGGCCCTGTTAGCCCGTTTTTTACCGTCGTCCCGGGCGTGAACCGGGGGGCCCTATGGCGTCCTTTCAAATTTTTGGGGGGGAGTCGTAAAGCACTGTAAGTTTCCCGTTAGGGAATTTTGTCATTTGTCAGTTTGGGAGAGATAGGGAAAATTCTCCCCAACATGTAAAGGTTTGGGTCGGCCCATGCAACCCAGCAATTTACGGACCACTCCCCCAGCATTGTGACAGACTCTGGGGGTGGGCAAGGTTGTCAAGGTTTGGGCCCAACCTCGAATTTGATACCTCTGCCCCCCCCGGTGATGGTTAGAGTGCTAGACACGAATTTCTTTTGAAAATGGAGTTAAAACTGCCCGGGGACACCTTCCCAGGGTTAATGAAGGACCGGAGCCCCTCAGCTGACCTGATAATGATGAGGCGTTGAGGCTGAGTAGAAGGGCAGGCGGAAGCAGGGGGCAGAAGCAGTGGGAGCAGAAGCAGTGGGGTGTAGCAACGCGGGGAGGGGGTGAGGCAGTGATTGTGGCGTAGGAGCGTGTTGTTTTGCATGACTTTCATCTGTTGGGTCTCACCAGATGAAGGGGAAGGCGAGCGGGACCTCTTGGGGCCAACTGAGAGGGGTGTCCATGGGACGTCCTCGTCAGCGGCATTGATGTTGATCACGGGAGCAGGGAGTCTAGGGCACAGGCACGCACAGGCCCCACACAGCAGAGCCAGGCACACAGTACCACGTAGTGTAGTGACGTGGCTAACGAAAACGTTATTGACAGTGATATTGCGTTGGAGGACCCGGGGAGCACAAACGTCTTATCACCACCAAGGCAGCTCAAAGAGTTCACCGTAAAGTAATAAACAGTCTCGAGAGTTGATTAGTCTTCCTCAGGAAGGCACAGGTGAGTAGGGCTGGGCGAGAACCGGTTTTGGAACCGGTTCCGACGGTTCCGCCACGGCTGGCTGGGAACCGGTTCCGATTCTGGAACCGGTTCCGTCTTAAACGGTTCCCAGTAATCTACAGACTTGACGTAGCTATCAGTGGCGTACCCAGAAATTTGAAAAAGTGGGGGGCCAAACAAACAAAACGGTTTATAAAAGTCGTGTTTTTTACGGAAATAAGGCGAAGAAATGATTTTTTTTGTGTGGATTAGGTAGGTAGGTATTTTGAATGAACATTCAACATACTTATGCAAAGAAAAAATAAGTCTGGACGAATACTTTAATATAACTAAGTTATATAATGGCAAGGATAAAAAAAAAAATCGTTTAAAAAATGTTTTTCGTTCGATGAATATATTTATTTATTATTATTTATTCTTTGCACAAGGGGGGGCATGGCTGCATGCCCCCCCCATGCCATGCCATGCCATGAAATGTGGACAACTGGTAGAGACGAAACGTGGACAACTGGTAGAGACGAAATGTGGACAACGTGAACGGCACAGGTGTTGTGTAGCTTGGATACTTTTCTCAGTTAAATGAAGTTTATATTTGTATTAGTAATATGACTCATAGGCAGTGGCGTACCGCAAAGACTAAATTATAATATAATAATATATATATATATATATATATATATATATATATATATATATTATATATATATATATATATATATATATATATATATATATATATATATATATAATATATATATATATATATTATATATATATATATATATATATATAATTTTTTTTTTTTTTTATCTAATTTATATTTTTTTTTTTATTAATATATGTACTCATTTTTTTATATATATTTATTGATTTTTTTATTTACTGAATTTTTATTTTTTTAACTTTTTTATTTATATATATATTTTTATTTTAAGTTTTTGTATTTTTTTATTTGCTATATTTTTCATTATTATTATTATTTTTTTAAATTACCGGAACCGGTTCCGGACCGGTTCCAACAATTCCAAGAGTCTATGGAACCGGAACCTGCGGTTCCAAAATTAACGGTTCCTGCCCAGCCTTACAGGTGAGGCGGATGACGGTGTGACGAGTTGCCAATATAAAGGGTTGCATGGCCCCTACTGCGCATGCGCGGAGAAGCGCAACTTTATTTATCGTTGATACGGCGATATATTTGGTTGCCTGATAAATAGTGTCCAAAACCAAGTATTTTTTTCTCTTTAGGTCTTTTATCTTACTAGTCGTGATAATTGATCATGACCCTATCAGTGGAAATTTTATGGTTCTTTACAGCTTATTTCCATGTACTATGTGCGATAATGTGGTCCCCGAAAAATGTTTCCCCAAAACCAAAAGTTATATTTTTTTTCTCATGTGGGTTCATTTATTTATACTACTTCTGTAATTCGATCTAGACCCTTGGTAAGATAAGGGGTGGGGTGGGGGGGGGTCACCCCGAACGGGGGGTCACCGTACGAAGGGCTAAAACCGAAAAAAATTTCAAATTTCGCGCCACCATGCCCCCAGGATGCGCGCCACCCTCGTGAACTCATGCAGCAAACAGGGTAGATTCATGACTAAAGGTAGGGGGGGGTGGGGTCCACCGAACGGGGGGGATCACAGCAAAAATTTATAAAAACCTTAAATGACCCTTATTTAGGCGTATTTTGGCGTTTTTTGCAGTGCCCTTCCCGGGAAAAAATTATACTTTTTTAAAGCTCCCCCCTGCTTGCCATCACAAAATACGATTGTAGCCTGCCAACTCTTTTTTGTGTTCCCGAGAAAAAGTTCGTACCCCTTCTTTACCTCTTCAGGGGGCCCAGGAATATCGTTAGGTTACATTATTGAAGCACAGAAAAGAGTATAGGTGATTGTCTGTTTACACATCGATATCAAATTGTTTGAGCTCTTAGAATGGCCCTAGCATTGTTTTAACTTAAAAAGGGACTTTATTAAACTGAAATGTTTAGGGCGTATAAAAAATGTTATTTAAATATCTTTTTGCTACACAGCCATTTCACGATGTCGTCGAGGATTTTTAAGCTTTCATGGCCCTGTACGAATGTAGGCTACTGTACCTACATCTACTTTTCACGAATTTTTTTTGCCAAAAACCTAGATAATCTGGTTGTGATTCACCTCCGTCATCTCCCCCGTTTAACATCCATGGCGGTTTGTGATGGGTGGGGTGGGTGGGTTGGGGGGGGCGGAGTATGAGGGGCCCCGTGGGGTGGTGGGTTGTGGTGGGGGAGGGGTGATGGGCGTGTGGGGGTTGGGTGTGTGGTGGGGGGAAATGTTGATGGGCTTTGGGGGTGGGTTGGTGGTGGGCGGATGGGTATGGGTGTGGTGGGTGGGTGTGTGGGCGTATGGTGGGGGGGTGTGGATGGGTGTGTGGTGGGGGGGTGGGGGGGGCGGGTGGGTGCCGGGTGGTGGTGGTTGTGGGGCCCGTGGTAAAAACCTCCTTACCGTGTTGGCGCTAAAATCAGACTGTAAAATGTCGTATTCGTCCCCTGCATAGTTCTCAAAAAAGCTTTTTTTTTTGTGTGTTTAAAACATAATCCCAAAAATTTTATCATTTTCTTTTAAAAATGTAATATAAACCATGAATATTTTAAGTATTTGACTTACTATACAAAAATACACATTTTTTGGTCTAACCCAGAAACATCAACGAGATTGGGAACATTGAAAAATTCGAGGGGAGGGGGAAATTTTGTTCCCAGGCGTCGCTGGAAAATTTTAATTTTTGTGATTCTTCCCTTTTTAAGAGGTCACCCCCTCTACTCCTTACTACTCCTTACTACTTTTAATTAAATACAGTATCCTTTGCATGTCGTGCGCATGAAATGAATTTTGAATTGGTTAAATTAAAAGGGAAAAAGAAAATTTACGGAGGATTTTGAAAAGATTTTCTCATGCGCGCATCTGATGGCCTGGCTTTTAAAACCACCCCCCCACCCCCACGATGTATTTTTTAGGGGAAAGAGAAAAAAATAAGGGGTTTGTCAGTTTTCTATGCCCC
This sequence comes from Chionoecetes opilio, assembly GCA_016584305.1. Taxonomy (NCBI): domain Eukaryota; kingdom Metazoa; phylum Arthropoda; class Malacostraca; order Decapoda; family Majidae; genus Chionoecetes; species Chionoecetes opilio. Next base: position 5,175 of record JACEEZ010021813.1, on the reverse strand, counting down.
AAAAAAGAGTAAAAAAAAAATGGGGAGCTTAAATAAGAAAAATTTTATTTCCCCAAGGGATGGCCCCAAATACCCTTTTAAAAGGCTTTTTTGTGTGTCCTTTCCGGAGTAAATTATCTTATTTAAGCTCCCCCCCTGCTTCCCATCACTAATACGTTTGTAGGCTGCCAAAGCTCTTTCTTGATTTTGCCGAGAGAAAAAGTGTCGTCCCTTTATTCCCTCTTGCAGGGGCTAAAGGGGAATATCGTTAAGGTGACATTTTGAAGGACAGCAAAGGGTATTTAGCGTGATTGTCTGTATTACACATCGTAAAATTGTTTTGAGCTTTTAGAATGGCCTACATTTTTTCAAACCCTTTAAGATGGATTGATATTAAACTAAAATGTTTAGGGCGCTATAAAACTGTTATTTAAATATCTTTTTGCACCAGCCATTTCCAGGGGCGTCGAGGATGTTTAAAGCTATCATGGACCTGTATATGTGGGCCGTGTACCTACATCTACTTTTCACGAATTATTTTTTGCCTAAACCAGATGAATGCTGGTTGTGTTTATCCTCCAGTGCTCTCCCCCTTTAAAATCCGGGGGTGTGTGGGTGGGGGGGTGTGTGGACTTTGGGGTGGGGGGGGTGTTGGTGGGCGGATGTATATGGGGGTGTGGGTGGGGGGTTTGGTGGGCGGTTGGTGATGGGCGTGTGGGGGGTGGGTTTGGGGGGCGGATGTGTGAGGGGGCGTGTGGTGGTGGGGTGTGGTGGGGGATGGGGGTGGGCGTGTGGGGGGTGGGTGTGGGGTGGGCGGGGGGGAGGGGCGTGTGGGGTGGGGGGGTGTGGATGGGTGTGTGGGGGCGGGTGGGGGTGGGGGGGTGGTCCCTGCCCGAAACCTCCCGGGGGCCTACGTGCTGTAGAGCGGCGAACGGCGGCCGCAGGGGCGGCAAATTTCCTCGTCACCCCTCCAAAGGGCCGCTGGTGTATTTTCAGAGGGGAAAAATTACTATTTTTTTGAAATTAAATGTACGAATTTGAAAATTGATATTTCTTGTGAAAAATTTTGGGGTTTTGATTTTTTTTTTTTTTTAACATCAGTATGACAACCCGGGGCACTTGCGTAAATCCCCCGGGGGCCCGCTGGGCGCTGGTACGATTTGTAAGGGGGAATATTCATACATATTTTATATTAACACGTAATATACTAGTTCTAAATACGACCATCACTTTTATTAGGCCTTTTTCAAGCATTAAAAATTGCTTAAATTTTTATAATTTTTAAAAAAATTATCAAAATTCTTTATTTCCAATTTCCACTTAATCGGGAAACCCCAAGATAATAGAAATAAAGATGAGATATACATGGGAAGGAGTTTACTGGAAAAAGGGTTTATCAGTTAGTTTGTGTGTAGCTATATCATAAAAAAAATAAATTTTTTTAATTTAACCGACAAAGATTAGGGGTAACTGTGCACAAGGTCATTTTTTCCCTTTTTCTATCTTTTCCAACTTTTAAAATAAACACAAATGACTCATCGTAACCTAATAAGGAATTATAATATGAGAATTAACGGGTAATATATATTTGAACAGAATATTTTTTGATTCCTGCTTCAATGCACAACTGCCCAACTATGATACCTTTAAAAAGGGTTAAAAAACCCCACAAAGGGCCTAAATATCACCCTTAAACAGTCGATAACATAATGAAACTTATTATAACATTTTTCGCTCCCTTCATTTTTATCGAATAGACTGAATAAAAAATGATTGCGTACGACACTTTTTTTTTTGGGAATTCCTCGGCAGCGTTGTGTCCGTATCGGTGAAACTACTTCAATCAGTTTTCTTTGGAAACGCACAACGGGGGATGTTGTATGTTGTTCGCCGCAATCAATATCCTTCTACATGGCTGTACAGTGTTCCAGTACAAACCACATTATATAATAACCCAATAACGAAAATGTTTTTTTTACTATGAAATAACAATGTCCGTAGCAATTATATCTCCTTTTTACGTATTACGGTAAAGACAGGAAAATTTTTGGTTTACTTTCTAAGTATTTGCGATATGTAAAGTTTTTTTAAGGTTGAACATCCCTTAGTCTTTTAACGGCTAATGGGTTTTTGGGAAAAACCCCTTAAAATATTACTATATCGCAAAAATACTTTGAAAGTATAACCCCCTAAATATTCCTCGATCAGTTAATATAACAGCGGGAAAGGGAAAAGCCCTACGGCGGGCCGCTGGGGGCGGCCCCCCGGTGAGCCTCTGAGCAAACCCAGCGGCCCTACGTCGTACACTTCCGTCGGGGCCCCCGTAAACATACGGGGGCCTCCGGGAGGCCCTCCCTCTTTTGTTTTTCTGGGTTTTGGTGGGCCCCTGGGGAAAAGCCTTTTCCCACCGTGTTGGGCTGAGCAGACTGGAAATTTCGTATTCTGCCCTGCGTAGGTTCTCTAAAAGGCTTTCTTTTTGTGTGATATAAAATATATACCAAATTTATAATTTCTTTGCAATGTAATTCACTCTAATTATTTAAGTATTTGCTTAAAATAGCAAAAATACCCGTTTTTGGGGCAAACCGCAAAAAATCCGAAATTCGGACACATTGAAAAATTCGAGGTTGGGAAATTTGTTCCCAGCGTCGCTGGGAAATTTTTAAAATTTGTGACTTTACCTTTAAATCACTATCTATCCTTACTACTCCTTACCTACTATTAATTAAATACGGGCCTTTGCGTCGTGCGCATGTAAAGAAAGTTTTTAATTGGATGGAATTAAAGGAAAAGAGAAAAATTTACGGGAGGGTTTTTATAAAAATTTTCCATCGCGCGATCTGATTGGCCGGCTTTGAAACACCACCCACACCCCCGACTGTATAATTTTAAGGGAAAAAATAAAAAAGTGTATCTGCTCAGTTTTTTATGACGCAAAAGAGAAAAAAAAGTGGGGGGGGAGCTTAAATAAGTAAAATTTTTCTTCCAAGGGCATGGCCAAAAACGTTTTTGTCCCGCCCTTGGAAGTAAAATTTACTTTTTTAAGCTCCGTCCATTATTTTTTACTCTTTTGCGTGCATAGAAAACTGAGCAGATCACTTATTTTTCTTTTCTGTAAAATTATACAGTCGTGGGTGTTGGGGGGGTTTCAAAATGGCCCCAAACAGATCGCCGCATGAGAAAATCTTTCAAAACTCCTCCCGTAAATTTTCTTTTCCTTAATTCTCATCCCAAATTTAAAATTCATTACATGCGCACGACATGCAAAAAGGGTACTGTTTTAATTTAATAGTAGGGAAGGAGTATTGGAGTAGATATGCTCTTAACAGGTAAAAGTCACAAAAATTAAATTCTCCACGACCCCTGGGGAAAAAAATTTCCCAAACCCTCGAATTTTTTCAATGTGTCCGAAACTTCGTTGATGCTTCTGGGTTTGAAAAAAATGGTGTATTATTGCATAGTATAGTCAAATACTTAAAAATATTCAGATGTATTCTTTGCAAAAGAAAAGTAAATTTGGTATATAGTTATACACACAAAAAAAGCCTTTTTGAGAACCTTCGCAGGGCAGAAAAACGAAAATTTCATCAGTCTGATTTAGCGCCCAAAACGGTAAGGGGGGGTTTCTACCCAAGGCCCCCCACACACCCAACACCCAGGGACCCCCCACCCCCCGCCCCCCCACACCCATCACACCCCACCCCCCACACGCCCATCACCCATCCGCCCACCACACACCCCCCACCACAAACCCATCCCCCATCCGCCCCCACACCCCACCCACCACAGCCCATCACACACCCCCCAACTCCGCCCCCCCCACACCCACCCCCCACACCCCATCACCCCTCCGCCCACCACACACCCCCCCCCCCACGCCCATCATACTCCGCCCCCCACACCCCCCACCACTCCATCACACACCCGCCCACCACACACCCGCCCCTGGATGTTAAACGGGGGGGATGCCCCGGGTGAAACACAACCAGCTTCATCTAGTTTTGGCAAAAATAATTTGTGAAACTAATTAGTAAACGTGCCTAATACGTACAGGTCCATAAAGCATTAAACATCCTCGACGCACATCGTGAAATGGCTGTGTAGCAAATAATATTCAAAAAACAGTTTCATAGGGGCCCTAAACATTTCAGTTTTTTTACAATCCCATAGAGTTAGAAAACAATGCTAGGGGCCTTCTAAGAGCTCAAAACAATTTGTTCGATGTGTAATCGACAAAACGCTACTACTCTTTGCTGTGCCTTCAATAAAGTCAAACCCTTTCGTATTTTGAGCCTCTGCAAAAGGGAATGAAGTTACGACCTTTTACCCCTCGGCAACATCAAAAAAACTTTGGCAGGCTACAACGTAAATTTTTTGATGGCAAGCAGGGGCGGGGGCTTTAAATAAGTAAATTTTATCCAAAGGACACTACAAAAAAACCCTTATAATTGTTTTGGTAACTATTTTTCAGGGTACCACCTTCATCGCCACATGTACTGGGAAATAAGCTGTAAAAAACCATACATATTACCCACTGTATAGTGGTCTATGAGAAGTTATCACTGACTTATAGATAAAGACCTACATGAAAAAATAAATACTTGTTTTTGGGGAACATTTACGGCAAACCCAAAAATATCGCCGTTCAACGAAAATAAAGTTGGCTTCTCCGGCTGCGCAGTAGGGGCCATGCAACCCCTTTTTATTGGCAACTCGTCACAAACCCCTCACCCCCCCTACCGGGCCTTCCTGAGGAAGATAATCAACCTCGAGACCCGGGATTACTTTACGGCTGAAACCCGGGCGATATCTCGACTTCGACATATGCCCTTTTAACAAACAAAACAAAAAGAAATAAGGAGGGTGTTCATGTGATTGTTTATGTGTTGTTTGTATGGTTTTGAAGTGTTTTTGGGGTTTGTAGTGTGTGGTTGGTGGTGGTGGGGGTAATGGGGGTTTGGGGGTCAGTCAGTTCGTGCCAAAATTTTTTCGTCCCAGAGATTTGTAACCAAAAATTGTTTCGTAGAGGCAAAGGGAACAGGGAGCTACTTGTTGGAGGCAAGGAACAGGAGCACTACTCACCGGGAAAAGTGGGGGGACCCCTAACTCCGCCGTAACGGGCAGATTCTTTTTAAAAAGGTATCAAAAAGGGGGTAGGGGGGGGGGGTGGGTTTATAGGTTTGTGGTTTGGGGGGT
>JACEEZ010021812.1:0-51157 GCA_016584305.1 Chionoecetes opilio | reverse complement strand
TGCTTTTGTTTTAAAAAACAGGATGGGTTCTGAGAATGATCCTTGGGGAAACCCCACTATTTACACGGGGTCCAGTCAGAAGTTTTTCCCATTTATTCCCACCCTTTTTTTACGATTTGACACCCATTTTTCTATCTTTGAAAGTTGGCCTTTTATACCATAGCTTTTACTTTGTAAGAACGTTATGGGGAATTTTGTCGACGCTTTTAAAAAATCGGGTAAACTAGACACGCCCTCGTGTTGTCGTACTTTTGAATAACTTTTTGTAAAATCAAAGTAAGTGAGAGGCATGAGCGTTTATTTTGAATAAATGCTGCAATTTTGATTAGTCTTTTCTTCTTGAACTTAAGATTTTGTCTTTAAGGGTTTTCCATTAATTTTTCCAGCAATGATGTTAAATGTTTGGGCGATATTTTCCGGGCTGCGACGTTTCCTTTTTTTAAATATGGGTGTGACTTTTGCTAGTTTTCATTCGCCGGTACTTTCCGGTGGTAGAGACTATTAAAAAAGAGGGAAATTTTGTTTTACTATCTTTTCTTGTTCTTTAATATCTGGCAAAAATTTTGTCAGCTTTTTTAAATTTTTTGTTTTTTATCGTGAGCAAAATGTCGCATTCCAAAAGGTTAAGAGCTGAGGAAAGTACCTTTTGCTACCTTCTCTCTCCTCTAAAGGAGGGGGGAGGAGAGGAGGGGGAGGGGAAATACATAAAAATATATAGGAATAACAACCCCGGGAACCTTTTTGTCCATAACTGGGGGTACGTTGTATACGTAATACTACTAATAAAAAGTACATGTAAGAGGACAGCTGGAAAATGATACCAGTCCCTAAAGAAGATAGGAACAGGAATTTTCGTATGAAGAATGTTGGATAGAAAATGCAATTACAACTACCACTAACACAAACGACCAGGGGTCTATTTTTGAATTCGCGGGGTTATCAAAATACCCCATTTACTTTTCAGGCCCCTCAAATCGTTCTTAAATGAAGTTAATGTGCTGGCATCGACAACATTTGCTGGTAATTTGCTCCATCGATCAAGGACTCTAACATTGAAATAATTTTTACGGAGATCAGTGATGCAACGTTGACCGTTCAGTTTTAAACCGTTATTTCTTGCTGTCAATTGAGGAGAAAGCTCGAATAGGTTCTCTTGATAAATGACATCAAATCCTTTTAGGATCTTAGAGGTTTCTATCAAGTCCCCCACGGATTCTACGATCCTTTAGGGAAAGCATATTAAGTTTATGCTTTCTCTCTACATAAGATTAATTTCGCAGCGATGGTATTAGCTTGGTTGCTCTTCTTTGAACTGATTCCAATTTGGCTTGATCTTATACGAAACATAGCGACCAGAATTGAACGGCATATTCTAAGTGCGGCCTAACCGAAGAAGTGTATAATCGTGTCATTACTTTCGGAGTTTTATGTTCAAAGTTGCGTTTAATGAAGCCCAACATAATATTTGCCTTTTTACTGGCAGCTAGGGAATGCGGACTGGTTTTAAGATCATTACTAATCAATCAATCAATCATTGGGGGCATACGCCGGGGGGCGCGTCGCCTCGCCCACCCTACGACGCCACTCCCGGGGGTCACCACGCGCGAGTTCCTATGCAGGCTCCTTTCCCATACCAAGCAGCTCTCGACAAGAAACATCAACTTGCCCCAGCCACGAGCCTTGTGGGCGCCCCCTTGGCCTCCTCCACGCCGGATTGTCTCTTACAGATACAACCCGATGGGAAGGATCGGTTTCAGGGTAGCGTGCTACATGCCCATATAGCCGAAGTTGGCGCTGATGGACTATGCAGGTAATAGGCCTCGATTCAGTCTCACGGTGCAATCGCTGATTTGACACGTAATCATCCCAGCGATACCCCATGATTCTGCGAAGACACTTATTACCAAAGGCATTGATTCGTCTCTTCAAGTCACTATTTAGTGTCCATGTCTCACAACCATAGAGTAAGACAGGGATCACAAGCGACTTGAAGATCCGGATCTTTGTCCTCCTGCACAGTTACCGACAACGCCAAATACTCCCGCTGAGCGAGTCCATAACACCGTGGGCTATGCCAATCCGCCGTAAGACTTCTTGACGTGACCCGCCGTCATCTAGACCTGCTTCATCTAGTAGGTCTCCAAACACCTGGACCTTGGTCTTGAGCCAGGAGACCTCAAGTCCCAAAGGCTTTGCCTCCTCGTGCAGCGCCACGAGAGCCATCACCAGGACCTCCAGCGACTCAGCAAAGATTACTGCATCATCGGCAAAAACAAGATCAGTGATCTTGGTGTTGCCGACGGATGCTCCACAATCACTTTGATCTACAACCTTGTCCAATACCCAGTCCATACAAGCGTTGAAATGTGATGGGGCAAGGACGCACCCTTGCCTCACTCCTGTATTCACAGGAAAGAAGCCGGATACACCTGCCCCACACTTCACAGCACTCTCAGTCCCAGAATACAGACCAGTTATCAAACCAATAGTCCTTGCAGGAGTCCCTCGAAGTCGCAGAAGATCCCAGAGTGACTCATGATGCACTGAGTCAAACGCCTTCTTGAGATCAACATAGGCTGCTAGCATCCCCTGTCGAGACTCACGTCGGCGCTCCACCAGGACACGAAGCGCTAGGATACGGTCCGTTGTTGACTTACCAGGCGTGAACCCAGACTGCTGAGGTCTCTGATGCTACACTAGATGGCTGCGAATCCGTGTCAGCAATAGATGGGCAAGCACCTTGCCTGGTACGCTGAGCAGTGTAATACCGCGGTAATTGTTGCATATTGTATTGCGCTGATATACATATATACAATATATGGGTATATATGGGTATATACAATATACCCCTGATGGGCCATGGGATACCATTGCCATAGATCTTCTGCAGCTTCCTCGTAGCCATCAAGGCTCTACGTATGTTCTTGTCTGCATTGATCGCTTCAGTCGCTTTGTCGCCTTGGCGCCACTACCTAATAAGTCTGCGCCTGCAGTTGCTCATGCCTTAGTGACGCATGTTTTCTGCCCCTACACAACACCTGGAGTGATTGTGTCTGATAATGGAACATAATTCAATAATGGAGACCTGGAAGCGATTTGTCGCCCATATGACATTACTCAAACTTTCACGGTCATTTACCACGCGGCCCCAAATGGTTTGTTTGAGCGTGTCAACAGGTAAATTCTTGAGATTCTGCGACACGTCGTTGGGTCTATTCACGAGGCTTGGAAGATTGGTTGCCTCAAGTAGCAGCTTCCATTAATGGTGCCACAAACAGCGATACTGGAAAGATACCACACTACATTGTCTACGGGCACGAAAAACGTCTTCCCTACGACTTACTCGCTCAGCGCCCCGCACCCTTGTACTCGGAGGATGATGATGCTAAGACTCAGTTGCACGTCTTTAGTAAAATTCATGCCGCGGTAAATGACAAACTGCAAGCCTCGAGAGCGGAGGTCATCTATCAACAACACAAGTGTGCTTAGCCTGTCACTATTGACGTTGGTGACACACTGACACAGTCATGCGAACTACCCCTGAACGCCATTCGAAGCTCGCTGCTAAATTTACAGGTCCTTATTTAGTGGTTGATAAACTTCATGGTCACAAATTCAGAATCTTAGATCCCCTTCAGGACACCACTCAAGTTGTTCATGTTGATAGCCTCAGAACAACTAATGCGCCTCGTCCTGATGCCGTGACCGATGACGAGTCCCCGCTTGATCGCAATGACTATCGATAAAAACTTAGATCGGCTAACCGTCACTAGATTTTCAACCTTTCTTTTGCCCTATCTGCCGCATACACCGGCTCATGTTTTAATATTAATTAATTATTATTTCCTCTGCCAACGGAGTTGGAGGGGCTATGTTTTCGCCCCGATCTGTCTGTCTGTCTGCCTGTCTGTCAGTCTGTCTGTCTGTCTGTCTGTCTGTCTGCCTGTCTGTCTGTCTGTCTGTCTGTCTGTCTGTCTGTCTGTTAGTGTACAGGATTTCTAGAAAAGTTACGAATAGATTTGGACCAAACTCGGTATACCAAGTTTATTTGGTATAAGGAAGAACTTATTTAGTTTTGGATGAAATCTATTGACAACTGTTGCCATGGCAACCAATTGATGAAATATTCGGCCGGAGGTATGCGCTCATACTGAGTGCATATATATATATACTAGCCGCAAAGCCGCCCTCCGGGCGGACTTTTTGGCTAGCTCCTGCGGAGGGCTATTGGTGGGCCTTGGCCCACACCTGTGTTTGTGGGCCGAAGGCCCACCAAACACAGACTCTCCAGATAGCCCCTTCTAACTTCATAGATGTAGAAATGTATGTATTAACGCCAACCCATTCACATCACCCCCAACCTATTCACTCACCCATTACCCATCACCCCCCACCCATTCACTCACCCATTACCCATCACCACACACCCATTCACTCACCCATTACCCATCACCCCCCATCTATTCCCTCACCCATTACCCCCAACCCATCACCCCCCACCCATTCACTCACCCATCACCCCACACCCATTACCCATCACCCCACCCATTCACTCACCCATTACCCATCACCCTACATCAAGGTTTCCTCAATTCTCGCAACCCACTTTTTTTTCACAATTCTCGCCAATAGGCTACTAAAAAAAAAAAAAAAAAAAGATCAGATCATCCTATAAGTAGGCTTAATACCTTCCCTGCTCGACCCGGTTCCAAAACTGTGCCATATGAGGGGATTGTGCTACGGGGGGTGGAAACGTATACCACATAACACACACACACACACAACACACACACACAGACAGACAGACAAACAACACTTTCGCTTATCTTATTATATATATATATATATATAATATAAGTGAAAGTGTGTCTGTCTGTCTGTCTGTGTGTGTGTGTGTGTGTGTGTGTGGTATACGTTCCACCCCCCTTGGCACAATCCCCTCATATGGCACATTTTTGGAATTATTTGATGAAATCAAATACGCCACATATATTTGATGATATATTCGGGCGGAGGTATGCGCTCTACTGAGTGTCCCCCCTCCCCCCCCCCTAGATAGTTTTTGTATTTGTTTTGAGTGCACAAGGCTCACACAGCTCCGGCATCGGCTAATTCTTGCCACGGCACTCTTACACATTTTTTTTTCTCTCTTATTTGTCTGTTAGATTTAAGTTATTTTATTTTACCATTTTATATGTGTGTTTTGTTAGTATTCATATTGCAATGTCATTCTCTTTTGTTTGTCCTGTTTATGCCTTATGTTGTTCTTTTTGTCCTACGCTGTGTAACTTAAGATTCAATTACTTTTGTTACATGACTTATCTTGTATAATGCTCTTTTCAATATTTTGCACTTAGATCACTTATTCTTGTAATCGGCGCCTTGCCTCATCAGTGGTCCGTGAGGGCACGGCCGGTAGGTGACCGAGCATTGTAATAGGCAACTATTTATACACACAAAACGTAAGTTAGTCAAAGCCTTCGTCATAAAGGCATTGACTAATGGTTAGTCATGGTATCGTGTAAACACAGACTATCCTTACTTCTGTTTATCAAAGATTTACTCTTTGTGAAATATTTGGAATACAACACTTATTCTGTACCAATGCACTAATGATCATGATAATATATTGTAAGTCTTAAAACGACGGTTCTTTGAAAGCATTTATTCATATTGCGACGCATGGCATTTCTCCTCCGAAATATTGTCAAGTAGCCTACCACATTTACTTCAGTTGAAAACTGATGAAGCTAAAATAAATATTTGGCGCAAATGTGATTTGGTTCGGTTAGACATGCTGCAGAGAAGAAAGAGATACTGAGAAGAGAATATCCATCATTATCATGGCTAAGCAGTGTGCCCTGTGCAGAGCAAGGCAAAGGATTATACGGTAAGTAATTATTTTTTTTCTCTTAATTGGTTCTTGAAGCAAGTATAGTATTAATTAAGGAAGCATCTATAATAATATAAGCGAAAGTGTGTCTGTCTGTCTGTCTGTCTGTCTGTCTGTCTGTCTGTGTGTGTGTGTGTGTGGTATAGTTCCGCCCCCCGTGGCGCAATCACCTCATATGGCCACATTTTTTGGAACCGGGTTGACCAGGGGAAGGTCATAAGCCCACATAGATGATTCGTTTATTTATTTTTTTTTTTTTTTTTTAAAGCACCCCCTTTTTAGCGAAAATTTGGGGAAAAAAAAAGGGGGTTGGGGAAAATTTGGGGGAAAACCTTGTTTGTAGGGGGATGGGTAATGGGTAAAGTGAATGGGGGGGTGAGGGGGAAAAGGGGTGGGGGGTTTGATGGGTAAAGTGAATGGGTGGGGGGGGGAGGGGTTGGGGGTGATGGGTGAGGGGTTGGGGGAATAGGGGGGGGTGAGGGGTTAATGGAAAAAATAAAAGCGAAAGTGTTGTTGTCGGGCTGTCTGTTTTGTGTGTGTGTGTGGGGTGTGGGGTGTGTGTCTGGTATGGGTTTTCCGCCCCCCTGGGGGCCAATCCCCTATAGGGCACTTTTTTGGAACCGGGTTGACCGGGGGAAGGGTTTTAAAAACCCCAATTGAGATGACCCGGGATCATTTTTTTTTTTTTAGAAAGCTATTAGGATAATGTAAAAAAAAAGGGGGTTGCGAGAATTGGGGAAAACCCTTGATGTAGGGGGGAGGGGTTTAATGGGGAGTGAATGGGGGGGTGAATGGGTTTTGGGGTGGGGGGGGTTGAGGGGTGAGTGAATGGGTGGGGGGTGAGGGGTTGGGGGGGGAGGGGTGATGGGGAGGGAATAGGTGGGGGGGTGATGGGAAAGGGTGAGTGAATGGGTGTTGTGGGGGAGGTTTAATGGGGTGAGTAATGGGGGGGGGTTTGTTTGGGTAATGGGTGAAGGGGGGGGGGGTGGGGGTGATGGGTAAGGGGTTGAGTGAATGGGTGGGGTAATACATACATTTCTACACCCATGATTTCGGGGAAAAGTTAGAAGAGGCAAAATCTGGAGAGCCGGTTTGGGGGGCCGAGGGCCCACCAAACACAGGTGGTGGGCCGAACCCCCCACCACCAATAGCCCTCCGCAGGAGTTTAGCCAAAAAGTCCGCCCGGGGGGCGGTTTTTGCGGCTAGTAAAAATTTAAAATAAGATTTGTGAAGAGCAGAGTTTTGCGCATCATAGACGTAAATTTTTCCCCTTGTTTTGTTTTGGGTTAAATACAAATAGTGCCGCGATTCCTGGGGAAAAAACACAAGAGGGGCAGCTGCCACCCCTGTGATAGCAAAATTGGGAATCACCGGGGAAATTAGTTTTCCCCCAAGGGATCCCGCACCCCCAAAAAAAACCAACAGCACCCAAGCAAAATAGTGGCGAGGCCAGCCAGACTCACGGAAACTCATGGCAACAGGGCTGCTAAAAAACCCCGGGGGGGGGGGGGGGGGGAAAAAATTTCCTGCCGCCCTTGGGCCCCCTTTCGAGCCCCTTGCTATACACCTCCCTCCCCCTCCCCTTGCAGTGAACCATTCTATTCCATGATCATTTGTATGTTTTTGGTAAGAAAGAAAATTTTGGTTTTTTTCGAAAGGGAAATTTCAAAAGTATGTCATTTCATTTTTTCAGGGCAGTTTATGTTGGTGTTTTTATAGTGCTGCGAGGATCTTTGGGAAAACCACTAAAGCCCTGGGGGTTTTTTCCCTATGATGCTATAACAAACGTGGCAGTTTGCCCTGCCTTCTTCAGGAAGGCACGGGTGAGGCGGAGGGAACAGCGTGTTGCCGTGAGGGGGGGAGCCAGCCTCGCCAGGATCACCAAGGGGGGTAAAAGGGCAGGTAAATATTCTGGGGTCCTTTCCTCCCCTTATTAGGGAGGGGTTTATCCATAAAAACCTTCACAAGTTCCTTAAAGAAAACCTCTAAAACGAAATTATAAAGGGTGGGGAAAAATTTTTTAGGTTACCGGGAGGGTCGAGGAATATGGGGAGGGGGGGTGAAAGTCAGTTCGTCCCTAAGTTTTTTCGTACACTAAAAAGTTGCGTAGCCCTAAATGAAACCATAGTCTTTTCGTACATCAGCCCCAGAGTTGAACTTGACACTAGAGCTACGAAAGAATCGGTATTACAAAAAAACTAAAACATGTACAAAAACTACTAACAAAACCTGGGTACAAAAACAACTTTGTACAAAAAATCATTTTAACGTAGGGGGTTGGGGTTAGAATATCGGGGGGTCGAGGGGGGCAGGGGCCCCCCCGTTTGGAGGTTAAAATTTGGTTGGGTTTAAAAAGGGTTTAGGTGGATTTTTTTAAACTGGGGACCAAAATTTCCCCTACAAAATTTTGGAGTGGGGTTTCAAATTTACCTTATTGGATTCTAGGGTTTATTAAATTTTTTCCCCCAAAACCCCCCTCCCCACAAAACAAGCTTGGGGACCGGGGGGAAAATGCGGGATATTTGGTGGGATACAAAAAAAAAAACATCGAAAACCAACATATTTTTTGAGTTAGGGGTTTTAAAAAAATTTCCCCTGATTTGGGGAAAATTAAGGATTTCTTCCGAGTCCAGAGACGTTTTAAACCCGAGACCTCACAAAAAATAAACCCCAAAGGGTCGAGAACCCCCCCCCCCCCCCGCTAGGAGGTTGGGTTTAAAATTTGTTTAGGCTATTTTTGTTAGGTTAGGTTGGGTTTTGGTTTTTGGTTTTGGGTTTAAAAATTGGTTATTTTTTAGCTTAGGTTGATTTGGTTGGGTTTAGGTTATCGGTGGATCAACCCCCCCGCTAGGTTGGGGTTTTTTGGCTGGGTTAAGGTTTTTTTGGGTGGGGAAAATTTCGAGATATAAGGAATATCCCCTAATCTGGGAGAAGTTACCCCCCCATAAAACAACCCCTTTTAAAATTTAACGTGTTTCGGGACGATAATTTTTTTCCCCCCCCAAAAAACCTCCCTTTCCCCCAAAGGGTTCCCCAAAACTTTTTTTGGGGGGAAGTGGGAGAGTAGGGGCCAAAACACTAGAGTTTTACCGTTCTGGGAAACTTCTCTCTATGGATTTCCCCCTTTCCGAAAAAATCATTATTTTTGGGAGTTTATGACAGTTTTTTTATAGGGAGGTGAGAAAACAAAGTTTTTATGTTCTTTCCACTTTTCTTCCTTTTGGACCTCCTTCACTCTGTTTTCCCTTCCCGGGGAAACACTTCTTTAAGCAGATTTGGTTTTGTTTGGGGGTTTTAAGGTGGGGGAAATAGGTTAGGTTGGGTTTAGGTTAATTAGTGGGGTCTAAAGGTGGGGTTAGGTTTTTTTTAAATTTTTTCATATCTCATACACCCCTTTCAAAAAAAAAAAAAGTTTTATACCCCCCCGAAAGTAGTGTTTTGGCGAGGGAAATTCATGAGGGGAAATTTTTTAGAATTATTGAGGTAAAACAGAAACAACTTTCTAAATTTGGGGAAAGGGGAATTTGCCCCTAGTGTACAAATTAATAAATTGGGTTTGGTTGCTAGCTCGGGTTTAGGTAAATTTTTCTAGATCTAGCTAGATTTCCTTAGAATAGAAAATTTTGGGAACCCCCCTAAAAAAAATCCCCCAAGTACGTATTTTCGACAAAAGTAATTTTTCCCCCTCCCCAAAAAGCTCGCATTTCACAAGCCCCCAAAACCCCTTTTTTGGCGGGAAGGGTTTGGGGTCGGTTTTCCCCCCTTTGGGGAAGGGGGGGAAAGTAAGGGAAAAATGCTAGAAATTTTCCCAAAAACAAAAAAATAACACAAGGGGGTTGTGTGGGTCATCGAGCTCGGTTAAGAAAATAATGCCAGAAAATTTTTACACTGGACTAAAAACTTTCCCCCAATCATAGATATGGTTTTTTTTCCCTTTTAAGGATTCTGAAAAAACTTCCGTTGTAAATTATACTTTCGGAGATATAAGATGTTTTTATAGGAAAGGAGTGAATAGGAAATGGGAAAAATTTTACAAACCAAACCCTTAGGGAATCACTAAGACACTAAACGAAAACCTTTTCTGACGGGGAAATTTGGGTATTTTAAAAATTTAATTTGAGTACGAGATTAAAAATGTTTTTTTTCCCCTATGTATTTTGTTTTGGTAAGAATGTGGTAAATTTAAAAAAATTGGGGAAATGCCTCTTTAGCGGGTTATCCCCCTCAAAAAAAAAACCTGGGGGACCCATCGGGAATTTTTGGGGGGGGGAAGGGGGGAAAAAAAGTTTGTATGTGGAGTAGATTAGTGGGAGGGACTTTAAAAATATTCCGGTTTAAAAAACTATGGGATGAAAATGAACCCTAAAAATACATCAAAATATATAACCAAAAAACCTACAATACCTACCTTTTCTGGGGAATTTCCCCAAACCTAACCTAACCTTAAGGGGATAACTGAAAAATGAGGCTTTCCGACGATTATTAATGTGACCATTTTCTTAACACATCAAAATATATAGGAAAAATACTTTAAAGTCAATTTCGTACAAAAGAGGGTTTTGAATACCATCTAACCTAACCCCCATGTTTTAACCTGACTAAACCCAAAAATTGGTTTAAAAAATGTCCGGGCCCCAAAGGGAAAAAATTTGAGGCAAGCAGGTCACAAGAGAAAGAAGAGTGGGCGCACATAAAAAACTTTGTCTCTCTTGTCACTTTCGTATCTCCAAAAGTTTTGTTTTCCCCAACGGAAGCTCATTGAGAGTTTTTCTAGAATCCAAAAAGGTAAACATTAACCAGGGTTTCCCACTTGGTAGGGGAATTTTTGGTTTTCCTAGTTTTAAAATAAAAACCTAAATCCCCCGGTTTATTTTAGTGAGTTAAGATCTGTTTTATAAACCCTTTGCCATATATCTTTTACTCCTTATGAAGGACTAATTTTTTGTCAAAACATGTCTTTCCCTAACTTCAAGCCTCTTGGAAACTTTAAATTTTGGTTTCAAAAAGGGGGGTTTGGGGTTAAGGTTGGGTTTTATTTTTTATTTTAAACTAAAAAAACCAAAACCTTTAAACCCTTTAAATTTTTAACCATAACCAAACCCAGCCTGGTGCGGGTCAGTGAGGGGGGGGTTTGGGGCCCGCGGCACTGACTGTGCGGATGGCGATGGCAGGGGGTTTCACCTATTTTTTTTATCATTTTTTCCGTGATTTTAAACAAAGTAACAGTTAAAAAGGGGTTTTAAAGGGGTTATAAAAGGGACGTGTATGACAAAAGTTTTGCCCTTTAAAAGGGTAGTAAGCTAGATATGGCGGGGGCGATTTAAACAAATCTTAACCAAACAAACATCAAATTCTTTAAAAACGCAAAAAAAGGTATCAAAAAAAATTTTAGTTTCTTTTGAAATAGGAGAGCGTTTGAAAAGCAAAATTTTCCCGGGTTAGTGAACTAACAGGTGGTCTGTGATATATTTTTGGTATAAAGAAATTAAAAACATGTGATATTTTTGTTTTTTGGGGGGATTTTGTTTTTATTGGGTTGCCAGTAAAAGCCCAGTTATGCTTTATAATAACACATTATTATTAGACGAACTGGGGTTAAAACTGCCAACCTTAATAAAAACCCATTTGGTAATGGAGTTTCTTCTGCGGGATATATGTAGTAATTTCCCTTCACTTCGGACACTAACAAAAAATAACCTTTCGTATTTTGGGAAAATTTCCCCAGGATTGGGGAGCCGCCAAAAATAGCCGGGCAGTGGGGGCCCCATTTCCCCAAATCTGGAAAGGATTTGCCCCTTGCCGGGGGAAGACGCTTTACTGTCGCTATGTAGCTAACCCTCGGATTTTCTCAAAAATACCAACATTTTGATTCCCACACAAAAATTAAAATATTGGGAAGGAAAACTAACCGGACCTAAACCCTAAACCCAACCCGACGTTGGTTTAAGAGCAAAGTAGGGGGGGACCCTTTTTGGGGGGTGGGTCCTTTTAAGGCCGGTTTTCCCCCTAGCCCCGCTTTTTTAAAAGGCGCCCTTTCCGTTTCCCACCCCAAAAAAGACGTCACCAAACATAAACCCCTTTAGTGGTATTTGTGGTAACGGGAAAAGTTTGCACCCCGCTCGAGCGGACACCCCCGAGTGGGAGAGATGACTTGATTTTAACTTTGTACGGCAGCCGGTTTCAACCCCGGGCCCGGGGGTGCGGTCGACTTTAGGTTTTGACGTCATTTTTGGGTTATTGTTGTTTTCGGCCGGGGTACAAGCGGGCTATGGGAACCGGGGCTTTACCCAACCAAACCGGGTGGCCCAGCTTGACTCATATTAAAATTTCCATTTTGTTTACTTTAGGTTAAGGTTGGTAATAAGGGAAAATTTACCTGAAATTTTACTAGAATTTTCTGTTTCAAATTTATAAAAATATATATATATATATATATATATATATATTAAAATTATAAATATATATATATATTTTATATTAAAATATAATTTTTTTTTTTAAACCCTCCCCAAAGGGCAGAAGGGTTATGGTTTGAAACCTTTTGGGGCGAGTTAACCTTGGTTTTTTAAAACGGGGAAAGGGTATGGCCCCCCTGGATTTTTGCTGCAAAAGGCATTAACTTATCCCAAAACCCTGACTTGGGTTTTTCCCCTTAAAAAAAAACGAATCTGCATCGGTAATTTGTATAGAGTAGGGCCCCCAATAATTGGGGAAAAAAATAGAATAAAAGTGATATCGAAATAATGTATGTGATTTACAAACTCAAATTTTCCCTTAAAATTAATGCTGCTGTAAAACAGAAACCAGGGGAGCGGGGGGGCCCCCTTTCCCCCCTAAAAAGAAAAAAAAACAAAGTCCAACACGGCCCAAGAAAACAGCAAAAAATTTTCAGCAGCCCCAATTTTTTATTTGTCACCGGGTCTATACCGGGTCCTCACCGGGCCTGGTACTGGGTTCCGTCCCGCGAAAAAAGCGCAAAAAAGGACGCCCCCTTATAGCGGGCCCATACCAGGCTTCACCGTTCACTGCCCCTTTTTTACTCCCCCCGGAGGGGTTTTTAAACTACTCAAAAAACCCCCGGGCCGGGGGCGGGGTGGCCGGCAAAGTCCCTTGAAACGTGTTTAATGGACGGGAAACGGCCCACCGTGTGTCCTCACCGTTTCTTGGGCCCTCCGCAAAAAAATTTTTCACACGGTGGGGGGAATGGTTTTAGCCCACACGGCTCTTTTGGGAAAACCCGCATAAGTTTTGGTTAAAGCATGGCTATTGTGGGTTTTGCTCCATTTCCAAAAGTATAATATATTTTGTTATTTTATTTTATTTGCACATTCATTTGTATTGCATACGTTTGGTGACTTGCATGTCAGTTTGGGGTTTTTTTTCCCCCCCCATGTATTTTAGGCCCCACCCCCAATTGCTCTGTGACATAATGCTGGTTAAAAATTTTTTTTATTTAAAGGGTAAATGTATTTAGTGGGCACAAGACAGCAGTTAATGGGACGCTAAATGGTCAACCCCAAACACAGTTTTTAGTTTTCATGGAGAAACTAGGCCCTTTACAGCCCAAATTTAAACTGTGCAAAAAAGTTGGAAATCAATGTCCCTTTTCAAAAATCTACAACAGAACATCAGGCTGAGGAAACCAGAAGAGATTTTAACGAGGGGAAAAACAAAAAAAGGTTTTGGGCAAATTTTTAATTTTGTTGATACAGGTCCTTTTTAAAAACCCCCACAGGACCGTGTTATTTTGTTTTTTTGCTATTCCTGAGTCCTGTTTTCCATTCCAGTTTTTACTTTCCCCCACTGCACTTTCAACATTTTGCTTAAGCTACATCCCTTCCTTGTTGTGTTCCTCCCATTATTACCCTTCCATGTGCCTTGTTGGCACAGGGTCCTCTTCCATTACAACTTTATTTGACTTGTTTTTACCTCTCATTTCTCAAACTAACATTTCCCTTTCCCAAAATTTAAAAATTTTACTTGCAACAAATAAAAATCGGGATATTTTTTGGCCCACATTAAATTTCGGTTTTTTTCTCACAGAAAACTATTGAAATAATTAATAGATATTTTAATTTTTTGTCATTCTCCCGCAAAAAAGTACAATATATTCCCCAAGTGGTAGGTTAAGGGGGCTTTGTTTGGGCTTATTTATACCCATTTTGCATTTTCATTTCCTCCCCTTTTGTGCCCTGGGCCTAGCTTACAAAAGTTTGAAAAACCTTTTTTAATTTGAAAAGTGTATTTTCAAAAAAGATTGTGTTTAAAGGGAGGCTATGCACCCTAAAGGAGGGGAAAAGTGGTATGGGGCATATTACTGCTTAAAATTAAAAACAAATTTGCCCACTGGATTCTTGTAAGAGTTTAAAAAAGGGAAATTGCATGGGGATCTAGGGCCCGTATTTTATATGTGGAATTAGCCGCATATCCCAGGCCACTGCGTTATTTTAGTGTATCTTGCCTTTTTTTAGGAAGTCTTTTTATTTTTTCCAATTTTCAAAAAAAAAAAATTTTTAGGGGGGGGGTTTTTTCCAAAAATTTTTTTTTAAAAAATTTTTTAAAGCTAAAACTATTTCCCCCGGGTTTTTTTTTTTTCGTCTTTTTTTAAACATTGGGATAGCAATTCAAAAGTTTTCATCAGATGTCACCTGCGAAAAAAATTTATTGCATTTTTTGTACTCCTTTTCCCACCCTTTAAAAGGTTTTTAGTAAAAAAAGCTTCAAAATATAAATTTTTTTTCTACAAGGGTGGGTTTCCCCTAATTCCCCACGATAAGACATGTTTGCCCGTATAAATTTTATACCGTATGATGGCTATGTACACAATATTTTTACTTTTTACTGCATTTCAATATTATAGCCGACCCCAAAAATTTCCCAAAAAAACATTTTTTCCCCTAAATAATCATTAAACAGTCACAGGCCCAAATTTCAAAAAAGCCCTAGGGTTTTGGGGGCCAAATGTCGCGTTTTTATTTTTGATGATGATTTTCCCTTTTTTTATCATTTGCATGAAAAAAAAAGGGGTCATATATATGAAAAAATTTCCCTGGGTTTAATTTTTAAGATTTGGGGTTAAGATATTTTAAAAATAAATAACGTAATTTGTGTTAGTTTGCAAAGATAAGTATCGGAAAAAATATTTTTCCCTCCCCTGATCTTTTTGCGGTTTAAAATACAAATCGCGAATAAGTGTTGTAATTTTATTTTCCCACCCTGTAAACAGTACACATTAAACTAAAAATTGTATTTTTTTTTTTTTTCAAACTGTTTAAACTTTAATTAAAAAGTTTTATAATCATGTATTATTCCTTTTTAAATTTTAACCCGTTATTTATCCTTTAATGCTAAATTTTTTTGCTTTAAAAACAAGTAAATAGACAATTTTTAAAATGAAAGCTGGTTTTTTAAGTTTCCCTTTCTTTTAAATTTTTAGAAGACTTTTTTGGGGAGGAAAATTCCACATTGATTTTGGGGTCGGAGAAGCTGTTTTTTGTACAGTCCCTCTTGGGAAACAACAACCTTTACCCTTTAAAAATGCCCAAAATTTTGTTCATTACGGAAACTTTTTAAAAGGGGGAATTTATGATATTATAAATTTTCCCATAGCAAGTTACTCTAATTGCCATAAAAAAAAATGATATCGGAAATTTTTCCTTTAAAGATCCCTAGAGGACAGATTTAAAATAATTGCACTCCGGAGGTGCAGGTACAGTTTTTGCACCATGGGGGGGGTGCATTTAAATTTCACCCCCATTTGGACAAAGGGGGTAAAGGGATCCCCTTTTGAAGGTGCAATAACTGTAGTTTTTAACGGGGGTGCAGCTTTTGACCTTTTAAAAGGGGCAAAAGTGGGGACCCTAATTTTTCATCTTTAAAGGCCAAAAGGTTTTACCCTTAAAGATGCATTTGTTGCAACCCCTATTGGTGCCCAAAAATGCATCCCTCCAAAAAAGGGGCAAAAGTTGCACCCATAAAAGTGCAAAAATTTCCCCCCCCTAAAGGTGCATTTTTTGCCCCCCAAAGGGTGCAAAATCGCACCCAAAATTCCAATTCCAAAAGGTGCAAAAAGTTTCCCCCCTAGGTTGGTTTAAAAATTTCAACCTTGCCCCCCATAAAGGTGCAAAAAATGTGATATAGTTTTGCTTCCCTTTTAAAATTCAAAGTTGCACCCCTTAAAGGGGCATTTGGGTGCATATATGGGTGCAAAAGTGCACCCCCCCAAAAAGGGTTGGGAAAAAAAAAGGGCCCCCTATAAAAGGGGCAAAAGCCCCCCCTAAAGGTGCCCTTTTTTTTCCCCAACCTAAAAAGGTGCATTTTTTGCCCCCTAAGTCAAATTTACTAATGTGGATACCCAAAACGGTGAACTTGACGAACTGGTTAGTCATTTTGTTTTGACTAAGACCATACTCGGATTTACTAGGTAGGTACTTAAAAAATGACTAACCATTGTTACTCAGCGTGACTAACTTGGGTTACTCGTTTTAGACCCCACGGCTTGAGTATGCTAAGTTAGTCACCATGACTAACTTTTGTTTTGTGTGTACTTTAAGTTTGCCGCCTCTATGTTTGTAGCATAGTAGTGACCTCTAGCGGCGCCCACTTGCGGACAAGGTGAGCGTGGGTCAGCCGCCAGGTCCGGTAGTTCTCTCAGTGTTGCCGCCGGGGTCAGACGTGGTCTCGGTGCTTAATGTCTTGGATGCAGCTGATTTTGTACCAATAACTCATCATTAATTACACATAAAGATACAACACAGTGTATTCTTCCTCCCGAACACACACACGCAACATTACACGACCAGGCACGTCCATAACGGCGTAATTCACCGAACCACGCAACACGTGCCTACCGCTCAGGCCTATACCGCCACGCTACCTACAACCAATCCTACCACGGTGACTACGAGGACAACAAGCTATAAGCCACCATAACATGGGTCTCGCATACTTTATTAATTTTTCTACACATTACACAACGAGACCTGGCACTCTTTATCATCCATCTCACACCTGGTACCCAAACTTTTACTTTTTAATTTTACTAGTGTGGATTCTACGCCAGAATGGTTAAGATTGTGAAAATTGAGGATCAATAATTTGGTAAATGGATGGTTGGGTGGCAAAATAACATACTCATCCTTATTCCAATTAGTTTTCAGCCATTTACTTATTCTATTGCCCACTGCAATTATACTTTCTTCATTCATCTTAGGCCCCAACTCTCGATAAAGTGTCTGCCAGTCTTCACTAATATCTTTTTGCATAATCTTTCTCCAAAAGATTTCTGCTAAGTGTAAATCCTCTGCCTCTGGCTCCTGACATAACTTGAATAATGACCTTTCAAAAATACCCTTCAAAACTATTGCAGTCACCTTAATCAGCTTGTCATAATCACTGAATCGGTTAATGTCCACAACACACTCTTTCGTAGCTACTACCAACAAGCTCTCTTCCCCTTTTGTATACAACTCATCAGTTACCTTCACACTACAGCTCTGACTGATCAGCCACTCCTTTTTAGGCCTTGTAAGGAACTCGGGCTCCTTCTGCCAAGCATAATTATAATCTAATGCACTAGGTGCACATCCTCTGGTGCACCAATCATATATATTAAAATTTAACTTCACGCAATACCATTCACTTGGATTACTTTTGGTCTGAATCTCATCAACTCTATAAGCAACAAAGGTGTTAAATCTGAAGGAATCTTTCTGAATATGAGCTCACGCAATCTCTGAATCTTTTAATCTACGTGCAACCCCTCTATTTATCATGTCTTGTTTCTGCTCACTATATTGGTTTGCATAATCGTTACCTAGCTTGTTTAGTCTCCTCTGTTGATAACAATATGGCATATGCTACACAATAGTTAATTGGTAGCTCACTTCGATCCTTTATCCAGGGATTTTGTGCCACCCACCTCTCATTACTCTTTATCATAATGTAATCCTTTTTCGACCAATTCTGCTTCTCTCTCCTCTTTCAGTGTAAGATGGCCTTTTAATGAACATTTCCCACAACGACAGCCTCCACACTGAGGCAAACAAGCAACTCCTAATTCTTCCGTCCTGCAAAATAACTCCATAGCCCTACGAGTTTCTGATCTAGCCTTGACTACAAAATCATCTACTCCCATACAGCGCACGTGATTCACTGTTGCACTGAATCCCTCTAGACCCTTTTCCAACTGACCTAAATATCCTCGAACACAGTAACCAAATTTATTCTTCATCAACTGCATATCTCCTACCGTTTTCTCAACTATCGGCAGTAGGACACTATAGTCTGCTCCTATCAGTATGTCTATTTTACCAATGGGTCTCCCTATTTGCCAGGCTCCAACTCCTAGCACAGTGGCTATTTCTGTCATATCTACTTTACTAACCTCAGAAGTTATTTAATCGAGCCCTACTGCCTCAATCACCCACTCTTTCCCATTCACGTCGGCCAAAGGAACCTTGTACATCCTGCTCTCTATCCTCTCAGTTACATTTCCCACCTTTTTCAAAGACATATACACATCTGTACCCCTTATAAGCTCCGTCCACACTAACGGGCAAAGCCCGCCGGGCAGTGCCTGTCACCGGCAAAAGCCCGCGGGCACACCGAAACTGTTGTCCACACAGCAGAGCCTGCCTGGTCCAGTCAGAGGCGAGCAGCTGGGCAGCCAGGCAGTGTAGCCGTTCTCAGGAAGACTGTGCGGTACGACAACAATGCGAAGCAAGAAGGACCGTAAGAAGCTAAAACTGTGTACCATATAATCATTGGTATGTGCCTGAAAAAGAAAAAGGACAAAGTGGAGAAAAATAAGTGGTGCAAAGACTGGCTAAGTAAAAGAAACAGTTGGGAAGTCATGTTACGATTTTTTCGAGAATTGCAAGATGGAAATATGCGTGACTTCATAAACTATGTGAGAATGGACCCAAGTACATTCTATAAACTCCTTGCGAAAGTAACACCATATATAGAAAAGCAGCATACCAGAATGAGGGACAGCATAACCTCTCTGACTTATCTTTTTTTCTCAGTTTCCGTCGTTGGTTGGTTCGTAGTGTTGGTTGCGGAGTGTGTCTATTTTCTTTCTAATCTCATCCACTGTCACGGACACACCTACATCTTGCATTTCCTTTGCGATACTCTGGAAAGCAGCAACTTATTGTCTCTGTCTCTGTATATGTCCATTTTCACTTTCCATAGGCACGGGTGTTGCCGATAAAGTTCAATTAGGGGAAGGATCGCATATCTTGACCACTGATTCTTGCTGGGCGAAGGGGTAGACATGATGTTCTGATGTAGGCGTAGTGTAAATTCCTGACAAACTGACAACCATGGCTCCAAAGATCCGCATGTAGCCTCTTATGTCTGGCAGCGACGCACTGCCGGTCAGTGCCTGGTGAAATCGCTCACCTACCGTCACGGGCATTTTACTCATTTGCCCGCGGGCACAAGCGGTGAGCCCGTCAACAGGCAAACTGCTCGCTTGTGCCCGCGGGCTTGCCCGTTAGTGTGGACGGAGCTTTAAACCTAACCTCCGAGCCGCATCATGGATAATCATAGTCAAGTTACTTCTGAGGTAAAAAAATACATTAAGAACATGAAATCCACTACTAGCTGTATTCATTATTAACAATATACCATCTCTGTCCAAAAAAATACTGGATGCCCTCATAGCTGGACCTTCCTTGACAAACACTGAATGCAGTATGGGATGATGCATTCTACCACAAATATCAGAACCACTGACCTTAATATTACATGGAAACCTTCTGGTACAGTTTTTACCCATGTGTGAAGGTTCCAAGCATATGAAACAAGCTCCTACTCTTTTCAGGTTGCCTATTTTTTCAGTATTATCCAATCTACTAAACGTGTCACACTGATTAATTTCGTGGGAAAGACTACCATGGTACCAGCATCCCTTTGTGGTAATTTTGTGGTCAAGCATATGAAACAAGCTCCTACTCTTTTCAGGTTACCTATTTTTTCAGTATTATCCAATCTACTAAACGTGTCACACTGATTAATTTCGTGGGAAAGACTACCATGGTACCAGCATCCCTTTGTAGTAATTTTGTGGTCAGAGCCGAAACAACCATATGTTCTACTACGAGGTTGATTCTGACTGGCAATATTCATCATGGTATGCGCCATGCTGTTAAAACAATCTAGCAATTGTTTTTGTCCGCTTTCTTGAATTGTGTCAGTTTACTAATTACTTGCGTTAAACTACCTAGATCCTCCGTCTCCTCAAGAGACGCTAAATGGACCGTACCCCTGACATCGGTTTTGTCAAGCCTCAGTTCATCATCCATGTATTCTATCACTTGTCGCTCCTCAGTCAGAAAATTTACCAACTCTTCAAATTTCTCATCATCACTTATTCCTCTAGCCCTGCGTGTCCCCTCTCGCTTTAGATCTGCTGGGAGCAGTCTTTCAACCTTTGTTAAGCTATGAGCATTTGCAATTTCATTAACCTTACCAAGTTTTTTCAGGTCCAACCATGCTTCTTCAACTACATTAATCATATGAAGCAATTTTGCCTTGTTTCCCACAGGCACTGACTGGTTTAAGGGCACAAATGTCACCAAGCACTGCATCAACTATCTTTGCTGAGGAGCCGAACCTTTCAGTCAGTCTGTCCCACATGTGGTCAAATTAATCTAATCTGCCTATAGTTTCTCTATCTTTCCCATGTAAGGATTGCCTAAGTATGAAAGGGTCTTTGCCATGACGAGCTACTATCACCAGCCTCGTGTAATCCTTCACAAAAGTAGGGAGTTCCCGTGCATCGCCGTTGAATATGGAAGGTTCTGCTTTCTTAATCAAGACATTACAATTATCATTACTCGTCCCATGTTTCTGGTTACTCTTAAAATTCACAAATTTAGACTGAGTGTCACACTTCACTTTCTGCAAGTCACCAATGTATTCCAAATGTTCACTTTGTGAATTTTCATCCGCCTCCTGAAGTATCTGCTCGTTTGTGTTCTCTACTTTCTCAAACAAATCACACATCTCACAAAAAATACCATCTAAAACTTCAGTAGGACTATTTTGAAGCAAGAGGTCGTTAAAACAAATTATTTTGGTGGTGAACCTCCCTATGATAACTCCTCGTTGCTTCTTCAATGACGGGATGTTCTTCCCATCTGTGTCCTGTCCCGTTGAGTTGCCTCGCCTGGATCCCGCCTTGCCTTCTTCCGTATCAGGCATTGTTGTTGGATTGTTTCGTTAACACAAAGTCCTTGGAGATGAAAGGCCACGCGTTAAACTCACATTTATTAATTTCATCCAACCTGCAAACATGAAAAATCAGCACACACAAAAAGTAATCAGTCCCTAAACCACCTAAGACAATAAATAATAATTAACCATAATGCAAGAGAAAATAAACCAGGCCAATGGCCCTTTGACTTAAGTCATGAACAAAAATACCAAACAAATGCTCAACTTACAACATTGGCCTCCAAACAACTAGCAGCTTCAATAGCTTCACGATGAGCAAACATGTACCACATAACAAAACAGAAGACCAACCAAGCCCGGTCCACCCAGTTTCCTCAGTGACAGACTGCAAATGAAATTAATACACAAATATGCACAATGACTAACGATGTAGAACAGTAAAACAATGCTTCGTTGGTATCGCCAAAATGACCCATGACTGCAGTACACACTGTGCATTTAACACTATACAGTAAACTATGTACGTATAATACACACACACCTGAACACGAATACGTACATTTAACACTTTACAATATGCTATAAACGAATAATACACACCTAAACACTAATACGGGCCAGCACCAGCTAGTGGACGTGAGGGCGGCAGGAGGGTAACTGACGTGACATCAGAACAGCTGATCCACGTCAACTACCGTGACAAAAGCGCAGCGGCTTACGCTACACTCTACTAAATATCTTAAATTAAAATTATACTCACGTTCTACACACTATAGTTCAATAAATACAAGAATAAGTATGCCCAAACATCAATGACAACATTAAGTGAATAAAGGAATCTCCCCGAGATAGGCAACAAAGGTCGAACAACAGCCGTGGCCGGGAAAAACTCGGGCCAAACGAATCACGAGCAAAGCACTCTAATCACCAATCTTCTTTCACCAAGCATTGGCGAAACAATATCCTCGTTATTATAGTCGTCATCATCGGTAAATAGCAATCTAAAATGGTCGTAAAATTCGTCAAGTATAATCTTGCTCTCTTTGTTACATTGATCACCTTTTAGTATTTTCCAATATAACTTTGTATCTTTACTTTTGACTTCTCTTAGTTGTTTTAAGTAGGAGTATAATAAGACAGTATGGTTACTTTTTGGAAAAAGGGGGTTTTCGGGGGGGGGGTGAGGGGGTATTACTGATCTCGGGGGGTGAGAATCACCTACGACAACCAGGTTACTTTATATAAAGTGGGGGTTTTCGGGGGGGTGAGGGGTATTATTGATGTGGGGGGGGTTGAGGGGGTATTATTGATTTCGGGGGGGTGAGAATGACCTATGTCAGTTTGGTTAAAAATAGAAGTGGTGATTGTGGTGGAGAGGAAGCAGCTGTAGAGGAAATTGGGGGGTATTGGGGGGAGCGGAGAGAGAGAGAGAGAGAGAGAGAGAGAGAGAGAGAGAGAGAGAGAGAGAGAGAAGAGAGGAGAGAGGAGAGAGAGAGAGTAGAGAGGAGAAGAGAGAGAGAGAGAGAGAGAGGAGAGAGAGGAGATGAGAGAGAGAGGAGAGAGAGAAAGAGAGAGAGAGAGAGGAGAGAGGAGAGAGAGAGAAGAGAGAGAGAGGAGCAGAGAGAGAGAGAGAGAGAGAGAGAGGAGAGAGAGAGAGAGAGAGAGAGAAGAGAGAGAGAGAGAGAGAGAGAGAGAGAGAGAGAGAGAGAGAGAGAGACAGAGATTTTTTTAACTTATGCAAATATAAACACACATTGGTATAATTAAACATACAAACACACATTTTTGTTTTATTGATATAAAGTAAACATACATATGCACATACATTTTTTTTATTGGTAGAAAAACATATTTATTAACACATTTTTTTATATTTGTGTAGAAACATTCAAATCTAAGCATATATAACATATTAATCACAGCACCATTATCTTATCTTATCATTATCTATAAGCATGCTCAATGATTTAAAGTTAAAATATATGTAAGTGAAAAAACATTTAATTTGCATGTATTTATCATATTAACTAACCCTATTCTAAAAATATTTGATAAAGTTATCATCTAACAGCAACCTAAACTAAACAAATCTAGCGATTTAAACCTTCAAACAAGTTAATTACTTGACTGGAAGAAAAGGGAAACTCACTAAACTCCTCGATAATGGGAGCTGTCTCCGGTACAACCTCAGCTGCTGGCAATGGAGATTCGGATGACAATATATTTCATTTTTTTACAGCTTTACTTATGGGAATGAAATGATCCATTTCAACATCTTCCAACGTGTTTTTGGCATTAAATTTTGATTTTGAATTGTGTGGAGGAGCTGGTTTTCGCTTGTTCCCTAAACCTAGAATATTACGATTAGGTCTAGGATCTCTGGTATTTACTGGTGTGTCAACCAACACATTCGCACTGTGTTGAGTTTTAGTAATATTTGTATTTTTATGGTGTTGCACATTAGTTGGTGTTGCTAGCGTTTCGGTTTGGTGTGATGTGGTTTGGCATTGCTTTTTTGGGTGTGTGGGGTGTGTGTTTCCTGTGTCTTGTTTTCACGCTGCTTGAAGCTTGGAGTGGCTCTTCTGCCCCCTCTGCGCTCTGGTGTGCTTCTCACCCTCCTGCGCCTGCGGTTGTGGTCTTCTGCCTCCTGCGCCTGCGGTTGTGGTCTTCTGCCCTCCTACACCTGCGGTTGTGGTTGTAGCTTGACCGTGTCTGCACAGTTTTAGGTCGCTGTGCAGTGTTGGCATTGTTCTTAAGAAACCCCCCGGCTTGTGGTGCGCTATCAATTATGGTAGGATTACCAAATATTACATATTTAGCATCTGAAGGAAAAAAAAGAAAAATCATTTCCTATTTCTCTCTCTCGCTCCTTTCCTCTCTCTCTCTCTCTCTCGCTCTCCTCCTCTCTCTCTCTCTCCTCTCTCTCTCTCCCTCCCCTCTCTCTCTCTTCTCCTCTCTTTCCCCTCTCTCTCTCTCTCTCTCTCTCTCTCCGCCCTCTCTCTCTCTCCTCTCCTCTCTCTCTCCTCTCTCTCTCTCTCTCTTCCCCGCTCTCTCTCTCTCTCATCTCCGCTCTCTCTCCTCTCTCTCTCTCTCTCTCCTCTCTCTATTTTTTTATATATATATATATATATATATATATATACATATTGCATTTTTTATATAATTGTATACTTACGAAAAATGTGTTTACTCAGCACATCGTTGATGATTTTCATTGATGGGAGGGATAATGATCGATGCAATTTGCCTGCTTCCTCCTCCTCCTCCTCCTCCGCCTCCTCTTCCTCCACAACGAATGCCCCAGACAATATTTCACTGTCGCTCTGTTGCTCCAATTCACCATGTGACTCAATCACCTGTTCTGGAAAGAAATGTAAGCAAATTATCAACTTTGATTATTTTTGATATATATCTACGCAATACACATATAAGACCAAAGTGTTTTGAATTATTGTTATTCGTCTTAATTTACCATTTTTATTGCTACGTGTCCTTGCATCACACGCATTTTGAACTTCTGCTGGTCTTGATACAACCCCAGAGGTGGAGGCAATAGGTTCTGTGCGGAAATGGAAAAAAAAACAATTGTAAAACACACACACACACACACACACACACACACACACACACACACACACACACACACACACACATACACACACACATACACACACACACACACACACACACACACACACACACACACACACACACACACACACACTATCGCACATGCGCGTTTACCTTTAGTGATGAAATCCATTCTTGAGTCTGATGAGAATTCAGCGGAGGGGAGGTTGAGTCTGATGAGAATTTAGCGAAGGCGAAGGCTTTATTGCTTTTTGGAAGCAAAGTGGGTGGGGCTTATGTGCACCAGTGTTTCTTGTTTGAGGCCTACTATTGGTTTGGGCCTACTTGTCCCGGGATTGATGTGGGCGGGGCGTAAATGGTCCATTGTAGCCCGACTTCGGCATGGCAGGAGGTGGGATGTCGTGTGTCTCATGGTTGGTTTTGAGTGTGTGTGTAGATGAGCAATGATGTATTGTGTGATTGAGGGTGGAGGGCATAGGGCTCATGATGTGTTTTATGATTGGATGGAGAATGCAGGTGGCTGACCAAGGATGTGAGTGACACACACACACACACCACACACACACACACACACACACACACACACACACACACACACACACACACACACACACATACACACACACACACACACATGCAATGTGCTATATGTGAGCACACTCGATCGGGGGATTGCAACAGGTGTTGCTGTTGCATAATTTAACACAGCCATTATATGTTAATCCACCCTTTGAGAATACAAGCTTTTTTTGTGGCATTTTGAAAGTTGAATATGCATACTTTAACACCTTTCGGTCATTAATTTAAAAAAAATTCTTATGATAGTACATTCTAAGAAATTCACAAGTTTTAATAATACCTACATGATCACACAAATATATAAACTGTAGACAATAAGCTCCACACACGAGAAATTTGTCTGACTGCAATCTATTTCTCATTTTTAATACATTATATTCTATGTGCCTATCTAAAAAGGACATGTAATGTTCTGAATATAATCTCGGGTTTATTGCATATGAATAACAAAAAAAAAATACACCTTTCTGTTATAAAAAATGCAATCCAGTGTCCCATACGATTACGTTGTGAATTGCTCAATATATTAGCTATAAATACAATAGGTTTCCTAAACTTATGACTATGTCTTAGATTAACTTGCGCTAATTGGTCGGCTGATAAGCAGCCAAGGAAATGCACGTCATGGGTTAAAGTACCTCTAAGGGCCTCTATAATTTGTTTACTGCTCATAATAAATTAATAATTGCTATTATGTTTAGTAGTATTCTATGCGCGAGTGTCGCAAACTACATTCCTCTCAGAGCCTACAGTCAAAACACCTTTGGAGTCGCCAAACATCAAAATCACCAGATTGTGTTCCAAACCCTTTGAAAGTTGAATGCTAATGCGCAAATTTCCACTTTGCTCAACAGGTACTGTGCCTTGCAAGTCTTCAGCGAGCAAAGTGTAGACCCAGAGCGCTTTTCCACCTTTAAATCCTTCAAAATCTAGCAATGTGTTACTTTCCAAGCCCAAACTCTCAACAACGCTAAAATATGCTTGTGAGCACTGATGGGGGAAGTTAACCGAGTTTTTATATACACTCAATCCATTGATAGATACAGTGATCTCGGATAAATTATCATTTGAAAAATACAAACCATTCTTATTTTAGGTGCCAGAAAAAGCACCCATATCGATCATGGCAATGTATATGCGCTCCGGAATCACATTACCCCACGGTAAATCAGATACAATACTCATTTGTTGCTTTCCTAAAACAATGGACTTGTACAGTGTTTTATTGAATAATGTTTTTTGTATTCAGACCAGATTCTAATTGATTATTCAGCGCCATCAGTGCAGATGAATATGGTTGTAATCTGGTCACCCAAAGTCTAGCAAAATCAATATGAGAACG
The DNA here is from genome assembly GCA_016584305.1 of Chionoecetes opilio. Taxonomy (NCBI): domain Eukaryota; kingdom Metazoa; phylum Arthropoda; class Malacostraca; order Decapoda; family Majidae; genus Chionoecetes; species Chionoecetes opilio. Next base: position 24,566 of record JACEEZ010021812.1, on the reverse strand, counting down.
TATTCCAGAACCATCGCCATCCGTATTAATGTACCATGCCTCGTTAGATAATTCTAGTCGGATTCTTATTGGAATGTCATCGCACAAATATTGATCACAGGATGCAACGTCTGACATTAGGGGAAATGTGAGATGAAGACCATGATTCTTGAGATTTTTTAGATGGTTCTTCTTGTCATTAGTAAGACCAGTGAAATATCCAGCATCATAAGCGCTAACCAATGGCATGCCTTTCTTGCTATCGTTGAAGAGATTTCCCATCTCGCCTAGTGACTGTCGCTTCATAGATGAGAAGCTTGTTATCATTTTAATGAATGACCAATAATTATAATATGGGTTAGATTCAACCATTTGATCTCCAACATATACCTGAATGGATTTAAAAATCGTATTGGCGGCCCCATTGACAACATCTTCGAGTTTAGTTTGGCCATCGGCTTGAGTGAGACTTAGTTTAATCTCAAGGACCAGTTTTGAAAGATCAATAAAGTAACCCTTGACACCCGGTACGCGAAACTCCAAGTATTTGTCCTGTAACCTTGCATTATTGTTCAAATTAACAGGTAAAATATCTACGACTGTTTTACAAGCAATGGAGCTTTCTACTAGTCGCTGTCTATGTATTCTTGGAAATTCTGACACTATGCTGGGTGCATATTCAGGTATAGGCACTGTTGGATTGGAGGCTGCCATGGCGCGTGTTATGATGTGAACTGATGTTGTAAGCGAAATGCACGGGCTTTTTGTGGTTTCTGTGGCGCATGCGCGCGCACACACACACACACACACACACAGACACACACACACACACACACACACACACACACACACACACACACACACACACACACACACACACACACACACACATGCTAAATCATATCAAAGACATCTTTGATCCGCTTATTGCAACTTTTGGTTTTCCTCTTTTTCTTTGTTTTCATTTTCTTTTTTGTTGATGATCTTTGCCTCTTTTTTTTACCTCCTTGCATTAGTATACTCCCAACACCCCTTACAGCTTTAATACCTCTTTTTTTTAATGCACCCCTAAGACCCCGCCTACCCTGGCCGACGTCTTGAATAACATCTTGTGTAAATTGCACTGCACTGGGTGCAATTGCTCGAAACAGAAAAGGCATTGCACTCTTGGCAAGGTTTGACAGAGCTCCGAAAATACCGGCACCGCGCTGGTGTATTCTAGTCGGGTGCATAATTTCACACTTTGAATATTATCAAAACCACCACCCTTAGAATAAACATTTTTGCCCAGTAAACTTGAAAATTCATCTTCCGAAGGAGGATGGAACACTACTCTCATTGATGGAGACATGTTGTAAACTGCACTTATTTTCTTTCGCAATAACATTTTTATAGCATGTAGAACTAACTACATTCTGGATATCATTGACCCCCCCACTGCACCCACTGCTGGTGGACCTGCAATGCTACCACCTACCTCCCCATCTTCCTTCCTAATATCATGTTCCAACACCACCACTTCTACTGCATTCAGGTCCAGTTGCCGAGCCATATTTCTTATTTCTATCAAATAATGTGTTCGCCATTCATAGTCCACCTTACCCCTTTTTCCCACGCCATTGGGGAAGACAATTTTACTTATGGTTTTATTTCGCATGACATAATCCACTAAATTTTCTAGGCACTTTTTGAAATTTTCTCGTCTGTTTTCCCTTGTATCCAACGCCAGCCCGTCTGCATATTGCGCGTCTCTGCTAGTTTCTACAAAATATTTTGCAATTGATTGTATTCTATGGAATCTCCTTGTCCAAATTGCGTCACGAGACCCACAACGTAAGGATAGCTTGACTTCTGCGGTGGTTTCTTTAACGAAAAAAAGAAACCCACACTCGGTCTTTTCACATTGAATAGTTCTATTCCATCTAAATAGTTGTTTTCGCTCGGCAAAAGGTTTGCGTGTGGGTAAAACTCTCCCAGGTCTTTAGCAATGCCACTTGGCTTAAAACTTGTAGCATTAATAGCACTTACTAAGCAGGTATTTGGGTCACAATAGCGCTGGTCATTCATGCGACCATTAATGATGATGATTGGGTGGACATTCATTGTTTTTATTAAATACAATGCCTTGGATGTTGAGGGATTTTTTTCTTTTTTTCTCTCGCGCCACACCTCGCTGTTTTTTTTACGTAAATGACTATTCACACCAGGTCGGTGCAGGTTTTATACTCAGAGGCTCTCCCAGGTTTTATGCGGCTGCGCAATAGATCGGCGTGGAGAGGGGGAGGAGAAGTCGGTGAGAAACTTTGCCCCACCAAGCAATTGTTTCTTGACCTTATTACTACGTATAAATGAAGGGTCCACACTCGCGTGGTGGAGAATGAGCATCCTAATAATGGGCACATCATCTTTTTGAAACCCCACTGTATTATTGGAATCGCCCAGGGTTTTCAAAATGTCAACTATATTTAAATGTCGAATTGGTTCCAAAAGATTTCCATTAAAATTCCAAGATATTCCTGGTGTATTTCTTATAAGGCTTAGCATTGATCTCATATATTCTCGCTGTGTGGCTTTGGCTTTGATGTTAATTATGTTAATTATTTGATGTCTAATGGAGGTCGCGGATCAATAACAGCGACGCCGGTGTTGTTTGATGGTTTGATGATTGGTGAGGCGAAAGCGCCCTGATTCGTAATTGTTTTTAGTTTTTTTCTTTTTTTATTATCATTGCCCGTGGTTTGATAAATAATGCACCTGTTCATCTTGAATTTTGTGCGAGAATGCTGTTTTTGTCTTTCTTTTTTCACTTGCACTGATGTTTTGTTATTGTGACGTCTTTTAAATGTTGTGCTTCAAGATGTTTTGCTATGATTTTCTTTCAGCTTGCTCTTCTGCTTATCATCATTATTGTTATTTCTACTATTTTTATTAGTGAAACAGCGTTTAGACGGAGATTGAGAGAGAAATCGATCAGCCACTATCTTGGGAATCAAGCAAAACTCCTTAATTTTGAGAAAAGGCTGGTTAAAACACTTGCAGCCAGCGGTAGTAACACCGAAAGAATTGCTCCGCCTCTCTGAGATGTTAATAGTTTTTTTTTTGACACGGTGGAGTTTCCTTTCTTGCTTATTTTCCTTATTATGTCTTTATAGTTACCTAGGGATTTTACAATATGCCTATTTCTCGTTAGATTATTCCTTAAAAAGTTTAAAAATATTTCTGCTAAACAATCAATGTGTTTTTTTTTTTAACACTAATAAGAGTTTTTTGCGTTTCTCACTTGAGAGTTTGGTGAGTAAGAAAATAAGGTCCTTATGAGTGAATGAAAGTGGAGGTCTTGCGTTGTTTGTTGGCATTATGAAATGTCACTGGCGTCTATCCATCGGTCTTGAGACGCGTCATACCCCTGCCAAGATACGAAAAATTGTTTTATTCCTTTTATAAGTCTTGATTTTTTTATGACAAATAGGGAAAACATCAGGCAATTGAAGCTTTACCAATTCCTCTTTTTAAACCAAACCTTGAATCTCCTGATCCAATAAATCTTTTAGGGTGTAACCAATTGGATATTGTCGATGATCCACAGTGTCAATTTGAAAAATTTCCTCCGTGTTTTGTATGTGAAATCCTCTATTGAATTTTGAGGCTCTATCGGCGCCTGACAATCGAACATAATCACCAATGCTCAGTTGTCGAATGCTTGTGTTTCGATGTTTTCCCCTGCTTTTATAGTGTAACTTTTTAAATTGTTTTATAAATTGCTCTGGTTTCTTCATGGCGTGCACCTCCGCGGGTGTTTTTCCCAATTGACGGTGTGGTGTATGATTGTAGCTATTAACGATGGCATCGAGTATGGAGACATACTCAAGTGTATTGTGAGCTGTCATGTATATGTACACTCGAGCTTTCAGAGTTCTGATAAAACGCTCCGCAATGCTGCTTTTTGTTTCCTGGGAATAAACACTATAAGTTTTTATATTTCGAGTGTCTAAGTAGCTCTGAAGCTTCCTATTATAAAATTCCTTGCCACGATCAACGAACCATCGCGACACACCCTTAAAAACATCATCTTGCTCTAGTGCTGTCTTCATGGCTACTAGCATTGAGTTTCTGTCTTTCCGCTGCAGAGGGAAAGCTTTTACATACCTTGAAAACACGTCAATGCACACTAGAATATAATTATTGCCTTGGTTGTATCGCGATAAAAATTTCATGTCCGCCAGGTCCGCCCCAATGATAACTCGTGGTTTTGGACTAAGATTGATCGCCTCTTATTTTTCTGGGTTGTAATTTATGTACAGTGTAGGTTCTGGAGTTTTCAAGAAACTTCTGAATGTCTTTCAAAGAAATGTCTTGTCTAAGTCTCTTGTTGCTGCATACAATGCCCGCACACAGCTTAAGGTACCTGGTACATGTGGATTCTTGTATAGTTTTTCCCAGAATTTTTTTTCTTGAGGGTGCCAATTCCACATCCTCTTCATTTGCAACTTCTACTCCAGGCATGAGTACACAACCTCGCAGGGTCCCTCGTCTGCAATATTTGATCTGAGCGACAACTCTTCTGGGGTAGTTATACCCACATCGGCCAGAATATAAACATAGGGCTTTCCCGCCACCGCTCGCTTATAAGCACTGGGGAAGACCTTGCTCTTCTCTCTCCCATATAGCTGTCGACCCAGAGTTTCTATTTGTCCGAGATCCCGCTGCTTGAGAAGGAGGAAATAAGTGCAATTGAGGGATATGCTACGAGCATACCTACCCTGCATGAATAAATTTTGAGAAATCATTATAGCACTTATTCCGAGGTGTCGCCCTTGTATAAAAACATTGGCCACTGTTTCATCATTTGCCGCGCGCAAAAAATTATCATCATACACAATCAGCAAACCTTTTTTTTTCTGAATGGGATCAATCTCCGTTGCGGGGTCTGCAATTTCCTTAGTGAGGAATGCCCTTGGCCTTCTTTATTTCAGTATCACCACCAGCAATGTCAGCTGAGTTTGTAGCACTGCAGGCTAGTTTTACAGAGTACATCTTTGGTTTGAGACACAACATTTCTTTAATGTGTCTTGCACCAACTTCTGACTTAACACACCCCACCAAGCCTTTCTTGGAAATATCATACGCAGGGTGGTCTTGTGGAAAGTTGCTGCTGAAATCCATAACATCCCGTATAAGAGGATTGAAATAGAATTCTTCAATATCCTGAATATTGGAGATACAAACAGCCGCCGAATCAGTATCTCCATATATGTAAGATATATTGTTGGCTCCACATGCCTTTTGAAGTGTGTCGTAGTAAAACTCATACATTTCAACCTTGGAAAGTTCTAATATATGATACCCAATATAGTTTGGATGCTTGACGTGGATTTTGCGCTTGCCTCGAATGACAATTACCCTGTCGTTCTTGAGTGGTATAAGCCTTTGAAAAAGCGGATCACTTAGTCTCCAACGCAGAGCTCTCTTGTTGGTAACAATATCAACGAAGACACTGTGCTTAACAGGATCCATTAGTGTTCGACCGAATATTACATTTGATATCATTTTGAAAACTTTTTGCTCTATCTTGTTGTTGGAAGCACGTCTTGCTTTCAAATTGCCCTCAATAAAAGCTTGCAGGTAATTGGATTGAGTAAACTGATAAATATCATGTATTTGAGTGATTTTACCTCCCATTTTCAGGTAAAATTGTAACATATGGAGAGTAATAAGCACTTTGCTTACAGGAAGGTGTGATGCAACGAGCTTTCGCATTGCCTTGGGAAATTTACGTCCCATCTTCTCATACAAAGATTTGCTGTAATCAGACAGGTGCTGTTCTGAATTGATATCCATGTGGTGTATGTGTAAGGGAAACTGATCTGTTTTTCTAATGACCTCAGAATCGATCTTGTGCAGGTCACAGTGAAACCAATAACCTATATCACCATCTGTGTCCAGTGTTTCTACACCATTGGCCTTTAACCATTTGCGTCTTTCTTCACATGTAAGTTTTTTTAAGTCTCTTTCGGGCATAGGTCTACACATGACTCCAGGATAGAGACTGTTCTTGTCAAGGTATACAATATGGCAAGGAATCTCTGTGTCGGGATTGAAATTAGGATTCACATGGCGATTATTAGCCACAATCTGAGGTTGTATAACAGTTGTAAACCCACCTCTCACATTTTCCCTTAATAACCCATATAGCTCAGGGTCACTGGGTTGTTCTATCCGAGCATCAGTTGATATTAAAAAGCTATCAAATTCATAGCCAGTAAGAGATACGTAGTGTGTAATGTCCAACCCATAAATTTCATGCAATACACGTCTCCAATTTTCAATGATGTCAGCGAGCAATCCCACGTCTACTGTTAGATAGGCGAGCATGTACTCTTTCAAGCTTTGGCATCCCAAGGCATCCCACACCTCACGCGCGTGGGTGTACTCATCTTCACCAATGCCGCATCTCTTAAGTGTGCTATAAAAATCTTCAATGGGTGGCAGTTCTGAACAATTTAATCTGTCAATGTTTGTTACAAACTCGTATGGAAAAGATTGTTTTCCACAGAGAAGGAGATCATGGGAATGAGGTGGCAAATGTGCTATGAGTGCACGAGTGAGGGGTAAACCCTCACCGGAGGCAATGTGCTCCTTGGCGAGTTGAGCTAGACTCCCACCAATAAATGCCCTTGCATCTCGGAATTCAATGTCTCCTAAATCCACTTTGAGGAAGTGCAAACCAGCTTTAGTAATCACATTGGCTTTCTCCAGCGGAAAACTTTGGCAATCTGCCTCTCTCAAAATCAAACCCATGTCGTAACTCATATTGAATGCAAATGCAGGAAGTTGATTGAGAAAACTAACGCACCTACTGTTGCAAAAAAAACCTAGCGCAGAAATGTAGTTTGGTCCAGATTTTGTGTGATCATGGTGTCTATGTTTGTTTTTACTGTTCCTAAAGGCTTTATGGCATATGTGACAGGCTTTCTGTTCTTGAAAATCTTTCTCTGTTTCGGGTGTCATGCGCAGAGGATATGTGATTCTCTGGTCTTTAATGCTTTTCGAAGTGGAAGAAATACTCTCAAGAAAATGTGACACTGCATCTTTACCACAGTAAAACTCTTTAGTAACAACGGACCCCGAGGTGTCCAATATACAGTAGACATATGCCATGGCTTTGTGATGATGAGAGATTATGCGGTTATTGATTCCCGAGGGATAGAGGATTGCTTCGAAATCAAAATATGCAGTATGCGAGGGGGGATAGGTTTTCCCATGATTAATGAATTGCAGTGTAGATCCTTTTTCTGGGAAGACCAGCACCTGCTTTATTTGACATTTAATTTCGTGTTCTTTAATATTCTGCACTGTAAAACGTCTCATTAAACAGTTTTTACAGAAGCTAGGATATTGGTGAAATGTTTCCCTTGCAACACTCTTCGGGATTCTAAAAAATCTGATCAAAAACTTATCAAAGTCTTTGATTAATGCAAAATGCTTGCCCTGTAACAATAACAAGGGCACAAAGCTTCCACTCGCCGCCCCCTTGCGACACATATATATTTCATGTTTTGAGGTGTGGACAACACTCCTTTTTCCTCCTCCTCCTCCTCCTCCTCCTCCTCCTCCTCCTCCTCCTCCTCCTCCTCCTCCTCCTCCTCCTCCTCCTCCTCCTGCCTCATTTCAGGAATTCTCCCCAGACTAGGAGTAGGCCGACGCTTTTACGATAAGGCGTACAGCANCGGGGGCACCCATCATGTAGTGCAGCCGTACCTATATCACGAGATATAGTATAGCTGAAAATATACACTGAGATCACGTGTACACATTGTACAGATGGGGTAAATCCCCCTGCCGAATACCTTGGCAGTACAAAGGACAGGAGAAAGGAAATTTAACCCCATTTAAAACAGTAAATTCCTGGGTAGTGTACCAGTACATTAATAAATTAACAATGTACCCAGGTGTACCCCTGACGAGAAGTTTATGAAAGAGCTTCCAGTAATTCACTCTGTCAAACGCCTTTCTGGCATCCAGGAAACACAGATAAACAGGTGAATTTCTGGAAGTGTAATAATGAATGATTTTCTTCAATGTCCACACACACATATCAGTGCCAAGGCCTTTCTTATAGCTGAACTGATTGGCCAGTGTATACAGGTAGGCCTCAAGACGATGGAGCACCACTTTCTCCAGCACCTTGGACAGGGCGGTTGCTATGGCAATGGGCCTGTAATTGCCAGAGCTAGCAGGGTCCTACACTTTGCTCTTAAGTAAAGGCACTATAAGCACTGCCAAGACCTGATATATATCCCGCGGAATATAAATTCCATGCAGTGCAACCTCATGTTGTCGATTTGGTTTTAAGGTTAATGGGATAATGTTATTTTGGAAACATCCGGGAACATTATAGTCCAAGAGCATTAGCTAAAACCCGGAAATTTTGGCGAACAAGCTGAAATTTTTAGGGTAGGTCTAAACAAATGTGTAGAATCACATAATAAAAGTCCTCAAAAATTCCATTGGTGCTTTTCTCAAAATCCACCAAAATCCATCTCAAAATCAATTTTCTGTTGGTGCAAGATTGACCGCTACATTTCCTGCAGATCGAGCTACAATATAATCCAAGTTTTTTGCAGCTGCAAGTCATGGTGTTGCACCTATCCTGTTTGCATCCACATGACACCATGTTAAGTAAGGTGTCGGGTGCAACAGGGATATCTGTTTCTATGGGCATGAGAATTCCATCTTGTGACCGCCATCCCCATTCTGTTGGAGGTAGACTATTGCCCATCCATTCTTGAATAGTATGATACGTGCGGTATGAATGTTGCTTTGCAGCAGCGCTCGTTGGAGGTAAGCTCGCTATACTAGTTGAAATGATGAACTCAAGGAACTTCGACCTATGGCCCGTTTGTACGCGATGTGTCGGAATTCATCTAGGGACTCAACGTTGCTCGCACCATACAGCTTCAGGATGAAGGTTTCAACAACCCTTTTCACGTTATCATGGGTGCTTCCTTGGTTGGTAAAGGTATCCAACATGTCGTATTCGCGCTTCGTGTGGACCATGTTAAAGCCTTACGCTTGCCTGTCGATAGATTGCAGACACCGTATCACAGCCAGTCACAGCATGAAGGAAGAGGAGGTGGTGTCTGGTATCTCCTACAGCATTCTGAATTTCCTGTATGTTGAAGGCCGTTACAGGATTGAAGGAACATAGCATGAAGATATCTGTAGTAGTGCTTGCTCGGGCCACTAGCATGACGAGTAGATCCGTGTCTGTGCAACAGCAACTGGCCGGTTCTTAGACTCAGCTACAGTTAGTGCTGTTGAAACTGTGAGGGCTGGGACGTAGAAGAATGAGGAATAGGGAGGAACGAAGGATAAATGGGGAGAAGGGAAAAGGACTGAGGATGGTAGTGGGAGAAGGGAAGCAAAAGGGTTTCACTGAGGGGACAGATCATTATCTCAGGGCAAAGGGGAAAAAACCTTAGGCCTTAGACACCCAGAGACCTCGAGGACAAAGGGCTCACTGTTCAAGTAGTTTGGGATGGAGGCGAGGACAGGAGAGCAGATAGTACCTCACGCGGCTTCGGCGGGCGATCATACATGTGCACATTGTGTCGCGACCGTAACAGTGTATTACTGCAGGAATAACTGCAGCGAATAACCTCACGTCGAGTCGTAAGTAACGGGCGAGTAACCTCGACGCGTAGGAGACATCCTGCGTGCCAAGTCTGGCCCGCGTGCCTGAGGTTGCCGATGCAGGGTTGGCAAGGAAAACTCTACGGGATACGACTACCCTGTTTCCAGCCTGCGTCCTGGCGTGCCTCGCCCGAGGCCCCCCCCAGGATCCCGGAGCAGGGCAGGACTTGCCCAACCTCTCCTCAGGGCCCTTGGGGAGCCACTGGGCGCTGGGGCCAGGCACTAGGGGTGGGCGTGGGCCGGAGGTGAAACTCTACGCTACTACAACGCCCTACTAGATACCTCCTTCAGGAGGCTTCCCCTGGGCTCCCCCCCGGAACCCCGGGGCATTACGAGGCACCTGCAACAGGATCTTAGGACCTCTTGAGCACCACATACAGGTCTTCCTGACGGCGACGCAGCAGATGGTGATGTATCCACATGATTGACAAGTTCATGATAGGGCAGGCGATTAAGGAGGCCCCTGGGGGACCTGTATCAAGCCAGGGACTTAAGGGGGGGGCAGGGAGGGTCGCCCCGGCATAGCCGGGGCTATTGCTAGCCTGGGGAACCAAGCTCCCCGTATCTCCGACGACGCAAACGGGCACTGCCCGCTTACCTTCAGTAGAACCTGGAGATGCGTCCAACCCGGCCCCCGACAGGTAGGGGTGCCAGGGTTAGTTGTCATGCCACGCCAGCGACCGATTGTATAGAACCCTAGCGGGTTGGGGGGGACGCTAAAACAGGAGCTATTCTACCCCCCCCCGTTGAGCCCGCGTACGCAATTTCCCTCCCCCCTTCGGGAGTAGGGCGGCGTGGGGCTTAACATATTGGCGCAGTGAAAAGGATCCAGATCTAGTGGCTGGCGTGGTTAGCTGCAGATAGAGAGAGATAGCCAGAGGTGGGCGCGATAATTTATTTTTTTGGGTAGTACAGTCACTCCACCTAAATCGCGAACACACAGGCCTCGGATCCTCTCCTTCCATTTCCTTTTCGTATTTTCCAATGAATTATCGTTCATATTCTCAAAGTCTGTACAATGCATTCCTCCTCCTTCCCTGGGGGCCTGGGATTTGTTAATCCCACGGGGGCACTCTTCTCCCCCCTCCCCTCCATTCTCTCTCCTCTCTCTCTCTCTCCTCTCTCATCCTCTCTCTCTCCTCTCTCTTCTCCTCTCTCTCTCTCTCTCTGCCATCTCTCTCTCTTCTCTCTCTTCCTCTCTTCTCTCTCTGTCACGTCCCTCTTTTTCTTCCCTCCCCATTCCTCTTAAATTTCAGTAACCCCCTTTTCTCTCTCTCTCTCTCCTCTCCTTCTCTCATCTCTCATCTCTCTCCCCTCTCTTCATCTATCTCTCTCTCTTCTTCTCTCTCCTCTCCCCATCACGTTCCTCTCTCTCTCTCTCTCTCTCTCTCCTCCTCTCACTCTCCTCGTGCTCTCCTCTTCGTCTCTCTCTCTCTTCCCTCTCTTCTCCTCTCTCTCCTCTCCTTCTCTCTCCTCCTCTCTCTCTCTCCCCTCCTCTCTCTCCTCTCTCTCTCTCCCTCTCCCCTTCCTTTTTTTTTCCCCCCCCCCTTTTTTTTTTTTTTTTTTTCCCCCCCATTTCCTTGCAAAACAATATCTCCCATACAGCACTCAACCAGCACTTTTAGAATGTGGTGTCTGCAGGCCAGGTAGAACACCTTCCTGTCCAACTGTTGCTGCAGAAGCTTGGCAGCTCCCCGATTGTACTCCACTGTGCTGGCCGTTGTGGTCCACACACAAGGGAACCTTAGTAAGCTCCATAGCCCCCTATTGCTCCAGCAAAATCCATGATGCCTCTGCCTGAGCCGTTCCTGTTGAGGGCTGATCTATCACTGGTACTCCCAGTAGCTTGCCTTCAGGATATGCAGGTGTCCTGAGACAATGCACAGCCCGAGTCCTCTGACGTGGTCCCCGGATCACTTCCCAGACATCTCTCAGCATCTTGCCATCCAGTGGAGAGCACATACTTGGGAGGGTCCTCGCTAAATGCTGCCATGATACTCCTGGCGAATGTGGTACCATTGTCAGCATCCCTGTTCCCGTCTCGTGTTGAGGTGAGATGACAACTGTCCAGGTCAGCTCCACCACCTTCATTTGGGTTTTAGCAGAGACTAAGGCTGTCACTTGATTGTCAGACAATCCAGACGATCGAGCGTACTAGCAAGCTGTCCAACCACTCCATGACCCCTCCTGAAATTGGAGTCACAGTGCTTGGTGATTGTGAACAGCCAGGACGAGGTTTGTTGGTAATCCATGTCTCTCTGTATCCTCACTGTCGTTGGGTCCAGCCCGTAGACACCATCTCAGGCAGTCCCTTCTGCAGTGTGCAGCTGCATAAATTGTAAAATTTTGGTGACAAATTCATATCTTGTTCCTCCTCTGCTGCAGTCTTGCAGCCCTCTCGGCTTGCTGCTGGACGCGGGGGGGGGGGTGCTCAAATTATCTTGTCATGACATGACATGTGGGCCTTTCTCTCTGTCTTCTGATCCTGTAGAACCTGATGTCCTTGTCCTTCTTCTCCTTGATAGCAGTCGGTTTCCTCTCTATTTCTGGATGGCATCTGAAGCTCCTATGTCGAGAACATGCTCTCTAATTCCAGGGACAAAGCCTCCTTTTTCCTCCAGGGTCACCTGTTCTACCATATTCCTCTGTGCTTTTTGTGAAGTGTCATGAAATGCTGCGCTGCATTGTACTTGGTCATGGTCTTGATCCTAGCCATCTGCCGAATGGGATGATGCCTCCACTGTTTCTTTGCGAGGTCTTGATGCTTAGGATTCCCTGTATTTTTCTGGCAAACTCTTGAGATGGAGGAAGTACTGGAAGGCTGTCTGTTGGTGGGTACTGAGCCACTGATGCGGATGATGGTTAGCCGATCAGGAAGGTTTCTGTAGCGATCTAGTAGCAGGTCGGCGTGACGCTTGTCTCTGGACTGCAGTGGAGTTCTTTGGAGATGTCAACTTTGCGGTCCTCCGGAGTCCTTGCTTACTGCATAGGTGAGTTGATCCTTTGAATATCTCTGATTTGTTAGCAGTTCAACAGATCTGCAACAACCAAACAGACCATTTAGATGTCATGCTAAAACCTTGTGAATTGGACTTTGAGTGAATAAATTATATTTAGTTTTAATTTTTTTGAAAATTTGTCTGTAATATCACATGTAATATTTCCATAATGTTTTCTATGCATTTTGATGTTTCAGTCAGCATCTATTACTTGCTTTAACCTGCTTATGCCATGTATTGGTGAAAAAATAGGCGAAAACAAACATCAAAATGCTCCGAAACTGGCGTTGTCAGAAAACGTGTATAGCATACGAACTTCCATGCTTCTGAGGCAAAGGTCATGACATTTTGGCTTATAATGGTTGTAAGTTTCGACTTTTCCCAGGTTCCAAAAAGCAACTGGAACCCGTGCAGGAGGATATAAAAATAGGCAAAATTTGTTTTCTGAAAAGTCTACCCGGGCCTGGGATGTTGTTAATCCCCGGGGGCCATCTCTCCCTCCTCGCCCATCTTCTCTCTCTCTCTCTCTCTCTCTCTCTCATCATCTCCTCTCATCTCTCTCTCCTCTCTCTCTCTCTCTCTCTCTCATCATCTCTCTCTCTCTTCTCTCTCTCTCTCTCTCTCTTTCTCTTCTCTCTCTCTCTCTCTCTCCTCTCTCTCTCTCTCTCTTCCTCCTCTCTCTCTCTCCTCTCTCTCTCTCTCTCATCTCTCTCCTCTCTCTCTCTCTCTCTCTCTCTTCTCCTCTGTCACGTCAATCTTTTTCTTCTTCCCTCCCCATTCCTCTTAAATTTCAGTACCCTTTCTCCCTTTTTCCCATTCTCTCTCTCTCTCTCGCTCTCTGTCTCGCTCTCTCTCTCTCTCTCTCTCCCTCTCTCTCTCTCCTCTCTCCTTCTCTCTCTCTCTCCTCTCTCTCTCGATCTCTCTCTCCTCTCTCTCTCTCCTCTCCTCTCTCTCTCCTCTCTCTCTCTTCTCGCTCTCTCTCGCTCTCTCTCTCTGACACTATCACACAAATGAGAATAACACATACATCATGTAAAATTAAAAATACTTTAATTCTAGATATTTCACACATATTGATTGGCTACATTCACACATCTACGCGCCGCGCACACCAAACCCACAACACACACACACACACCACACCCACACACACACACACACACACCCCCTTGGCTCTCAGTGTTACGAATATATTTTGCTATAGCCATTATTTTTTCCGAAACAAAGAATGAGTAATATTTTAAAAGTTACTTCATTCCTGTTTGATGGGAGGAAGGACCCAGTTGAAGGGCTCAATGGAAGGAGGAAGGGAGGGAAAGAGGAAGGATGGGGGAGCTGTTAAATTGTCTTAGCTGTTGGTTCGGGATTTAAACTTAATTACTCATCAGGGAGCTATAAAGTCGGAAAGGTTTGAAACAGTGTGGCTATTAGGGGGGGTGGAGCTGGTACTCCAAAGGAGCCTGAGGCGAACATTTGTAGACAAGGAAAAGATTTGAGAAATTGATGGATTGCCTCGCCCCAATTGTTCGCGAAGTACATTTTGCCGTGACTGTACGATAACGATACGGCCGATAAATTTTTTGGTAGTAGCGATAACGATCTGCGATAATTTTTCCCGCTGGTTCGATACAGCGTTGCCCCGCTACCAAATATTTTTTTTTTTCTGACGCGAGAGAATCGCAGCGAGGGAACTGCGATACCAAATGTTTAGCTTTTGCGTTACTTTGCTACCTAGGAACTACAGTTGCACATTGTCACATTGTAATATATTTATTTTCTATAATTCTCTATAATCTATGCGCTTTGCCCTGTAAAACCTTTTGTTTTCAGGTCGTCTTTTCAAGTATCGCAGTGTCGCCTAGTATCGCTCTCGCCACCTCTGGAGATAGGAGCCCACACGATTAGTAAGCTTGTGGGGGTGGCTTGAGGAGTGACGAGATTTTAGGTACCACCACCGCTACGAGAGTATGATGTGTGGAAGTGACTGACGCCACCGTGATCATATGGTCAGTGCGGGCGAGCTAGCGGCCGCGGCTCGGCGGGCCTGCCGTGTTGATCCCGGTGGATAGGTAGGTGACGTTTTAGCGGCCAACAGGGACCGTACCTTAATGGAGTGCCTGAGCGTGGAAAGGACTAACATTTAGGGGGAGGATAACGGGTCGGTCGTAAGAGGAGGAGAAAGTATTAACTCGGCTTCCTGGCGTGCCTGGTGTCCGGGGAGATAAGTACCTAGCCCACGATCTCGGTCGTAGAGAGGGAAAAATTAACTCTGCCTCCAGGTGGACCGCGTGTAGTATCAGCCCGTGCCGGGGTGGCCGGATTAATTAGTACCTTGGCACGATCGACTCACCCGTTCCCATCTTATTTTACCCGGGGGGATGCTCCCTGACTCCTGGCCGAGTCAGGCCCTGTTAAACCCGTGGCGGGGTTTAAACGTACCCGGCGGGTGGATACGCAGCACAACTGATCTTGACAAAACTTCAAAAGCTCCCGGAACAGCGGGCATGGTCAGGGCGGTCAGAGTATCTGAGGTATGTTTTAAGTCCTCCCCGCGCTTGGTGGTGGTAGGTAGGTAGGGTGAGGCCGTGGAGCTGACGAATGGCGATTCCCACCACATCCTCCCTCTCGGGTCGAGGAGTGGCGCCCACTGAGTAATCCCCCCGGTTCTCTGGGCGAGAAGAGGACAGGATGCCGGAAATGCCCTGCACCTTCATCCCGGGGGAATTCGCCCTGGACTCCGCCAAAGGTTCATGCCCTGTAGACCCGACGGGGTATAAAACAACATCGATTCACCGGCACTGGTGCCAGGACATGGCACCTTGCGGGACCCCCCCGTCGCCCCTTGCACCTGTCATTTCCATGCCATGTCATGTCCATCCCATTTTCACGTTCCTGGATGTACTGGTGTAATTGTGTTTCTATTTTAAGATTTAGTGATTGTGAAGACCACGTAATAATAATGTTATCTCCCCAGGCTCCCACGATGATATCTATAATATATATATATATATATATATGTAGGATTAAGGCTAATTCTCCTCCACAGTTCCCTCCACCCAATGGATCGCAACGGCTCGCCTCCATAGGATCTCCGGCAACCGACCCGACGTTGCATCACCCTTCGAGCTTCAACCGAAGCTTTTCTGGCCAACCTCTTGACGACGCATCATGGGATGCGCTACCAGCCCCCCCCCCGCCTCAGTATGTGGCTGAGTCCCACCCTGCCACGCAGCACACATCCCCGCCTTGACGCCCCACCGTCCACGTGCTCCGTCTGCCCCTGTGCTTCCCCTGTTGCCCTGATATGAAGGGGCCGCAGGCGGGGCAAACAGTGTCGCCTCTTCGTTGCCCCGGGCGGAAGTGCAACTCTACGAGGCCATACGTCCCTGTCAACACATCCCGCCACCTGTTGGCTCTTCTTCTGGGACCACAGAACCACGAGGCCACATCAAGCCGACGAAGCTCGCTCCGCTTTGCCCGAGGGTAGGTACGTGCAACCTGACGATGCCACGACGTCCTACCACACTATCTGCCCCTGTGACCTCTCTTCAGGGCCCTCGGGGGACCACTGGCATTGGGGCAGACCACTAGCGGCGGGCTAGGTGCGGAGGGTAATTTACGACCACGCTACTACGACGCCCTCCTAGACCGCTACTAGACGCCCTACTAGACACGTTACTACGACTCCTGCATCGACACCTGCACCTGAGGTTCTCCCGGGTTACCCCTGGTGCCCCAGGGCATAGCGACACACGCAGCAGGTTTTGAGGAAGAAGACGATCAAATTCAGAAAATGACTTCACAAGTGGTAATCCGGGCCTCACACAGGCCGCGGCCCGCGCGGTATGTGGATGAACCACCACAAGGGACGGATCCGAGGTCTGCCTTGACTTCCAGCGTCCTAAACAACGTGGACCATTCAAGACGCCCCCCCTGTCAACTCATCGATGCCACTCTAGAAGCACTCCACAGATCGGCCTGGTTTACAACCCTGACGCTACAGGCCGGGTAATGGCAACTTCCAATTCGCGAAGAGACCGACACAAGACGGCGTTCCGCACCAGTTCTGGACGGCTTTTTGAGTCAACGTAGTGGCATTCGGCCTATGTAATACGGAAACCGGCCACATGCATCCAGACATCATGGGCCAAGTTCTTGGAAGGTAATGGTAACTGGGTAATATGTCTTTCTTCACCTCGACGACATAATATTATTCCTTAGCCACTTGGGCAGAACATCTAACCCGCCTACTTGCGGTCTTGAGCGACTACAGGTCGCGGTTTGCACTGGGGGGGAAAACCACGAAATGCACCTTGGCACGGCTGAACGGCGTTTCTTGGTCACGTTGTCTCTGGAGAGGGTACCCGGCAGCTCCGAAGAACTTGGCAGCTATCGCGACGTTCTCAACTCCAACCACTCCTAAGCATTGCAGTCGTTCCTGTATGGCCGCTTACTAGCGGCGGTACATTAAGAAATTCTCAACCCGAACCGCTCACTATAAGCTTTCTGACGAGCCCTAAAGTTACCTGGACCTGGAACCAACGCATGTGATGCAGCCTTTCGCGATCTTTAAACGGGCACTGACGAAACCCCTGTCAATGCTTTCCCGAATTTCGAGCTACCCTTCCGTCTGATATACGGATGCAGTAATCTGGACTGTGTGCGATCCTTGCCAGACTCACGACAATAAGGAAAGAGTCATCGCCCTATGAAAGATCGACTCTAACCCACTTCTGAAAAGAACTATAGCGCGACGAAGAAAGGAATGTCCCTCGCTATCGTCTTGGCACAACGGAGTTTCGCCCCTATTTGCTTTGCAACAAGTTCCACATCTTCACGGATACCACCACAGTCTCCAGTGGCTACGTTTCGATCAATCGGAAACCGCCTGCTTCCATACGTGGACCTGTCCTTAGAGGAATAGACTTTCGAGATCAGCATAGGCCAGGGAGGCGCAAGCCATGTCGAGGGTTGTCCCGCCTGCGCTAGACACATTCATTGATTGCACTTCCCCCTGACGTCCGGACGTGATGTCGGCCGCGGTAGGCGCAGTTGAACAAGGCGAACCGACCTCCACCAGGACTGAGGTGGTTCGAAAATCGTCCTATTCGACGCAGAGGGACGCTTAGCCCTGGGAGCTAAGGGGCTCCCCACGCAAGTTAATTTGCTTCACCACACAGCGGGTGTTCATTTTGGGTATTCGTAGACATTGGCACAATTCCGCCAACGCTAACGGCGCCCAAGAACGCCTTAATTGCCCGTGATTGGTAAGCCAGTGCAAGGGCTGCCAGCTCGGGACGGATTATCGACGGCGGCCTGGACCACCTGGAGTCATCGCGGCCTGCACTACCTGGGATACGTAGCCGTGGATATCATGGGGCCGTTCCCCTCTCATCGGGGTAAACGCTTCGTCATGACCTCCATCGACTGTTTTCTCCAGGTTCACCTATCTTTGTGCTATCTGCTGACCACACAGGTACCACCGTTGTCGAGTGCTCCTGATGGACGTGTCGTGTCTGTCTTTGGGTTTACCCGCAGGTTTCTCTTCGGACCGAGGCCGATAATTCCCCCGGGATCGGTGGTCCCACTCCACGTCCTCTTGGGCTGTTCTATGGTTTCGCACGTCACCCTACCACCCCTCACGGTAATGGCATTGTGGAGCGCTCGCATTACTGTGGGAAATATCCTCCGCGCAGTGGGAGTGGATGATTCTCCCTCCGTTGGCGGGTCGTTCGTCTCTTCAGCCCAGCTATTCCTCAACACACCGCCTGGCGACCGCACGGTTTTTAGCCCCTTTGAAAGTCATCTTCGGCAGGAGTGGGCCCTCTTCCCCGCTGACCGCCAACATTCCTGCTTACGGAACGGACCCCTGCGGCTGCCCCATGGGCGAATACCTTTCGCTCCGTGACGGATTTCTTTCAGGCGGCACAGCGCGTTTGTGCAGCGTCCACCCCACCTCCAAGCTCAGCCGTCATCGACCCTTAGTTTCATCTGGGTGCGCATTTTGGTGACGACTCCTCCTTACCGCGCCCTCCAAGCTTCACTCCGAAATGGAAGGGCCCTTTCACGTGGCCGCATTCCAATGCTTCCATGTCTGTTATGCCACAGACACTGGTAACCGCACGGTTTCATGGGCGGATGCCAAGCCCTACACCGAGCCTCCCGATCCCACCGGCACTCATGTTCTTCGACATCGCCGCCCTTCAGGTGGTGCCATCGTCCGTCACGTCCCTCCACAGGCCCTCCGCCTCCTCTGACCCTTTGCGCTTTAATTGCAGGCATTGACGCAGACAGGCCAAGCACGAACCGAGGACGGCCGTCCGTCGTCGGATGGGGTCATGTGAGGGCTGGGAGTAGAAAAGAGGAATAGGGAGGAACGAAGGAATAAATGGGGAGAAGGGAAACGGACTGAGGATGGTAGTGGGAGAAGGGAAGGCAAAAGGGTTTTCACTGAGGGGACAGATCATTATCTTCACGGGCAAAGGGGAAAAAACTTAGGCCTTAGAACACGCGCAGAGACTTTAAGGACAGAAGGTCTCACTGTTCAAGTGGTTTTGGGGATGGAGGCGAGGACAGGAAGAGCAGATAGACCTCACGCGCTTTCGGCGGGCGATCATACATTTGCACATTGTGTTCGCGGGACCTGTAATAGTGTTATTACTGCAGAATAAACTGCAGCGATAACCTCAAAAGTCGAGTCGTGAGTAACGGGCGAGTAACCTCGACGCGTAGGAGCATTCCTGCGTGCCTGAGGTTACCGATGCCAGGTTGGCAAGAAAACTCTCGGATACGACTACCCTGTTTCCAGCCTGCGTCCCCTGGCGTCCTAGCCCGAGCCCCCCCCCCCCCCCCCCCCAGGATCCGGAGCAGGGCATGACTTGCCCAACCTCTCTTCAGGGCCCTTGGGGAGCCCTGGTTGCTAGGGCACCCAGTGGAACTTAGCGGGTGGGGGGGGCGCTAAGCAGGAGCTATATTACACCCCCCCGCGTTGAGGCCCGCGACGCAATTTCCCTCCCCCCTCGGGAGTATGGCGGCGGTGGGGCTTAACATAACATCAGTGTGTCTGCGTCAGCATCTGCTTGTTTGACATATATGCACCAATCGCATTTTTTTCCTCGAGACTTTGTATCTCTCTTTTGTTTTACTGTTTTCTAAGAAATGATCTTTGAGTTGTAGTTGTTGGCGTGTCCTTCTTCGAACATGATATAAACTAGCTGTGTACTTCGAGCTCTCCGTCCCTGTCAGCTACCTTTGTTTGAAGTCAGGTTTTCATAATCCCCATCGAAACACCACAGTCGACTCAGCTCCATAATGTTTGAAGATTTAAGTATGTAGGCCTGCATCATCGCATCGGTGGACTGCTGTGCCAAATCTGATCGTGAAGAAGGTGACGCACCATCCAAAACGTACAGACAATTATCTGGCAGGTTGGGATGGCTGGGTGCATGAACTTTAACCACAAGACCCAAGGGACTCTTCACTGTTTCCGCATGAACACCATCTTGGAAGAGCGAAGTGGTTGAGGCGCAAAGTTCATAAAGTCAAGAACGATCTCTATGTCTGCTGTTGCTTGTGATTCATGCTGACGCATGTGATTCTGTTTGAACAGTATAATTGGATTCACTTCTTCCTGCGTCCTCCCTAACTTTTACCACTTCTCCTTTGCTCCGATGTTCTTCCACTTTGTCCATTACGGCGTATTTTTTTTATGTCCTGTGAACGTCTTTCCTGACAATTTCTTATGCTAGTTTCTGGCCGATTTCTACCGTATTATCAAATTTAACGGATGCAATCTGTCAACTATTCCAGTAGAACAGAGACACCAGCCGATCAGGTTGATAACCACAACGGTGGGTGTGGTTTGCAGCCATCCGATAAAAAAACTTGCGGTCCTCGTTATCCCTTGACTGGACACTTTGCCACATAAATCTTGGTGTTGCTCTGATGTACCAGTTGAATTCCTGGAAACTGCTCAATCCCTATCGCAGATGGGACGCAGCGAGGTAAGGCATGCCCCCATGTAGCCAGTGTGCTCTCTGTAATTCCGCGACCATGGGTCATACCTCCCGACACTTTGAAGTTTTTCCTCAAAAACTGCTCTATTGTTTGATCCGAGAAAAATGTCCACGTGTTCCAGAATGAATCCTGACGCAAATGTGAAGTATCCTTTCTCACGTAAACAGACTGAACTCTTCTGTCGCATTGTTCCTCCGGCTTTACCATTTGTTGCCACAATACAACCTGGCAGACTTGGCGTAGTGAGATGTCCTGCAGCTGAAAATGTGGAACCATCCTCTCTCACAACAACTGGATGAACTCCAGTCCCCTGTCCTCTCAGCACGAATGAATCGTTGTAGAAGAGCCACTTGCTGATATACTGCACCCAACCAGCTTGCCGGTTCTTTGCTTTGGACTTGCAGCATGGTCTAGGAGTTGTGCAACAGTATGGCTCAACTGCTTGATATATTTCATCTCAGCTACATCACAGCATTTTATGTCCATGGCTTAGAAAGGCCCTGTTCAGGTTCTCCAAATGGCTTTTGTCCTAACGCCTCCAGGTGCAGTTGTATCCATCAAGATACCACTAATGAGGGCAGCTTGAAGCTGAGAAAATTAGCACGTCAGAGCGCGCGAAGGCTTACAGATAGCATCATGCAGCCGGATCCTTGCATATCCTGTCTCCCAAAAGATCGTGCCAGTCCGCTAACTGGTCATGATATGATCCATCTACCACAGATCCGACATGAGAAAATGAAATCCACCTAGTCGGAACAATATCCCTGTCAGATCCTGTGAAGAAGCTACAATCCCTCTGCAGCTTTGATGTAAAAAGACTGGTCGAAATGTGAACTGTACAATATCCTCATTCCATGTTTTTCCACTGCTGCTGTGCGAAGCATAATGCAGTGTAGATGTGCTTAAATTTTGAGGGATCCATATTTTGACGGGTAGAGTTTTCTATCCTGATCCTCTCATATTGGGTCAGCCTGCATGGCCATTTTCATGAACCGTTCCACGAAGGACAGTGACAGTTCCATGGCCCAGCTAATGGCCCGAGGTAGTCCCACGCAGTTTGCTCTGGGCGCAGAGACCTTAAGCTGCCTGTCAGGAATCCATCAGGGATGTACTACTACAGATTGTAAGGCAGGCACAGCTGGCTTCAGTAGTTTGCTTAGTTATGCTTCCACAGGCTCCTGCTGATCAGGAAATGATACTTTTCACTTTCCGCTGGATTGGTTGGTATCCGTATTTCCAGGTGAGTTACACATGCAATACACCCATACTATGGAAAGGTAATGGTGACCACTAGTGTAGCTACATTTAAAGTCTTGCATTGTCGAAGACAAACGGGTGGTAAAACCATTCAAATGTTACCTGTCCATGAGGGCATGTTTCAAACCTGTGGACCTCCTTGTAGTCCTCTGCCAAAACTCAAACTACTCGCGATGTCGAATCACCGAACGGGAACGTACTTGCGATGAATGTAACACGCTATTGCTCAGATGAGAGGGTGAAATTGAAGAGCGCGTTCGGCTCGCTGAATTATGCATGGGCTATGCTTGTACATTTTCGTTGTGAGACTTTGTGATTTCCCCCTTACATCCACGACTTTTTTTTTTTTTTTTTTTAAATTTTTTCCCCAAGAGCATTTCAAAGAACTGGGTATCAGTGTTTCTCCATTATTGTTGTTTTTCAAGTGTTGTGATTCATCGCAGTCGTACACTGTCATTCTGATATCATTTTGAAATGATGGACAGCCATGTCAATGATACGTCACTTTGTGTCCTTGCATCAGACACTTTGTCAGTGATCCATCTGTTCATGGAGAAAACCTTGGTGTTGCGAATTACGAAAATCCACTACACTTCTGTGTCCCTCCAATGCTTGTGACAACATGTCATCACCATAGATTCCTTAAGCTTAGTCCTTGAATGTTTCATGAATTAACCCTCATGTCCATGTAGATACTTCGGCCATTTTGTCTGAGAGTTCTTGTAGTACAATACTGACACTCCTCGTGATGGTCAAGAAACTTCCATAGATTATTGAATGCTTTCCTGCCGAAAGTTAACATCTGGTATTTCTCCGTCTTTTTCATCCGAAAAAAAGATTTTGCACACTGCCGTGATATTTAGCTTCACTGCAACCAGATCATGCACTTGCTTCCTCTGTGTGCGACATCGCTGCCCACTTATCATTTCTAGTCTCTAGCTTTATTGGTACTGTTCCTGGAATTCCAGAGTTTTTCTACATTGCTTACAAGCCTTCTTTTAGAAAAAGGGATCTTACTACCCTGAGAAACATCAGAAACAAAATGGCAGTCATGTTTCAAGTCAAAAGTTTTTATACATTTTGCCCGGAGTATGGGCACTATCCTGTCCTCATGACACACACACCCTCTTTTGGAAGATCATATGGAACTTTTTCTGGTGTATTGTTTTCCGACACTCTACCTGGACAGTCAGTGGTGTTGCCTTCTCAAAAGATTTCATGAATAGTACTAGCGATTGGTGCAAAATTGCTCAGTGATGATAAAAGCATGAAACTTGGCACAAATATCCGTCACATCATTCTTAATATTTTCAGGGGTAGAGCCAACGCAAACTGTTAGTTAGCATAGCAACGGTTGCTAAGCAACATATTTTTCCCTAGCAACCAGTATATATGATGCCTTCAGACCAATTTTACTGAAAAATTGTAATGTATTTCAATATTGCGCTTTGCTCTTTAATACTTACACCACCCTGGAGTAGATGACATTCATAACATAGCAACAGTTGCTATACACCACATTTTCCTTTAGCAACCATTCACATTTGAAGTCTGAACACCAATTTGGACTTACATCATCATGTATTTTTAATATATTTTAGAGAACAATATTGATAAAAAGATTCATGGACAGCAGTCAGTCGAATGCCTCAACCACATACATCAAGGGTCAAGAGCAGTATGGAACCATTTGTGAAGAGCGACTCAGTGCAAACATCCAAACCAGTAACAGCAACCTCACCAGGAAACAAGTAGTAACTGTTTCAACATAACAAGCACAGATTCAAAGAAAGCAGGCGCAGAAGTCAATCTTCGTCAAAAGTTAATCTCTCTGTTGCAAGTTGTATGTCATGCCAGACAAGAGACGGTGGACTTGGCAATTTCTTCCGCCAACGAAAATCATCCATTTCCGCCCATCGCTAATCTTCCTATGGACTTTACGTCTGGAAAAAGTCGGCCCGTCCGGGCTGTCTTGAACACATGTCAAGTTCCCCATGTGAATCAAGGCCCAGATACGGAAGTGAGTTATGGATGGTGCTGTACTCGTGAACATTCCTTAGACTCCGGAGGATGCAAGACATTTCGGCGACTACGCTGCAAATGTGTTTGTCCCACACATCAAAAGAGGAGCAAATCAGGCTCAACGAGGTAAGATATTGTCTGGGAATAACAATACTTTACCACATTTAAAGGCACAACCAGAGAAAAGCGTGCTATGGGGTTTCCCAGTCACGTAGGCCGAGTTGAGGTTGCTCCAGCCCGACCAAAGAACTGGCAGCAATTTCTTCGCTTGAATAGCACAAATAGAATTGTTCAACACTTCTGAATGATTTGAGTTTGATGGAGAGTGCATCAGCGAGATCCTTCTAGTTGTTAGCCGTGGTTGTGAATGTATCTGTGTGCCTGCACGGGACACAACCAGCATTGCTCCCTGCAACCATGAGGACGCAGATTCCAGGATCATGGTACTGTTGCTGACGCTGTTATGCAAGGCTTTCATAAGGATTCCTCGTTCGGACATTAGATACCGATGTAGTTGTGCTAGCAGTAGCGACTGTGCACAGTTAGGAAATTAAGAATTATGGATTGCATTCGGAAGTGGCAAGAACTTTCACTACCATC
>JACEEZ010021811.1:27864-42467 GCA_016584305.1 Chionoecetes opilio | reverse complement strand
GGAGAGAAAATGAAATTTCATGGGTTTTACACTTTGTGTTTTTAATGAGTTTATTACAGCTGCAACGTCTTGTGGTAGTACTGGAGTAACAATCATTGATGTTGGATAATTACCTCCCAGAAAGTCAAGTGGGTTAATATCGGTAGGTAGGATGTTGTTATCTAAATTGGAAGCAATATCTGTATAATACTTATTGAAGGCCTCTGCAATATCGGATGGGGATCTCATTACTTTATTATTCATTTTTATGTAACTGATATAGTTTTTTATAGTTATTTTTCAGCTGATTTATGGTTTTCCATATTTTGCGTGTATCATTTTTAAAGTTTGTAAATATCGACATATAGTAAGAAATTTTATGATTTTTTATAATCCTATTTAGGACATTGCGGTATTTTTTATAATAACTTTCAGAGACAACACCTATTTTATAGTCCTTAAATAGATTGTTTTTGGTTATAACTGATTTAATTACAGCTGACGTTATCCAAGGGTTATGTAGCCGATTTCAGAAATATATTTTGCTTTTATTGGGAAACATTAATTGTATAAATTAATCAGTTTGTCTAGAAATGTATTAAAGTTAAATTTATATCTTGTGAAGATAAGATATTGTTCCATTGTGAAGCACGCGGGGGCGGGTGAGGCCCCTCCCTGCCCCTTGCCTTGAAGGTACGCGGGGCGGGTGAGGCCCTCCCTGCCCCTTGCCTTGAAGGCACGCGGGGTGGGTGAGGCCCTCCCTGCCCCGTGCCGTGAAGGCACGCTGGGGCGGGTGAGGCCCTCCCTGCCCCTTTCCTTGAAGGCATGCAGTGGTGGGTGAGTCCCTCCCTAGCCCGTGCTGTGAAGATACGCGGGGGCGGGTGAGGCCCTCCCTGCCCCGTGCTTTGAAGGCACGCGAGGGTGGGTGAGGGCCTCCTTGCCCCGTGCTGAGAAGGCAGGCGGGGGCGGGTGAGGCCCTCTCTGCCCCTTGCCGTGAAGGCACGCGAGGTTGGGTTAGGCCCTTCCTGCCCCTTGTCGTGAAGGCACGCGGGGACGGGTTAGGCCCTCTCTGCCCCTTGCCGTGAAGGCAAGCGGGTGTGGGTGAGGTCCTCCCTGCCCCTTGCCGTGAAGGCACGCGGGGGCGGGTGACGCCCTCCCTGCCCCTTGCCTTGAAGGCACGCGGGGATGGGTGAGGCCTTCACTGCCCCGTGCCTTTAAGGCACGCGGGGGTGGGTGTGGCCCTCCCTGCCCCGTGCCTTGAAGGCACGCAGGGGCGGGTGAGGCCCATCCTGCCCCGTGCCTTGAAGGCACGCGGGGGTGGGTGAAGCCCCTCCCTGCCCCTAGCCGTGAAGGCCCGCCGAGTTGGTTTTGAGGCCTCCCAGCCCCGTGCTGGGACAGCAAGCGGGGGGGTGAAAAGCCCATCCCTGCCCCTTGCCCTTGTATGCACGCGGGGATGGTGAGGGCCCCCTGCCCGTTGCTGGAAAGCACGCGGGGGCTGGTGAGGCCCTCCCTGCCCCTTGCCCGTGAATGAAGGCCACGCGGGGAGGTGGGTGAGGCCCTCCGGCCCCGTGCAGTGATGGCACGCGGGGAGGGTGAGGCCCTCCCTGCCCCTTGCCGTGAAGGCATGCGGGGCGGGTGAAGCCCTCCATTGCCCCGTGCCGTGAAGGCACGCGGGGCTGGAAGAGGCCCTTCCTGAGCCCCTGCAGTGAAAGTAAGCGGGGCGGTAGTGCCGTCATGGCCCTTGCATGAAAGGCATGCGGAGGCAGTGCGGCCCCCCTGCCCCTTGCGTGCAAGGCAACGCGGAGTGGGTGAGGCCCTCCCTGCCCCCTGCTGTGAAGGCATTGTGGGAGGCGGGTAGACAAGGCCCCCCTGCCCCGTGCCGTGAGGCATTGAACACACTTGAAACACTTGAAACAAGGTCCATATGCTTACCATAAATACATACGTTAATAAAGTATATAATATAATTGTGGAAGCAGCCCATACGAAGCCATACGGCTATTCGGCAGCATCTGTGTAGTTACAAACAAGTTTTTATCAGGAAGGACGTCAGTTAGCAATACATAAAAGAAGAAGAAAAAAAAAAAAAAAAAAAAATAAAAAAAACAAGGTAAACAAAAAAAAACCACAAACAAACAAAAATCTGGAGAACTACATAGACAATTGCCTCAAAAATTCTTTGTTGAATGCTAATAAAATGTATTGGTTGGCACTATATAAAGTTCTACCATGACTATCATTGAAAAATATTAGAACAAATATTAGAAAAATATCTTGTCAGTATTGTGACAATAAATACTTTGTATTGCCTTTTAAATGAACATAATGTTTTTAGGGTCTTAACAGAGTCGGGTATATTATTCCAGATATTGGGACCAGAGTAGGCTAGTGAAGTGGTTGAAAAAACTGTCAGTTATGTTGTAGGTACACGGAGGGTTCACAGTTGCGGGTGGGTAGTTATGTTGAGGGAGCAAGGTAATATAATGAACACAGTAACACTTTTGTGCATATATATTCCAATCTGTAATTGTTTAGGTCAAATAATTTCAAGATGTTCATATTCTTAAATAAAGGGTAAGTTGATCAAAGTAGTCCGAATTTGTTATGATCCTAATATTTTCTTTGTAGCCGGAACAGGGGGAAGTAAATGAGTGGGGATATGGTTGCACCAGACTGGATACAATATTGAAAAGTGTGGCAATACATGGGCATTATAGTGAATTTAAAGTTATTATTAGGCATAAGGTTAGCTAATTTGATATAAAATAGATACGATTAGACAATTTAGACATAATCATGAAGGGTGGTTTACAAGGATATGTTATAATCAAAAAAATTACACTAGTAGTTTGTTGTTGGTTAGTTCTGTTGATGACATTGTTGTTGGATATCAAAGTAGAAGAATTTAGTCGCCTGTTGTTAAGGAGCATATAATACGTTTGTTAAATTGACGGTTAGTCCTATACTCAACAAACCACCATTTGTAAAAATTTGTAGCGTCTTGGTTGGCTGTTTCTATCAAAGATGTAGGGTCTGCCACCCGTAATGAATAAAGTAGAGTCCATCAGCAAAAATTATGTTTTTTAAATTGTAAATCATTTGGGAGATCAATTATATAGATAAGAATACAAAGGGACCTTGAGGAGGGACACTAACCCGAGGGACTCCGTACTGAATATGTTGAGGATAGATAGACAATTCTGAAAATTTGTACTATGTTCTACCGGTAAGGAGTCTCTAAACAGTCATGTATGATGGCCACGTATACCATAATGTTTCTAATTTTTGTGTCAGATAATCATGAGATTTCACTGTATCAAAAGCTCAGTAAAAGTTATATATAATAGTGAGCATTGTATGTTGAGCATCCAGGCAGAGGTACATGTTATCAGGTAGAAGGCGGTCAGAGCACTAAAGGTAATAAGCCTTGTCGAAAACAAATTGTCTTGTTGATAAATAGTTTTTGGGTAAGAAATTTAATAGAATTTTTTTTCATAATTTTTCGAATATTTTGAGTAGGTGCTTATCAGTGAATTGGTCGAATTGGCAATGCTGTCTTTTGGACCTTTTTTAGAAATAGGGATTACGGTTGCATGTTTTTAAACAGTGAGGAAAAAAATTCCTTTTTCGATGGACTGGTTGAACAAGATTGATAATGAAACAGCTATTTGTCTTATTAGCTTTTGGGAGTGAGACGGAATTCCATGGGCTATTACACTTTTTGTTTTTTTTAATGAGTTATACAGCTGCAACGTCTGGTGTGGTACTGGAGAAACAATCATGGAGTTGGATAATTACCTCTCAGAAACGTCAAGGGGTGTTAATATCGGAAGGTGGGATGTTGTTATCTAAATTGGAAAGCAAATCTGTATAAATACTTAATGAAAGGCCTCTGCAATATCGGATGTGGATCTCATTACTTATTTCTCATTTATGCTAACTGAGATAAGTTTTTTATAGGGTTTTTATTTTTTTTTTTGAGCGATTTATGGTTTTCCATATTTGCGTGTATCATTTTTAAAGTTTGTAAATTATCGGACAGATAGATGAAATTTTAAGATTTTATAATCCTTATGTAGACATGCGGTATTGTTATAAAAGAGTTTCAGAGAAAACATATTTTATAGTCTTAAACAGTTTATTTTTGGCTGACCGATTTAATACCAGCTGACGTTATTCCAAGTGTTATGTAGCCGTTTTCAGAAATACATTGTTTTTATTGGGAAACATAATTGCAAAAGTACTCAGTTGGCTAGAAATGTATTAAAGTTTTAAATTTATATCTTGTGAAGATAAGAGTGGTTCCAAATATGGTGTGAAAGTTTGAGAGAAAAGCTCCTTATTATTAGTGAGTTACCTTTATGAATTCTATTTTATTGAGCTTTGATTTTTTGGGGGGGGAAGGAAATATTTAGAAAATAGGAAGATGGTCCGAGAGGGGAAAGGTACAAGTACGTGGTAAACTTTCCACAAAAAATTAGTGTATATAGGTTAGGAGAGAAGGGCACCACAAATTTAAACTATCTGGAAAGGAAATCTAGTGGGTCTGGAGATGTGAGGAACAAATTTAACGTTTGAATGTTTGCTAGAAAGTTTATTTGTGGGTAGGGTTGTATGCTCAAGTAAGCTTATATTAAAGTCTACATTGAGTATTATTTATCTGGTTTGCTTTGTCTTTAATGCTGTTATTTATTGACATTCGTGATTCGTTTCTACCTGCAATATGTTACTATTTTGGTCTATATATTGCACAAATCAGGAAAACTGATTAGACTTCAGTTAAAATTCAATTAGTAAGTAATTCAAGTCATTATTGATACTGTTTAATCAATTGTGTTCAGATTTTTAAAATAGGTCAGAAACAAAGATAGAAACCCACCTCCTTGAGCCTAGGTGTTCCGACAAGATGATAGGAGTGATACCCAAGACAATTCCTGAAGATGTTTGTTATTATCAGTCAGCCAAGTCTATGGACAGATGATATCTGGAGAGTGAATGAGGCATTTAGGAATGATTGGAATTATCAGATTTTAGTTATGATCTTGAGTTATATGAAAAATGTTAGTTTAGTAGAATCTGGGTCGAATGAGATCAATTGTTAAGTTTGATATATCATAATACTTTGAAAGAGAGTTAAAGCCATGTGGCCATGATGATTTTGATTTCCATATTAAACGTCATTTTCTGAGTCAAATAATCATCAATATCATTGAAAAAGTAGTATGAAAAAGTAGACATTATCTATATTAAAGAAATTATCGATACAAAGAAAAGTGAGAAAGAAATGCAGTCAGTTAAGCTGCATACCGGGTGTTGTCATACTGTGATGTTGGAAAATTTAAGTGCACGCCAGGGACGGAGACACAAAAGTGAATAACATTATATTACTGCAGAGTAACAGTAGTAGCAGGAGCAACAAACAATAATAATAATAATAATAATAATAATAATGATAATAGTAATAACAATAATAATATTATGTATAATCATAAACCGTAATAATAACAGAAAATAAATTAATAATAATAAATGAAAAAACCAACCAAAAAAAAACCCAACTAAATAATCATGATGAATAATAAAATAATAATAATAATGAAAAAACAAACTAAAATAATAAATGATGAAATAATTAAAATAATAATAATGATAATAAACAATAAATAGTCCTAATAAATAATAGTAATAGTAATAACAATAGGAATAAGCAATTAATAAAAATAATTTTAATAATAATAATAATAGTAATAATTAATAAGTAAATAATAATAACAACAGTAAACATTGTAACATAATATATTAATAGTAATAATAATAAT
The DNA here is from genome assembly GCA_016584305.1 of Chionoecetes opilio. NCBI lineage: Eukaryota > Metazoa > Arthropoda > Malacostraca > Decapoda > Majidae > Chionoecetes > Chionoecetes opilio. The sequence goes on along the minus strand of JACEEZ010021811.1, from coordinate 36,669 downwards.
AATAAAATAATTTAATAATAATAAAGCAATAATGACAATACGAATAGTAATAATAATAATAATAATATAATAATAATAATACTACTACTAAATAATACATCATAATAATAATAAATATATGAATAAGAATAGATAATAATATGATAATATTAATAAGACTATAATATTAATTTGTAAATAGTTATAGTGTTTTAGCATGTAAAACATTTTAATATACAATAATCATAGTAGGAATTGGAGGGTTTATCATATAATATTAAATAATAAAACGCGGGGGATGGGAGGCCCTCCCTGCCCATTGCCTGAAGGCAGGCGGGGGCGGGTGAGGCCCTCCCTGCCCCCTTGCTTGAAGAACGTGGGCGGGTGAGGCCCTCCCTGGGCCCCGTGCTGTGAAGGCCCACGAGCGGGGCGGGTGGAGGCCCTCCCTACCTCCTTGCCGTGAAGGCACCGGGGGTTGGGTGAGGCCCCCTTGCCCATTGCCGTGAAGGCACGCGGGGGCGGGTGAGGCCCTTCCACTGCCCCTAGCTGTGATAGGCACGCGGGGTGGGTGAGGCCCCTCCCGGCCATAGCCGTGAAGGCACTAGGGGTTCGGGTGAGGCCCTCCCTGCCAAGTGCCGTGAAGGCACGCGGGGGGGGTTAGGCCCCCTGCCCACTTTGCCGTGAAGGCACGCCGGGGTTGGGTGAGGCCCTCCCTGCCCAGTGCTGTGAAGGCACACGGGGGTGGGGTTTGACGCCCACCCTGTCCCGTGCCGTGAAGGTACGCGGGGGCTGGTGAGGCCCTCTTCCACCCATTGCCGTGAAGGCACGGCGGGGGTGGGTGAGTGAAGGCCCTCATCACCCGTGCCGTTGAAGGCACGCGGCGGCTGGTGAGGCCATGCGTGGCGCTGGCCAAGGTCGCTGGCGGTGGTCGCCAGCGTGCCAGGGGATGGCCTGGGGACGGTCAGGGAGGATTTTGAGATGTGATCGTTTTTTTCTTTTACAATAAGCTATACCCCTAATGTTATGGTTTAGGTTCCAGTCTTCTAAATCCAACCGCACTTATTAACTCCAAACTTGTACGTACTATTTTGAGTGTGTATGTAACGAATAAGGCTGTGATTGAGTTAGAGCAGAAGGAGTAAAGACAACCTTATGGGTTTCCAAATCTCTCTAACTCGAAAACCTATTGGTTGAGGCGAGGTGAGGCCCTCCCTGCCACTTGCCCCCCCGTGAAGGCACGCGGAATGAGAGGGTGACGCCCTCCCTGCACCGTGCCGTGAAGGCCAGCGGGGGTTGGGTTGAGTCCCCCTGGCCCCTTGTCGTGAAGCACGCGGGGGTGGGTGAGGCCCTCCCCGCCCCGTGCCGTGAAGGCACGCTGGGGTGGGTGAGGCCCTTCCTGCCCCTTGCCTGAATGCACACGGGGGGGGGGGCGGGGAGGCCCTCCATTGCCCCTTGCCTTGAAGGAACGCGGGGGGGGTGGGTGAAGCCCTTAGACTGCACCTTGCCGTGAAGGCACGAGGGGTTGGGTGAGGCCCCCATGCCCCTTGACGTGAATCACGCGGGGCGGTGAGGCCCTCCCGCCCCTTGCCGTGAAGGCACGCGGGGGTGGGTGAGCCCTCCTGCCCCTGACGTGAAGAAGCACGCGGGGGCGGGTGAGAGGCCCTCCTGGCCCATTGCCGGAAGGCACGCGGGGGTGGGTGAGACCTCTCCCTGGCCCCTTGCCGTGACTGCACGCGGGGGCGGGTGAGGCCTTCCCCATGCCCTTGCCGTGAAGAAACGCGGGGGTTGGGTTGTTAGCACTCCCTGCTCCTTGCCGTTAAGGCACGCGGGGTGGCTGAGGCCATCCCTGCCCCTTGCCGTGAAGGCACGCGGGGGCGGGTGAGGCCCCTCCCTGCCCTTGGCGTGACGCACGCGAGATGGGGGAGGGCCCTCCATCCCCGTGCTGTGAAAACACGCGGGCGGGTGAGGCCCCTACCTGCCCTTTGCCGTGAAAGCACACGGGGGTGGGTGAGGCCCTCCCTGCACAGTGCTGTGAAGCACGTGGGGGTGGGTGAGCACTCCCTGCCCCTTGCCTTGGATAGGGTCACTAGGGGGTGGGTGAAGGCAATCCCTGCTCCTTTACGTGAAGGCACGCGGGGATGGGGAGGCCCCCATGCCCCTTGCCGTGAAGGCACGCGGGGGCGGGTTAGGGGCCCTCCATGCCCCTTGCCGTGAAGGCATGCGGGGTGGGTGATGGCCCCTCCATGCCCCGTTTTTATAGGGGACGGCACGCGGAGGTGGATGAGGCCATGCCTGCCCCTTGCTGTAGGCACGCTGAGGGTAGGTGCGGCCTCCCTTGCCCGTGCTGTGAAAGCACGCGGGGGAGGGTGAGGCCCTCCGTGCCCCTTTGGACGTGGAAGGACACGTTTGTGGGGGTGGGTGAGAACCCTCCCTGCCCCGTGCGTGAGGCAGCGGGGGTGGGTGAGGCACTCCCTGCCCCTTGCCATGAAGGCACGCGGGGGGGGTGAGGACCCTCCCTGCCCATTGTCTTGAAGGCACCGCTGGGTGGTGGCAGAGGACCTCATGCCCCGTGCGTGAAGGCACGCGGGGGTGGGTGACGGGTGAGGCCCTCCCTGCCCGTGCTGTGAAAGCAAGCGGGGGCGGGTGAGGCCTTCCCTGCCCCTTGCCGTGAAGGCACGCGGGGGTGGGTGAGGCCCTCCCTGCCCCGTGCTGTTAAGGCACGCGTGGGTGGGTGAGGCTCTCCCTTCCCCTTGCCGTGAAGGCACGCGGGGGTGGGTGAGGCCCTCCCTGCCTCCTGCCGTGAAGGCACGCGGGGGTGGGTGAGGCCCTCATTGGCCCATGCCGTGATGGCACGCGGGGAAAGGTGAGGCCCTCCCTGCCCCTTACCGTGAAGGCATGCGGGGGCGGGTGAAGCCCTCCCTGCCCCGTGCCGTGAAGGCACGCGGTGCTGAAAGTGGCCCGCCCTGCCCCTTGCCGTGAAAGTACGCGGGGGCGGATGAGGCCCTCCCTGCCCCGTGCCATGAAGGCATGCGGAGGCGAGTGCGGCCCTCCCTGCCCCTTGCCGTGAAGCACGCGAAGGTGGGTGAGGCCTTCCCTGGCCCCTGCTGTGAAGGCATGTAGGGAAGGTTGAGACCCTCCCCGCCCCTTGCCGTGAAGGCACGAGGAGGTGGGGGGGCCCTCCCCGCCCTTTGCCGTGAAGGCACGAGGAGGCGGGTGTGGCCCTCCCTGCCCCATGCTGTGAAAGCACGCAGGGGTGGGTGAAGCCCTCCATGCCCCGAGCCTTGAAGGCACGCCGGGGTGGTTGAGCAACTCCCTGCCCCTTGCCTTGAAGGCACGCGGGGGTGGGTGAGGCCCTTCCTGCCCCGTGCCTTGAAGGCACGCGGGGGTGGGTGAGGCCCTCCCTGACCATTGCCGTAAAGGCAAGCGGGGGTGGGTGAGGCCCTCCCTACCCCGTGCCTTGAAGGCATGCGGGGGCGGGTGTGACTCTCCCTGCTCCGTACCTTGAAGGCACGCCTGGGTGGGTGATGACTCTCCCTGCCCCGTGCCGTGAAGGCACGATGGGGCGGGGGAGGCTTCACGCCCGTGCCTTGAATGCACGCGGGGAGGGTGAGGCCCTACCTGCCCGCCGTGATGGCACATGGGGGTGGGTGATGCCTCCCTGCCTCTTGCCGTGAAGGCATGGGAGGGGGCGGGTTGAGGCCCTCCGACCTAGGAACATAAGAAGAACTAAGAAAATAAGGAAGCTACAAAGAGGCCGCGGAGCCTACACTGGTAGTTCCTGTCACATAACACTACCTACATCCACCTTTCATCCCATCCATGAACTTATCCAGCTCCCTTAAAGCTCCATAATGACCTCGCACTAAATACCTGTCTACTGAGACCATTCAACTCATTCACCACCCTATTTGTGAACCAGTTTTTTCCCTATTTCCTTTATCAATCTACGCTTTGTCAGCTTGAATACTACTTCGATGTTTATACCCTGGATTAAAAGCCGTAAGAAACTTTCCTACCTCTCCTTAATTAAATCCCTTTATCCACTTAAAAAATTCTTACAGATCCGCCCCTTACTTGCGTCTGCGAGGGTGTAATTTTAAAAACTTCAATTCTCCTCTTCATAACTAAAGTTACGCATCCATTGTATCATTTTGGTCATCCTTTCTCTGCACTTTTTCTAACAACACTATATCCATCCTTAATAGGGAGGACCAAAACTGAACTGCAAGTCTAGGTTGAGGCCTGACTAGGTCAGATTAAAGTTTAGAATAACTTCCGACACTTTACTTAACACTTCTGGTAATGAATCCTAATACTATATTAGCTCTATTTCTGGCCCCTTTGCGTGAAGGACACATTGGGGCGGTGAGGCCCCCCCCCCTGCCCTCTCGCCTTGAAGGCACGCGGGGGCGGGTGAAGCCCTCCCTGCCCTTGCCTTGAAGGCAGACGCGGGAGGATGAGGCCCTACCTCCCGTGCCGTGAAGGCCACGGTGAGGCGGATGAGGCCCTCCCTGCCCCTTACCTTGAAGGCATGCGGTGGTGGGTGAGACCCTCCCTGCCCCGTGCATGTGAAGATACGCGGGGGCGGAAGAGGCCCTCCCTGCCCCGTGCTGTGAAGGCACGCGAGGCGGGTGAGGGCCTCCCTGCCCCGTGCTATGAAAGCACCAGGGGGCGGATGAGGCCCTCTGTTCCCCTTGCCGTGAAGGCACGTGGGGGGGTTAGGCCTCCGTGCCTCACGCCCCTTGTCGTGAAGGCACGGCGGGGGCGGGTGATGCCCTCCCTTGGCCCCTTGCCGGAAGCACGCGGTTGTGGGTGAGGTCCTCCCCTGCCCTTGCCGTTGAAAGCACGCGGGGGCGGGTGAGGCCCTGTTCCATGCACCCTTGTCTTGAAGGCACGCGGGGATGGGAGAGGCCTTCACTGCCCCGTGCCTTGGAAGGCACGCGGAGATGGTGTTGGCCCTCCCTGCCCCCGGCCTAGAAGCATGCGGGGGCGGATGAGGCCCATCCTGCCCCTGCCTGAAGGCAAGGTGGGTGGGTCAAGCCCTCCCTGCCCTGCCGTGAATTGCCCGCAGGGGCGGGTGAGGCCCTCCCTGCCCCTGGCGTGAAAAGAACGCGGGGTTGGGTGAGGACTCCCTGCCCCTTGCCGTTTTTTTTTTTCTCTTTGAATGGCATGCGTGCCGCGAGTCAGGCCCTCCCTGCCCCTTGCCGTGAAGGCACGCGGGGGTGGTGAGGCATCCCAGCCTTAGCCGGAAGGCACGCGGGGTGGGTGAGGACCTCCTGCCATGGCCGGTTGAGCACGCGGGGGCGGGTGATGCCCTCCCTGTTTCCTTGCCGTGAAGGGAACGCAGTGGGTAGGTGTAGCATGCCCTGCCCCTGCCGTGAAGGACACGGGGGTGTGTGAGGCCCTCCCTGCCCCTTGCCGTGGAAGGCACGCGGGGGCGCGAAAGCTTCCCTTGCCCCTTGCCGTGACGCACGCGAAGGATGGGTCTAGGCCCTTCCCTGCCCCGTGCTGAAAACACGCGGGGGCGGGAGGACGTCCCTGGGGCCCCCCCCCCATTTGCCGGGTGAAGGCACGCGGGGTTAGGGTAACGGCCAATCCCTGCCCGGTTGTGCGTGACGACACGCGGGGGGGCTGGTTGAGGCGCTCCTCGCCCTTGCCTTGAAGGGGACTAGGGGGTGGGTGAAGCCTCCCTGCCCCTTGCCATGAAGGCACGCAGGTGGGTGATGGCCCTCCCATGCCTCCTTGCGTGAAGGCACCGCGGGGGGGGTAAAGGCCCTCCCGGCCCCCCTGCCGTGAGGCACGCGTGGCGGTGTGAGGCCCTCATGCCCCTGGCTGTGAAGTCACGCGGGGGTGGTGAGGCCCCCCACTGCCCCCTTGCCGTGAAGGCAGCGGGGAGGTGGAGGCCCCCCTGGACCTTGTCGTGAATGGCACGCGGGGGCGGGTGAGGCCCTCCATGCCACTTACCGTGAATGAAAGCACGCTAGGTCTGGGTGAGGTCCTCCCTACCCCTTGCCGTGAAAGCACGCGGGGCGGGTGAGGCCCCTCCCTGACCCCTTGTCTTGAAGGCACGCGGGGATGGCCGGAGAGAGCCTTCACTGCCCATGCCGTGAAGGCAACGCGGGGGGCGGGGTGACGTCCGCCCTGCCCCTTGCCGTGACGGCAAGCGGGGGTGGGTGAGGCCCTCCCTGCCCCTGTGCTGTGCAAACACGCAGGGGGGAAGGGTGAGGCCCTCCCTGCCCTTTGCCGCTGAAGGCAAGTGTGGGGTGGTGTGAGGGCCCTCCTGCCCCAGTGATGTTGGAAGGTGCGCGGGGGGTGGTAGTGAGGCCCTCCCTGCCCCTTGGCCTGAAGGGACTAAGGGGCGGGTGAGGCCTCCCTGCCCCGTGCTGTGAATGCACGCGGAGGTGGGTGAGGCCCTCCCTGCCCCGTGCTGTGACGGCACGCTGGGGTGGGTGAGACTCCCTGCCCCTTGCCTTGTAGGCACGCGGAGGTGGGTGAGGCCCTCCCTGCCACTTGCCTTGTAGGCACGCGGGGGTGGATGAGGCCCTCCCTGCCCCGTGCTGTGAAAGCACGCGGGGGCGGGTGAGGTCCTCCTTGCCCTTTGCCGTGAAAGCACGCGGGGGTAGGTGCGGCCCTCCCTGCCCTTGTCTTGAAGGCATGCGGGGATGGGAGAGGCCTTCACTACCCCGTGCCTTGAAGGCACGCGGGGGTGGGTGAGGTTCTCGCTGCCCCGTGCCGTGATGGCACGCGGGAAGGTGAGGCCCCCCCTAACCCACTCTCTAACCATCTGTCCCTCCCTCCGTGTGAGTCTCACAGGAAAGCCAAGACTGATGGCGGCGCAGGCAACCTTTTTAAAGTTCGAGACCCGACCCTTTCGTCATCACCGACGGCCTCCACACCCGCGGGGGAGCAGACCTGGTTTCACCACCACACACAGCGGGGATGAAGACTGGTTGTCTTTCGATCGTCCGTCGGGTTGTAAACTTTTGTCGGTCGGTGGGGAAGCAAATTCGGTCGTAATTCTCTTCGTTGTCCTTCTCAGCTACTCTCACTATCCTTCCGTGGTTCGGACGAGGCCACATAAATTCCAATGACCCCTTCGCTCTACGAAGGTATCCTGTCCCCCTTTTATGCTGCTACAAAACTTTTTACCCCTACAATCCACTCCGTTCCACTTCCCACCCCCTCCCCCTCCTCTATCTCACTGCTACTATCCTACCGTGGTTCGGACGCGGCCACATTAAATCCAATGACCCCTCTGCTTATACGGAGGTAATCTTACCCTTTTTTACGCTGCTGCAAAACTTTATACACCTACAATCCACTCCGTTCCGCTCGCCTTCCCCTCTCTATCAGTGGTTCGGATCCCACGAAAAACTGTAGGTCCCTCCGCTCTACGGAGTCCTTCCCCTGTCCAATCTCTGAAAAAATAAAACAAAACAAAAAAACACTTTTAATCTCAGACTTCTTTCACTAAATTTTTCACAATTTCCTTCCTCCTGTTTGTATATGTTGGAACGCGGGGATGTAGTGGAGAAATGACGCCAGCCGCCCGTGCGGGGTGCCGAGGAGCATCGGGGTGTGCGCGCGTACATGGCAGTGACAGAAAAAAAAGCAAAACAAACCCAAAACAAGACAATAAACAAACAACAACAGCAACAACAAAAACAAGATAAGAAGAAAGAAGATAAGAAGAAAGAAGAACGAAGAGAAGAAGAAAACAAGTCAAGCGTGAAGAAAGAAAAATCAAGAACAAAAACCAAAACTGAAGAACTGGTGGGAGGCGGGGGCGGCCGCGGGGTTGTCCCTGGTGTTGTCCGAGCACCATCTTCCGAGGCCCATGTCCTGCCAAGCCGCCCCCAGAGTGGTTTCTGTTTGCTCGTGCGAGATGGGAAAGCGTGTCGTTAGGTCGAGATCGACTCACAACAAAAACACACAAACACATACAGCACCTGGGTCAAGCCCCGGAGACTTTTTCTCTTACTAGCCTCCTTTCTCTCACCCATCTATTCTTCTCCCTGTCCCCACTTCCCCATCTCCTGCTTTCTCTTTTTTATATATTTACTGCCGTGAAGGCATGCGGGGGGCGGCTGAAGCCCTCCCTGCCCCGTGCCGTGAAGGCACGCAGGGCTGGAAGAGGCCCTCCCTGCCCCTTGTTTTTCTATTAGACGGGAAGTCTAATAGGTGAGCCCAGCTCACCTGGCTCTGTGTGACAGCAGCATTAACTTAACGGTAAATTTAGAGTTTGTCCTTAATCACATACATTATTTCGATATCACTTTTATTCTATCTTTGTCCAATTAGTTAGGGGTGTACTCTATACTATTACCAATGCAGATTCGTGTTTTTTAGTGAAAACCCAAATCAGGAGGTTAGGATAAGTTAATGACCTTGTAGCAAAATCCAGGAGGGCCATAGCCTCCCCTTATTTAAAAACTAAGGTTAACTCGCTCCAAGGATTCCTAACATAACCTTCTGACCTGGGGGGGGATTAAAAAATAAAATAATATATATATAAAATATATATATATATTTTATATATATATATATATATATAAAATATATATATATAGTATATATATAATATATATATTTTTATATATTTTAATATATATATATATTATATTATAATATATATATATATATATAATTATATATTTGCAACATAAATTCTAGTAATATTCAGGTCAATTGTCCCTTTCTTACCTAAACCCTTTAAACCCAGAACTAACAAAATGGCAATTAATATTAGTCAGAACTGGGCCACCCGGATGGTTGTGTAAAGTCCGGTTCCCACTAGCCCCTTGTACGGCCCCCTACAACAAGAAA
>JACEEZ010021811.1:22500-23992 GCA_016584305.1 Chionoecetes opilio | reverse complement strand
CGTGCGTTCGTCTCCACGTCCCTGATAGTCAATAACCTTGTAGTTGTACTTGCAAAGTGTCTAGATAGGATCAAAGTATCTTATATCCTCTCTCTCTCTCTCACACACACACACACACACACACACACACACACACACACACGCACAAAGGAATAATTTCTTCTTGGTTGCTTTGTGTTTTAAGTTCCTTCCTTCCTTCCTTCCTTCCTTCCTTCCTTCCTCCTAACCTTTCTGTTATCTCTTTTCCATCATTCTCTTCGCCCATTTCCTCGCCACTCCCTTTTCCGCATATCAACCTTCGTACATAAGCCATGGGAACCTATATAAAGCCACTCAGATTCACCTGGCTTGGCGAGGCACGCAGCCGGTCCCGGCTGTTTTTTTCTCACTTATTGTCTTATAGCTTTGTATTCATATTTTTTTTTTTTTTAAATTATTTTTTTGATAATGCTGGTGCTGCGTGCAACGCCCTGCACCTCTTCCAACGGTTCAGGGCCCGGAGGGTTTTCCATCCAGGCGGGCCAAGACTGACAGGCCATGGGTGGCCACGGCTAAATGACCGTGACCAGCGCAGCCGCCGACGGCCCGTCTTCCGCATGGATCCCCCCCCCTAACCACACTCTCTAACCATCTCTCCTCCCTCCGTGCGAGTCTCACAGGAAAGCCAAGACTGATGGCGGCGCAAGGCAACCTTGTTAAAGTTCGAGACCCGGACCCTTGCGTCATCACCGACGGCCTCCACACCCGCGGGGGAGCAGACCTGGTTTCACCACCACACACAGCGGGGATGAAGACTGGTTGTCTTTCGGATCGTCCGTCGGGTTGTAAACTTTTGTCGGTCGGTGGGGAAGCAAATTCGGTCGTAACTCTCTCCGTTGTCCTTCTCAGCTACTCTCACTATCCTTCCGTGGTTCGGACGAGGCCACATAAATTCCACTGACCCCTTCGCTCTACGAAGGTATCCTGTCCCCCCTTTTATGCTGCTACAAAACTTTTTACTCCTACAATCCACTCCGTTCCACTTCCCCCCCCCTCCCCGTCTTCTATCTCACTGCTACTATCCTACCGTGGTTCGGACGAGGCCACATTAAATCCAATGACCCCTCTGCTATACGGAGGTAATCTTACCCTTTTTTACGCTGCTGCAAAACTTTATACTCCTACAATCCACTCCGTTCCGCTCGCCTTCCCCTCTCTATCAGTGGTTCGGATCCCACGAAAAACTGTAGGTCCCTCCGCTCTACGGAGTCCTTCTTCCCCTGTCCAATCTCTGGAGAAAAAAAAAAAAAAAAAAAAAAAAAACTTTTAATCTCAGACTTCTTTCACTAAATTTTTCACAATTTCCTTCCTCCTGTTTGTATATGTTGGAACGCGAGAGGTGTAGTGGAGAAATGACGCCAGCCGCCCGTGCGGGGTGCCGAGGAGTATCGGGGTGTGCGCGCGTACATGGCAGTGACAGAAAAAAGCAAAACAAACCCAAAACAAGACAAGA
>JACEEZ010021811.1:10000-17500 GCA_016584305.1 Chionoecetes opilio | reverse complement strand
GGGACGCGCCTAGCAGGATGCCAACAAGACGGGTGTTGTGAGGCAGTTTCTACAAGTTTCCCCTGACACTTAATTTGCCGAGAAGTAAAAATTTTCCCCTTCATAGCGGTAGTTATATGATTCTCTCTCTCTCTTCTCTCTCTCTCTCTCTCTCTCTCTCTCTCTCTCTCTCTCTCTCTCTTCTCTCTCTCTCTCTCTCTCTAAAAATGGATAATACTGTAAGTAGTTTAAGTTATTCTCTCTCTCTCTCTCTAAATCTGTTTTTGTCTGTCTCTCTTTCTCTCTCTCTAAATCTCTGTCTCTGTCTCTCTCTCGCTATTTCTGTTTGTAAATCTCTCTCTCTTCTCTCTCTCTACTCTCTCTCTCTCTCTCTCTCTCTCTACTCTCTCTCTTCTCTCTCTCTCTCTCTCTCTCTCTCTCTCTCTCTCTCTCCTCTCTCTCTCTCTCTCTCTCTCCTCTCTCATTCACTTTCGTCTGACGCTGATATCAATGGCGATGATGTGAAAACTCTCTCTCTCTCTCTTCTCTCTCCTCTCTCTCTCTCTCTCTCTCTCTCTCTCTCTCTCTCTCTCTCTCTTCTCTCTCTCTCTCCTCTCTCTCTCTCTCTCTCTCTCTCTCTCTTCCTAGGTCCTAGAGAGGAGTAATAATGGTAATTTTGATTAAATAATAATAATAATAATAATGATAATAACAATAATAACAATAATGTCAATAATAATAATGATAATAGCGATAATGATAATGATGATAATAATGATACTGACAATAATAATAGTAATAATAGTAAAATCAATAAAAATTAATATTACATAAGAGTCTAGAGTTAGTGAAATGTGGCAAGGCGTCACCGCAGAGTTTTTCACACTTCTCTGTACCGACATGTTTCGCTCTCCTTATTTACTTATTCAGAGAGAGAGAGAGAGAGAGAGAGAGAGAGAGAGAGGTGATAATAGTAGTAACCATAATATAATATAACTTTCATAGTAATAATAAAAAATAGTATTTCATAGCAGCCTACGGAGTAAGTGAAATGTGGCAAGACGTCACCGCAGAGTTTTCCACCAACAGTTTCTTCTGTCAACCTCGCGCGTGAGCTTCATGTTAATAAAAGAGAAGGCTTCAACCCTTCGAGCTTCATGTTCAATACTTGACAGTTATTTCTTTTCCTCTCTTGGCTCACACCTTGAGATATACTGATAAAACTGAAATATAGTGGATTACAAGGGTATTTATAGACATTTCAGGACTAACTGAAGAAATTCCCTGCGCGCCTGTCATTGAGAGGGACGCCGCGTGCCTGGTGCCTCTTGTAGCTTCCTTATGTTTTCTTCCCTCAGATCGCCACATATAGTTTTCTAGGTTTAATTTAAGTTATGTTTAGGTCTGATTTAGGTTAGGTTAGGTTTAGGATAGGTTTGTGTTAGGTTTTGTGGAGTTATTTAGGTTAATAAGGGACGATTTACGAAAGCTGATTTTAGCACAACGCCGCGCCAGCTGACTCCCCTAAACAGTAAACACAGTGACGCTTTGGGCTCACCGCACGCTGTATTTTCAACTATTTACGCTCATAGCAAGTGTGTGAGGCATTAATCTGTGTCTTCCTGAGGTGAAGGAAAGCCTGGAGGATGTCAGGCTGTAAAGGAAGAAGGAAATAGTGGTGTTAAGCCTATGAAAAGCCTTGTTTAAGAAGGAAATAGTGGTGTTAAGCCCATGAAAAGCCTTGTTTAAGAAGGAAATAGTGGTGTTAAGCCCATGAAAAGCCTTGTTTAAGAAGGAAATAGTGGTGTTAAGCCCATGAAAAGCCTTGTTTAAGAAGGAAATAGTGGTGATAAGCCCATGAAAAGCCTTGTTTTGGCTTGTTAACAGGTACTCCAGTGGTCCTGTCTGTCTGTGTAGCGTCATCGGTTACAGGGAGTTTCGTACCCAGATTTTGTTAGTTGTTTCGTACACTGATTTTGAGTATTTTCGTACATATCTGGAGTCGTTTCATAACTCTAGTAGTCAAGTTCAACTCTGAGCTGAGTGTACGAAACGACTATGGTTTCATATAGACTACGAAACAACTTTTAGGTGTACGAATCTACTGGTGTACGAAGCAACTGGTGTACGAACTGACTGCACCCCGCGTCATCCGTGTCCCTGCCTGTCATCCACCCACTGTCACCCACCGTCACCCATGCATGGCGACGATAGTGCAGTAAGTATTAACTATTCCTCACTCCCTGCATGGTTAAAGGAATGATAATTTATAGCCAGTGCCTCTATATCCCATGCTATCTTATACTGGGGTGTAGTCAGTTCGTACAAAAGTTGTTTCGTACACCAAAAAGTTATTTCGTAGTCTATATGAAACCATAGTCGTTTCGTACACTCAGCTCAGAGTTGAACTTAATTACTAGAGGTACGAAATGACACCAGGTAGCTATGTACGAAACAACTCAAAATCAGTACGAAACAACTAACAAAACCTGGGTACGAAACAACTTTTGTACGAAACTCCCTGTAATTAAGCGGCTATTGGTGAGGTTTTTTGTTTGTTTTAATTCATTTTAAAGTTCTGCATTTTCCTGTATATATTTTAATGTTTCTTAGGCTGTTTTGATAGCTTATTGATTTTTTTTTTTTTTTTTTTTTAGTTAGTAATGCCATCTATTTATCCTTTACATATCAATCATTTTATTTCTACATCAATTTTAGGAGGATTTCTGTTTGTTTCACTATATTTCGATTATTCCGCATCGTTTTAGGCATTACACATGGGCCAAATGAGTTGATTTCTATTTTTCAGATCTTAATCTTGGACTTGTATTTTTGTTACTATTTTGTATCGGTCATATTCTTCCTTGTACTTGAAGTGTGTGAGTTTGTTTGTGTTTGCCAAGTTATTCACACACTCTTTGTGTTTGTTTGCGCTCTGCTACCGTGTATTTCATGTGTTTAGGGAAGAAAACGGCTGACTCAGTGCTTTAAAATGTTACGTTATCTTAACAAAAACACAAAACCGACTTTTTTACTGCTACTCCAAACTAGGATCTGTTACTGTTTTTAAGCTACATCATTCACGTAGTGAGTAACTCATATGATTCCCTATTTTTTAGAGCATTCGTTGAAAAGTGAAATTTTGTTTGGGTAAATATTGCGCAGTGAATTCGTCACTTTCACACCTTGAATTTCCTGATTTCTCGGTTATTTAATGGGTTTTTGAGGGTGTATGTGCTGTATTTGTGATCATTGTACATTATCCGTGGTAATTCCTTCATTATTTAGTGTGTATAATGTGTAATGAAGGGCTGCAGCCTGTGTTGTGGCCTCGGGCGCTGTGTGACGTCACGCAGGCCAGGCGATGACTCCTTGCCGGGGGGGGAAGCGGCCTTTTGTTTATTTTACCAGTGTTATTTTGTCCATTATTAACCTTAAATGACGGGATTACCGACCCTATGGAAGGCCGGGGAAGGTGGTTTTTTAAAAAAAAAAAAAAAAAAAAAATTTATTATTATTATTATTTTTTTTTTTTTTGCCTCGTGTACTCCAGCGCCTGTGTTTCTCCTTCAGGGTTTTGCACTGTGGTCTATAGGGCCTAATGCTATTTACTCTTGAATTTCCTTCCTTACCCTCATCAGATATTGAGGTGGCCGGTATTAGCCTGATCCATTCTTAACCTTGACCTGAATCTATACTTTAACGCCTTTAATAATAGACACATTTGATTTTACTTGTTAAATATATGAAAACAAGTCACTGCATTTTCTCTGACTTTACTTGTATGAATATTAGAAAACAAGTCACTGCATTTTCTCTGATGACTTTACTTGTATGAATATTAGAAAACAAGTCACTGCATTTTCTCTGATGACTTTACTTGTATGAATATTAGAAAACAAGTCACTGCATTTTCTCTGATGACTTTACTTGTATGAATATTAGAAAACAAGTCACTGCATTTTCTCTGATGACTTTACTTGTATGAATATTAGAAAACAAGTCACTGCATTTTCTCTGATGACTTTACTTGTATGAATATTAGAAAACAAGTCACTGCATTTTCTCTGATGACTTTACTTGTATGAATATTAGAAAACAAGTCACTGCATTTTCTCTGGCTTTACTTGTATGAATACTAGAAAACAAGTCACTGCACTTTCTCTGATGACTTTACTTGTATGAATATTAGAAAACAAGTCACTGCATTTTCTCTGATGACTTTACTTGTATGAATATTAGAAAACAAGTCACTGCATTTTCTCTGATGACTTTACTTGTATGAATATTAGAAAACAAGTCACTGCATTTTCTCTGATGACTTTACTTGTATGAATACTAGAAAACAAGTCACTGCACTTTCTCTGATGACTTTACTTGTATGAATATTTGAAAACAAGTCACTGCATTTTCTCTGATGACTTTACTTGTATGAATATTAGAAAACAAGTCACTGCATTTTCTCTGATGACTTTACTTGTATGAATATTAGAAAACAAGTCACTGCATTTTCTCTGATGACTTTACTTGTATGAATATTAGAAAACAAGTCACTGCATTTTCTCTGATGACTTTACTTGTATGAATATTAGAAAACAAGTCACTGCATTTTCTCTGATGACTTTACTTGTATGAATATTAGAAAACAAGTCACTGCATTTTCTCTGATGACTTTACTTGTATGAATATTAGAAAACAAGTCACTGCATTTTCTCTGATGACTTTACTTGTATGAATATTAGAAAACAAGTCACTGCATTTTCTCTGATGACTTTACTTGTATGAATATTAGAAAACAAGTCACTGCACTTTCTCTGACTTTACTTGTATGAATATTAGAAAACGTTGGCCTGTGTTGGATAAAGGGATTTAATAAAGGAGAGGTAGGAAAAGTTCTCACGGCTATTAACCAGGGTAGAACAAGAAGTAACGGATTCAAGCTGGAAAAGCGTAGATTTAAAACAGAAATAGGGAAAAACTGGTTCACAAATAGGGTGGTGAATGATTGGAATGGACTCAGTAGACAGGTAGTTAGTGTGGAGTCATTAGGGAGCTTTAAAGGGAGGCTAGATAAATTCATGGATGGGGATAAAAGGTGGATGTAGGTAGTGTTAAGTAACAGGAACTACCACGTGTAGGTCTCCCAGCCTGTTGTAGCTTCCTTATGTTCTTATTTTCTTATGTTCTTATGTGTTCCTCCTTCAGGGCGAGGATGAGGTTAGGTTAGGTTAGGTTAGTAGTAAATAGTGTTCCTTTTCTTTTCTTATATACATATCTAATAGTGTTATGCATTGTGTACTCCACCACCTGTGTTCCTCCTTCAGGGCGAGGATGAGGGCACAGGGCTGCAGCGGAGGTTCAGCGTGGAGGGGCTGGAGTGGAGCAGCGTGGAGGCGGGGGAGAGGACCCTGCACGTGTGGAGGTGGCTGGTGGATGCGGAGGCCAACCTGAGGGCGGTGCGGCACATCAACGACAAACTGAGGCGGCAGCACGATGAAGAGAAAGTGGTAGGTGTTTTTTATTTTCTTTACGTAGAAGCCTATAGAACCTGTAGGCTATTGTGGTGGTGTGGTGATGGTGGTGTGTGGTGGTGGTGGTGTGTGTGTGGTGGTGGTGGTGTGTGTGTGGTGATGGTGTGTGTGTGTGTGTGGTGATGGTGGTGGTGTGTGTGTGTGGTGATGGTGGTGTGTGGTGATGGTGGTGGTGGTGGTGTGTGTGTGGTGGTGATGGTGGTGTGTGGTGGTGGTGGTGTGTGTGTGATGATGGTGGTGTGTGGTGGTGGTGGTGTGTGTGGTGGTGGTGGTGTGTGGTGGTGGTGGTGTGTGTGTGGTGGGGATGGTGGTGTGTGGTGATGGTGGTGTGTGGTGGTGGTGGTGTGTGTGTGGTGGTGATGGTGGTGTGTGGTGGTTGTAGTGGTGGTGATGGTGGTGTGTGGTGGTGATGGTGGTTGTAGTGGTAGGTGGTGGTGGTGATTATTATTTATTATATATATTTTTATATAAACAGTTATTAATCACACTTATGGCTTAACAGGTAGATAGGTAAGGCAGTAAGTGTTCAGAAGTGGTTTTAATTCTCATTTCTTAGTAAGTCTTTTATCTATCAATTATTATTATTATTATTATTATTATTCTATTAAGTATTCCTATCAAGCCACCCTTCCTCCTCACCCTCAGGAGCTGGAGCAGTACTCTCAGCACCTGCGTTATGAGTGTGAGGGGCGCGTCAAGGGGCTGCAGGATGAGGCGCGGGCCCTGAGGGAGGACCTGGAGGCTCTGCTGACGGGGACACAGGCGGTCTCCACCATGCTGGAGGGCGAGGGGCTCCATGACGTGGCTCAGACCTCTCTAGGGGAACAGGTGCGAGGGAAAATAGATGCTGACAACAATGATAATGATAATAGTAACAACAGTCATGCCTATAGTGATGATAATAGTAACATAAGTCATGCCTATAGTGATGATAATAGTAACAACAGTCATGCCTATAGTAATGATAATAGTAACAACAGTCATGCCTATAGTGATGATAATAGTAACAACAGTCATGCCTATAGTAATGATAATAGTAACAACAGTCATGCCTATAGTGATGATAATAGTAACAACAGTCATGCCTATAGTGATGATAATAGTAACAACAGTCATGCCTATAGTAATGATAATAGTAACAACAGTCATGCCTATAGTAATGATAATAGTAACAACAGTCATGCCTATAGTGATGATAATAGTAACATAAGTCATGCCTATAGTAATGATAATAGTAACAACAGTCATGCATATAGTAATGATAATAGTAACATAAGTCATGCCTATAGTAATGATAATAGTAACAAAAGTCATGCCTATAGTAATGATAATAGTAACAACAGTCATGCCTATAGTGATGATAATAGTAACAAAAGTCATGCCTATAGTAATGATAATAGTAAACAAGTCATGCATTATGTATAATAAACACAGTATACAAAGTATGAATATGAAAAATAACCAAGTATATAAGAATAGTAACAAAAGTCATGCTATAGTGAGTAATAGTAACAAAGTCATGCCTATAGTGATGATAATAGTAACAAACATCCAGTATAGTGATAGAAAAACACAGCTCATAGTATGTATAATAAACAAGTCATGCATATAGTAATGATGAATAGTACTAACACAGTCATCATATAGAATGCTATAGTAGTAAAACAACAGTCATGCATATAGTGATGATAATAGTAAAACAGTCATGCATAGATGATAAGTATACAACAGTCATGCCTATATGATATAGTATACAACAGTCATGCATAAGTGATGAATAGTAACAAAGTCATGCTATAGTGATGATAATAGTACAACAGTCATGCCTATAGTGATGATAATAGTAACAAAGTCATGCCATAGTATGATAATAGTAACAAAGTCATGCTAAGGATGATAATAGTAACAACACAGCTATAGTAGATATATAATAAGTACAAAGTCATGCTATATGTAATATAGCCATAGTATGACATATAAGTTCTATAGT
>JACEEZ010021811.1:0-5000 GCA_016584305.1 Chionoecetes opilio | reverse complement strand
TTGTGAGTGTTGGGGGGTTGTTGTGTGAGGTTGTGAGTGTTGGGGGGTTGTTGTGTGAGGTTGTGAGTGTTGGGGGTTGTTGTGTGAGGTTGTGAGTGTTGGGGGGTTGTTGTGTGAGGTTATGAGTGTTGGGGGGTTGTTGTGTGAGGTTTGAGTGTTGGGGGGTTGTTGTGTGAGGTTGTGAGTGTTGGGGGGTTGTTGTGTGAGGTTATGAGTGTTGGGGGTTGTTGTGTGAGGTTGTGAGTGTTAGAGGGTTGTTGTGTGAGGTTGTGAGTGTTGGGGGGTTGTTGTGTGAGGTTTGAGTGTTGGGGTTGTTGTGTGAGGTTGTGAGTGTTGGGGGTTGTTGTGTGAGGTTTGAGTGTGTGGGGGGTTGTTGTGTGAGGTTGTGAGTGTTGAGGTTGGTTGTGTGAGGTTGTGAGTGTTGGGGGGGTTTGTTGTGTGAGGTTGTGAGTGTTAGAGGTTGTTGTGTGAGGTTGTGAGTGTTGGGGGTTTGGTGTGTGAGGTTGTGAGTGTGGGGGTGTTGTGTGAGGTTGAGTGTTGAGGTTGGTTGTGGAGGTGAGGAGGTTGTGGTGGGGTTTGTGTGAGTTTAGGTGGGAGAGTTGTGAGTTAGTGTGAGGTGTTGAGGTGTGGTGTTGGTTGTGTGAGGTTAGGAGTGTGTGAGGTTAGTTTGGCAGGGACAAGGCACTAGGGTTAGAAAGACATAATGAGGGTTGACCTGTAAGGTAGAAGAGAAAAGATTGTAATATTGTGGAGGTGTGCTTGGAGGGTTGGTGTTGGTTGGGTAGTGGAAGTTTTTATGACATGGGACAAATCCGAAAGTATGGGAGTAGAAAAGGACATGAGAGTTGGAGAAGACATAAGGGAGGAGGAGAAGCAGAAAATGTTTATTAAATTTTTATTGGAGCAAGCGATTAGGTTAGCAAGTCTTTATTGTTGATCTCCCTGTTTCCACTGCATTTTATGTAACCCGTGTAGTAGATGTTAAATGTATGTAATCAACTTAGACATGAGAGCAAAGGTGAATTTAAACTGAAAGCATGCTTAATGGTACAAATGACTAACTTCATCCTTTATATCCTAAGCTTAGATCCAAATGACTAATTGAGATACCTTTGACCTATCTAACGCTATAGCCTTACCTAACGCATACCTTTATTTGGGGGGGGGGGGGTTTTTGGGGGGGAATTTTGGGGTTTTTTGGGGTTTTTTTTTGGGGGGGGGGGGGGAAAACGGGAAAGGGGATTTAAAAAAGAAAACTTGAGGGGTTTTTGGAGGGGTTTGGGGGGTTTTGGGGGTGGGGGAGGTTAGGAGTTTTGGGGAGGTTAGTTTGACATGGGACAGGCATAGGGGTTAGGAAAAGGCATGAAGGTTTTGGAGAATACAAAAGGGGGCGGGAAAGGAGAAGCAGAAATAAGTGTTTTTTTTTTTTATTTTTTTTTAGGGAAAGCCTATAGCGCTGTGGGCTTATGGAGAGTCTTGATTTTGGGTTGTCTCGCCTGTTAGTGGCGCAGCTTTTGTTTTTATAGTAACCCTGTTTTGGTAAAAGACCCCCTTTTAAATGTACTGGGTAGACGAAAAAAATTTTGTAGGGAGTATGGGAGTTGCGAGAGGGAGAAGTTTAGGAGACTGGGAAAGAAGACAGTGTTTTTAAAGTGTGTGTTTAAAGGCAAGGAAAAAGAATGGATAGTAAAAATACTTTCATCCTCTCTTGTTTATAGAATGCATACCCCATCAATTTTTCCCAAAATGCAGTGCTGCTAAATGACTTACTCCAGTGTAGTAAGGTATTTTAAGAAGGGTATAACCTTCCTAACCATAAAGAAACTGGTGAACACTATCAACACTGCATAGCTGCCCCCAACCTTTCCTAACCCCAACTTGGACAACTTGGATACCTTTACTTTTCCCAGCTTTTAAAACCAAAATTGGATAATTTTTGGGATACCTTTCCTATCCCTAACCTAGCCTTAAAACCCAACCTAATTTGACCCATTCCCCCTTTCCTAACTAAACCAAAACCTATTAAACCAAACCAGATCTAAAAACCCCAACCTAACCTAACCCAACCCCAAACCCAGCCTTAAACCTAACCCAATTTGACCCAAAAAACCCTTACCTACTGAACCAAACCTCATTAAACCAAAACCAGATCTAACCTAAACCTAACCTACCTACCTAGCCTTACCAACCTAATTTGCCCCCTAAAAACCCTACCTAACTGAACCAAACCTCCCTAAAACCAACCATCCCAACCCCACCTAACCCAACCCAATAAAACCCTTCCCCAATAACCCCCTCAAAAAACCCCTCTAACCAAACCCCCTCCTATAAACCCCTCCCAAAAAACCCCCCCCAAAAACCCCCCAACCAGTTTTTTAAACCCCCCCTCAAAACCCCCAACCAAAACCAAGTGGTGGGGGTGGGGTGTTGCTAATCTGGGGCCCAAAAACAACACACCCTTTGGGGCCCCACATGGGGGTTGTCACTGGGAGGCGACCGTGGTGTTTAAGGAAAACACGTCCGCCCGGGAGTGGAAGTCCCGGGGTTTTTGTCCCCGGCGGTGCCTGCCTTTTCCTGAACCCCCCTACCTGTAAAAACACAATCATACCAGAGATGTGGGGGGGGGGTGTGTTTTTCTAACGCCACACACAACACACCCTTGCCCTCGCAGCTGACGGGGGCCCTGGCTGAGATAGAGGACAATGAAGTACAGCTTCGGCGCCTCGGCAAGAGTGAGTGCAGCTGAGTGCCAAGGCTTGACACCTGTGTTATGGCACCTGTCTGCAGCGGCACCTCACACTGGCACTTTCTATTTTGTTTGCTTGTGTGCCTTGATTTCAGCCTTTTTTTACGTTTCAGTTTGTTGTTGTTTTTTGTACAGAGCACCATTTGTTTTTCGAATCACACATTTCTTTGTATTTCTTAGTTTTTTTGGCATTATGTATGATTTTTTGTTCTTATAAGTACATATTACACCATTTACCTATCATTAATTTCTGTATTGATCTATATATGTTCTTTTATACCAGCCATTATTATACATACAGTACAGTCATCACATTTGCATCAGAGTTAGCAGGACAAAGACATGCAGTAATAGGAGAAACCCACACCTCACTCCTGCCCCTCTTTCAAAAATGTCACCTATCTGTGCCCTAACTATCTGTTATGTCTCCCTCACTGTTATAGCTGTGCCCTAACTATCTGTTATGTCTCCCTCACTGTTATATCTGTGCCCTAACTATCTGTTATGTCTCCCTCACTGTTATAGCTGTGCCCTAACTATCTGTTATGTCTCCCTCACTGTTATATCTGTGCCCTAACTATCTGTTATGTCTCCCTCACTGTTATAGCTGTGCCCTAACTATCTGTTATGTCTCCCTCACTGTTATAGCTGTGCCCTAACTATCTGTTATGTCTCCCTCACTGTTATAGCTGTGCCCTAACTATCTGTTATGTCTCCCTCACTGTTATAGCTGTGCCCTAACTATCTGTTATGTCTCCCTCACTGTTATAGCTGTGCCCTAACTATCTGTTATGTCTCCCTCACGTTATAGCTGTGCCCTAAAATATCGGGTTTTGTCTCCCTCACTGTTATAGCTGTGCCCTAACTATCTGTTATGTCTCCCACATGTTATATCTGTGCCCTAAATATCTGTTATGTCTCCTCACTGTTATAGCTGTGCCCTAACTATCTGTTATGTCTCCCTCACTGTTATAGCTGTGCCCTAACTATCTGTTATGTCTCCCTCACTGTTATAGCGTGCCCTAACTATTGTTATGTCTCCCTCACTGTATAGCTGTGCCCTAACTATCTGTTATGTCTCCCTCACTGTTATAGCTGTGCCCTAACTATCTGTTATGTCTCCCTCACTGTTATAGCTGTGCCCTAACTATCTGTTATGTCTCCCACACTGTTATATCTGTGCCCTAACTAATCTGTTATGTCTCCCTCACTGTTATAGCTGTGCCCTAAACTATCTGTTATGTCTCCTCACTGTTATAGCTGTGCCCTAACTATCTGTTAGTCTCCCTCACTGTTATAGCTGTGCCCTAACTATCGTTATGTCTCCCTCACTGTTATAGCTGTGCCCTAACTATCTATTATGTCTCCCTCACTGTTATAGCTGTGCCCTAACTATCGGTTATGTCTCCCCACTGTTATAAGCGTGCCCTAACTATCTGTTATGTCTCCCTCAAATGTTATAGCTGTGCCCTAACTATCTGTATGTCTCCCTCACTGTTATAGCTGTGCCCTAAACATCGTTATGTCTCCCTCACTGTTATAGCTGTGCCCTAACTATCTGTTATGTCTCCCTCACGTTATACTGTGCCCTAACTATCGTTATGTCTCCTTCACTGTTATATCTGTGCCCTAACTATCTGTTATGTCTCCCTCACTGTTATAGCTGTGCCCTAACTATCTGTTATGTCTCCCTACTGTTATATCTGTGCCTAACTATCTGTATGTCTCCCTCACTGTTATAGCTGTGCACTAATCCCTCCACAGATTAGATTAGATATTTTATGACCACACCAATACAAAGAAAATTCACATACAACCTATCCTATGGTCCAACAAAAGAATACATGTGTCACCGCGCTGTCCACCCCTATTTTGACTATGCTGCAATATTGTTCATGCGCTGCACTATGTATTATAAAAATCAAATAAATAAATCAGTCACCGCTGCTGTCCACCCCAGGCAGCACTTCCGCCGTGGTGAGTCTCCGCGCACAGTCTCCGCAGCCTGGACGACGCCCCACCAGCTGAGGGGGGTACACGAGGCACCCCTGTCACTTCACCGCAGGGAGTCACCACGCACCAGCGGCAGGAGGAGGAGAACGTAAGGCACCTCATGACCTCACCTCACCTCACCTCACCACACCTGATTCTGTTGACATTATACAAGTTTGTGGACTATAATACTATTACTACTACTACTACTACTACTACTACTATATACTCTACTACTAAAAAAAAATTAAAAATAATAAAA
>JACEEZ010021809.1:1055865-1063936 GCA_016584305.1 Chionoecetes opilio | reverse complement strand
GAAAGGGGGGGGGGGGTTGGGATAACAACTGATAAAGATATACCGTTAAGACCTCCCCCTCCACTTTAATCAATGACGGCAGAAGTGGAATTATAAGGAATTTTTACGCAGTCGATGAATATGTAGAGAAAGTTGACGGTATGTAGAGGGAAAAAAAAGAGGCAAAATTTCCCGTGTTGAAGTTTTGAAGCTGCCCGTGGATAATTCTCACAGAAGATGACTGTTTTTCGTCATGATTTATATGGGAGCTAATGGTCTTTACCCGAGTCTCGTCCGTTGGCCTGAATTAATTAAAGCACATTAGGTGTAATTTCAGTTAGTAGCTCGCTATCGTGACTTACGAGCTGCTTATTTTCCATCTGGGTCGTTATTAACATTTTTTGCCTTTTTTGCAACACTGAAAACCGTGTTCTTGAAAAATTTGTGTCTCTTGGGAGGTAGGGGAGGGGGGAGGGTCCAGGTGAGGATGACCGTATGTCTTTTCCCTCGTATATGAATGCATCTTTTTATATATGCATTATTTAGACTTATGCATTGCTTTAGTTAGTTTCATTTTGGAACGTGTATCTGGCACGGCTGTACAAATGAGGCATCATACTTATTACAGGTAACTTATGGTAGTAATACTGATAATGATAAAATAATGATAAAAAGGGTCATTTTTATACGAATGTTTTTAGTAATAACAATAGAAATAATAATAATAATTATCATCATAGCTATACAATCAATAATAATTAAAACAATGATAATGATGATAATGATATTGATTACAATAAAAATAATAATAATATAAATAATTACATAATCATACAGTAAATCCTCCCTGAATCGAACGCGTATAATTCAAACTTCGGATAATTCGACCTGTTTCAGGCCAGTTCAAATTTTTCAATTACTTTCCATAATTCGAGCAGGTTTGAATTATCCTTAGCCTTACTAGTGGGAGTCCGACCTCTCCCATGCGGTGAGTGCCGCGGCTGCCCAAGGAGGTGAGAGGGGGAGGAGAAGGAAGGAGGTGGAACAAGGAAGGGAGGAGAGGAGGATGAGGAAGGAGGAGAAGAAAGGGAGGAGAGGAAATTGGAGGAGGAAGCACTATTTTTTTCAAGTATCCTTCGATTTGTATACAATCCTTTCCTTCACGGACCTCTTCACTCCTTCACGCATCCTACAGGACTCATGGGAAGGCATTAGAAGTCCCAAATGATTGCTATAGTATTCCTAGGTTTTTATAAGTACTTTGATAATCGCATGGGTGGCTGAAATAGGGATTAATAATAATAATAATAAAAATAAAAAACTAATACTGATCATTTGATGATTAATCCAGCAATTCCTATCATTATTTTATGTCTTATAGTAAGTTTTGTCAAATTTGTGGTTTTAAGGAATATCTGGAGGTATCACGTCATTGTGAATTGGCTGAAATAGGGACTTATATTCATTATAACTGAAAACTGACTCCAGATTCGCATTCAGCATGCCTGAAAATTGCTAGGAACAAATTTTCAAGCAAATCTATTTTTCAAAAAATATTGCAAATTTTCCAGAGCTTGCAAAATTTCCAATATTTTTTATAAATAGATTTGCTTGAAAATTTGTTCCTAGCAGTTATCGGGCACGTTGAACACGAATCTGGAGTCAGTTTTCAGTTACATTGATTAAAAGTCCCTATTTCAGCCAATTCACAATGACATGATACTTCCAGATATTCCTTAAAAACCACAAATTAGACAAAACCTACTACAAGACTTAAAATATGATAGGAATTGCTAGATTAATGATTAAATGATCAGTATTAGTATTTTCAGTATTAGTATTAGTATTATGTATGCCTTGATTTTTTTTTTAAATCACGTTTTTCAATAAGTAAAAAACTATGGCAGATACGTAAAGCAAACAAGATATTGATTGGTAAATAACCGAGAAAATAGCATATTCGTACATTTACGTATACAAAATATAATTTTTCTCGACAACCATGAGGTGTTTTGACAAGCCAAAACGAGCGCAAAACCAGCTACTAACACCTAACATCTAACATCAGCTAACACCGTATTATAACAATGAGCAATTGTACAGGCAAAAAAACAAACAAGGAATAGTAAAGTTAGAACTTCAACATCAGGAGAGGAATCATCAAGGATATCAGACCACTTGACTAAGACCACGCGTCCAAAGGGTCTAGGGAACCATCAGTAACAATAAGTATGACGCCGAACCGATTTATGGCGGGAAAACCTCATCCTCAGGGCTCCTTAATTCTGGGGCGTTCGTGATCAGGTGTCCACAAGTCCTCATTATCATCGCTCGGTGGGAGGACGTGAGGTAAGGTAAATCCACAATCGCTTATGTTACCCAAACTCTTATTTGAAGTTAAGAGCGACTCGGCAGGTTTAGTGTGGAAGGGAGAGACGGGAGGGGGAAGAGAGAGAAGAGAGAGAGAGAAGAGAGGGGAGAGAGAGAGAGAGGAGAGAGAGAGAGAGAGAGAGAGGAGAGAAGAGAGAGAGAGAGGAGGGGAAAAAGGGGAGAGAGAGAGGATGAGAGAGAGAGTGAGAGAGAAGAGAGAGAGAGAGAGAGAGAGAGGAGAGAAGAGAGAGAGACGGGGAGAGAGAGAGAGAGAGAAAAAAGAGAGAGAGAGAGATGAGAGATTGATTGATTGATTGATTGTTTATTAGGCTTAACATAACATACAAAAAAGTTGATTATACATTATAATTATATACAAGCAGCGGTCCATTGAGCAAGACTCTTTATGGGACCTGAGGCCTTAGATTTTTTTTAAATTACAAAAGTCGTGGGAACAATGTGGAGAGAGAGAGAGAGAGAGAGAGAGAGAGAGAGAGAGAGAGAGAGAGAGAGAGAGAGAGAGAGAGAGAGAGAGAGAGAGAGAGAGAGGAGAGAGAGAGAGAGAGAGAGAGAGAGAGAGAGAGGAGACAAGGAGAGAGAGAGAGAGAGAGAAAAGAGAGAGAGAGAGAGATGAAGAGAGAGAGAGAGAGGAGGAGAGAGAGGAGAGAGAGAGAGAGAGAGAGAGAGAGAGAGAGAGAGAATTAAGTAAGGGGAGGAGGGAAACAGGGTATAGGGAGGTAGTATATGGGATGTAAGGTGTGTATAAGTGAAGGTGTTGTGTTTATTAGTATTTACTCTTTATATACTTTTTAATTGAGGGGTTTTTTTGGTACTAATTAACTTTTTTCCCTCTTTGCATTTAAATTTCACTTCTATCATACTTTTTTTTCCTCCTTTTTTCTCGCACCCACGGTCATCCTTCTCACTCTAAACGAAACTCACTCTAAACCCCCTATTTCCTTCATGCCCCCCCCCCCCTCCCTGCCCCTTCTCCCTCCCCTCCTCTCTCTACCTCCCTACTATCATTCCTCTCTTCCACTCTCTCCCTTACTATCCCCCTTTCCCCTACTATCTTCCCCCTCCCTCCCTTACTCCCCCCTCTTTCCCTATTCTCCCTCCCCCTCCTCCTGGTCCCGCCTACGAGAGGCCTGAGCCATTAATTTAACTTTTCCTCGTAATTTTGCATTTTGGTGACGCCTTTCAGCTTTCGACGATAATTTTTCGTTTTCGGGTACATTTAGCTGTAGTTTTTGTTTGTTTACGCCGTTTAGTGTCGCTATATGTTCCACTCAGGATTTAGATGCGAAACAAAACACCAAAAAAAAGTGTGTATATAAAGTAATTCGAAATACGTTCAGTGGGGTGTTTTTTGGTATCTCTTACTTGGAACTTCGTGGCTGATAGAAAATATAGTTCAGGGGGTGTGATGATGGATTTGAAAGGCAATTAACGTTTGATGCTACGCGCGTGTGTGTAGCTTGTGTGTGTGTGTGTGTCTGTGTGTGTGTGTGTGTGTGTGTGTGTGTGTGTGTGTGTGTGTGTGTGTGTGTTACTTTTACTGCATTCCCCATTCTGGCCAACCCCTTTTTCGTTTTCTTAATGTTGATTTCTTTACACTCATCAAAGAATCAACTCTTAATATTTATACACCTTCCTCTCTTCATTACTTAACATCTTCCTCGTTTATCTGTCTTCCTGTCACGCCACTCAGCTCTTTGTTGCGCAATCTCTCCATCTAAATAGCATCATCCTTAACTATTAATTACATATACATTATACACCCACCCCTTCCCCCACACATACTCTTGTCTCCACCCTTCCCCCTCGTGAAGCAGGTGTTTGGCAGATGTTTTGATCAGTGTCTCGCTCCCTCAGGGCTCAGTAGGTGTTGATGGCGTGTCTGTGTACCACCTCAAGCACCGTAACGCTACCTGTGGGGTCCATGTCAGCCGGTGGTGTCGTACAGGTGGGAAGGATGTTACGTGGACTTTTCTTGCGTTTGGTTAAGTTACGGTGTGTGTTCGTGTGTGTGTGTGTGTGTGTGTGTGTGTGTGTGTGTGTGTGTGTGTGTGTGTGTGTGTGTGTGTGTGTGTGTGTGTGTGTGTGTGTGTGTGTGTGTGTGTGTGTGTGTGTGTGTGTGTGTGTTTGTTATGGTTTATTGAGTGCGCGGGTTGATATTTACCTTGCCTTGTTATGTGATAGTGTTGTAATATGATCGCAGAGAAGTTAGGTAATTATTAAGGGTGTTGCTGTAAATGGTGATTATCTTCTATATGATAATGAAGGAAAGTGTTCGTAATACAGTTTGCGAAATGACAATACGTACTCACTATTAATATTTTTTTTCAAGATATTTTTTTTGTCTCGTATTCACCATTTCTCTTGCAATTCTTAATTTTCTTCGCACTTTTTTCCTGTCTTTTGCCTCCTTTTTTTCTTTCTTCCTACTCACTTTCTCCTCTCTTGCTTTTCCTCCTCCTCTCTCCTTCCTTCCTCTCCTCCTCTCTCCTCCTCGCTCCTCCTCTTCTCTCCTCCTCCTCCTCCTCTCCTCCTACTCCTCCTCCTCCTCCTCCTCTCCTCCTCCTCTGCTCCCCTCCTCCTCTCCTCTCCTCCTCCTCCTCATCCTCCTCTCTCCTCCTCCCTCTCTCCTCCTCCCTCCTCTCCTCCTCCTCCTCCTCCTCCTCTCCTCCTCTCTCTCCTCCCTCCTCCTCCTCCTCTCTTCCTCCTCCGCCTCCTCCTCCTCCTCCTCCTCCTCCTCCTCCTCCTCCTCCTCCTCCTCCTCCTCCTCCTCCTCCTCCTCCTTCTGCTCCTTCCATACGTTTATTTTCACACCTGTTTCCCCGCAGCCATAACTCTCTCCTCCCAGCCTCTGTTTACATAGTTTCCTGCAAGTCGCCTTCGTTTCTCCCTATTTTATCCAATTTCATCCTATTTCACAGCCGGAACCCTATTTAATATATCATCAATATTATTTATGTCATCATTAATTTATCATCATCATCGTTATTATTTTTATCTTTGTTATCAACTGCTGCATTATTTCTTTCTCTTTTTCAATTTCATAATTATTGTTTATGTGTTATGATGTTCATATTATAGCATTATTTTCACATTGTTTATCATATTTTTGTTATTTCCGATGCGACTATAAACAATAATGATTTTCCCATAAAGTATTACAGTTACTTTTTCTAATTTCCTCATGTTCATCCTATTCACTCCAGTTAAGTTAGAATTACAGTCTTTACAGTCACCCTATTTCACCCTTCAGTCCACTTCCTCCATCGCACTGTAATTATCACTTTACCTTCCCTGCGCGCTCTTTTCGCACGTACTTCCTGTATTAGCATGAGTTCCTGTATCCTGTTCTTTGTCTTTGTTCATCCCTGTTTTCTTTTCTTATTTTTTGTCTGTGATATTTTCTTTAACCCTTCATTCATCTATTTATTTGTATTCCCAGAAGTTGAAGTTGACATAGTTAATGATACTATTGTTGTTGTTATTATCGTTACCGTTATTATCATTATCATTATCAGTTTTAGCATTATTATCATTACACGAACACTATTGATTTATAATTACTTCCATATGACCTTCCTTACAATAGAAAATGAATACTTCTTAGATAAATATTATGATCTCTTTATATTTTCCTCCCATTACCTCTCTCCTCTCTCTCCCCATTCCTACCTTATTCTCAACCCATTTTTCCTATTATTCCTATTCCAACTCGTGATCCACCTTCTACTCCTCCCACTCTTTAGCTTCCCATTCTTTCCCCTATTCTTATCCTATTCCAAGCCCATTCCCACTCCATCTTCCTGCCACCAGACACCCCTTCAACCCCTCCTGGAACCCCCCTCAACACCCCCCGGAACCCCCCTCATCGCCCCCCCTGGAGCCACAATATTTATGATCACCACTAAATTTTGCGTCTTTGTCTTCTCTGTAATTCATTATTATTTTCAAATTTGGTGCCGCCGTCGTGCTTATGCCTCTATGCCTCCAGAGAGAGAGAGAGAGAGAGAGAGAGAGAGAGAGAGAGAGAGAGAGAGAGAGAGAGAGAGAGAGAGAGAGAGAGAGAGAGGAGAGAGAGAGAGAGAGAGAGAGAGAGAGAGAGAGAGATGAGAGAGAGAGAGAGAGAAAGAGAGAGAGAGGGGAGAAGGAGAGTAATTGAAAGATGTCCACCATGGTCCCCTCTTTTCCTCACTCTGTCTCTGTGTCTGTCTTCCCTCTCCCTTACCCTCGCTTGCTCCCCTTATCCCTCAGCTCTTCCTCCCCTCTTCACACACACACACACACACACACACCACCACCACACAACACACACACACACACACACACACACACACACACACACACACACACACACCGCTTAAAATTCCTTCTGCATGCTTGAACGCCTGTCTGAGTGTCGTGAACGGCCGCTGTCCTACTATTAACGGCGCTACAAGCCATTCCCGTCCATATATTAGGCTCGTCCAATACCCCGTGAAGGTGATTGTGAGCTCGAGAAGATGACGCAAGATAATGGAAAAAATGAATCGTTGGAAGTAATGCAAATACCTTGTACTATCTTTTATAGTACTGTTTGTTTACACTTATTTTATCTTTTGCTCCTGTTATTATCATTAGTAAATATCTTAGTAGTGAATTCTGGAGGTAGAATTATAATAGTATGATAGTTGTGTTTATTTTTATAGGATAGCATTACTCTTTGTTTGTTTCAGTTTGTTTTAGAATATTGATTAGTATGAGGTATGAATTGAGTGATCGTATTTACATTGCGACTAATGAACGTATACAGGTGTGGAAGTGTTCAGCCAATCTCCGCAGAGTATATTACCGTTCCTCCCGCCGGGCAGGAAACACAACAGAAGACGCGGTGTAGCTGGTCCTTAACGCTGACTTTACTTATATCTTGAGCTGTAAATACAAACAAACACCGTCATTCAGAGTAGACGAAAATTATACCCGGCACAAAGAGTCCATTTATGTAGAGTGTTCTTATATGTTTATATATTTAGTGTCATTCTGATACCTCTCTCTTAATGGTCTGATAAGTTGTATCAGTCATAATTACGTATTTATATCTGCCTCACTCCTTATTCTAGTTTTTAATACTCGAAGTTTTGCAAATGTTCGCTCATCATTTTATATTTGATACTTTTTCTAATGCTTAACAAACCTCCGCTTTAATGTAGACACCGCAGCGTGGAATCTTTGCGTCGCAGGTGGCGAGTAACGGGCCATAACGCACTGCTACCTGGCGTCTGTGCGTAATGGAACCAATGATATATTATAATAGGGGAAGCGAAGGGTCCCGGGTGCCGCCGCCCGGGTCCTGGCTGGGGCTTACGCGTACACGGGGAAAGGAGACAATCGTTATTATTTTCAGATACACAATAATTATAATGAATTTCTTACCTCGTGTGAATAGTTGTTGTTATGTCGGAATGTAACACATGTTGATTATTTTTGCATGCTAAGAAAACAGAGTCATGTAATAATAGATGAATATTATTATTTACATGACATGTATATTGAGTCGAGGCCAAAGTTAATTATGATGTTGGACAAGAATTCAGTGTTATGATTACGTTACATCGATTCGTTTGTACATGAAATCTCAAATACGAATTTTTAAGCCGTATAGAAAATCACCTTTGGACCCACGATGAGGTAGAGAGAGATAACAAAGAGAGATATAGAAAAATAGAGA
>JACEEZ010021809.1:1015865-1040865 GCA_016584305.1 Chionoecetes opilio | reverse complement strand
AGTTTATATTATTTCTTACAATATCAAAACTGTTAAATGGGTAAGCATATTGTATATTTCTAGAAAATTATATAATATATATTATATATATATATAATATATATATATATATATATATATATATATTTTAATATATATATATATATATATATATATATATATATATATATATATATATATATATATATTATATACCGTATATATAATA
Organism: Chionoecetes opilio; assembly: GCA_016584305.1. Taxonomy (NCBI): domain Eukaryota; kingdom Metazoa; phylum Arthropoda; class Malacostraca; order Decapoda; family Majidae; genus Chionoecetes; species Chionoecetes opilio. Next base: position 1,040,657 of record JACEEZ010021809.1, on the reverse strand, counting down.
TATATATATATAATATATATATATATATATATATATAACATATATATAAAATATATATATAGATATATATATATATATGATATATATTAATTATATATATATATATATATATATATATATATATATATAAACAGTGAAGGCCAAGGTGTCTCGCCAGGGAAAGGTAATGAGGTAGGGAGCAGGGAGCAGGGGGCAGGGTGGAGGGCGTATGCTGGCTCCCGCAGAAGGCAGCGTCAGGGTGGCGGGGTGGGAGGTGGGCGGAGGGCAGGATAGCCACCTGGATTACGGTGTTCCCTTGAATATGATAATGGCGAAAATAACGAGAATAAATTTTCAGGCTTAAATCCCTGGGATGTTAAATTCGGGTAGCCTTTCATCAGAACGGCCGCAGTAATGGATAGATTATACGGGAAGCAAGTTACCCCCGCCAGCCATCACCCAGTTTTATCCTCCTCTCCGTCTTGCACTCTGATGGGCCTCTGCGCTTTAACTCTGTCCTGTTGCTTGACGTCGGCCCGAGTTACGTTTCTGAAATTCTGAAGCTGAATGAAAACTGGATGTGTTAGAACCGTTTTTCTTTTCAATATAACAGCGTTGTGATTAATGATGTTTTGATGTATTACCATAATGCACGTTAAGTCAATGATGAATCTGTTGATGATAATTAAAATTGCCTGTAAGTTTGAGTGGTAAGGTTTTGGGTGGTCATGTAGGTGGTTTGACTATTCGTTTGCCAGTCCCATGTGAGCGCCATAGACCTCCGTGTAAGCTATGCCTGAGGTAACGCGGCACTCACGCCCCTAGTGTCGACGCATGGTATAATTTTCCACCCATGTAGCGCACTTTCTTGCCTCGAAATCGAAACAAAAACAAATTCTACTCCGGTATCACCAGAGGGAGAGACGACCTAGGGTGTCAGCTTACCGCCGGGCAAGTGGAGGAGGCGGCTGATATATAACTGAGACACACTATAAGCGGGGAAGGAATGGCAACACTCGGCAAGTTCGAGATAATGAAACTTTAGAGCCATTGCCCACAGCGTCTTGCGGGCCAGAGGGGCACGCGGGCCATACAGACCTCGTTACGACCATCTTGTCGCCATTTCACCTCACCCTGAAACTACCACACATTATTTCACTCCACCTTGACTCCTCACCCTTGACAATTCCTGATTCCTTACCTCCTAGCACTGAGCTTGACCTGAAGCGTGATTGAGGGAAGCTTGAGATACGCAAGGAGAGGGCTTGGCCGGGGCTTACTAGGAGGGTTCTTCTTCATGGCAGTTGGGTCGTTCCTTGACCAGCCATCGGGGTCGGGTTTAGGGGCGAGCAGAAGCCGAGGTGCGTACAGAGGGTCCGGGGCGGCAATGGAGGACCCTGTAGGAGAGAGGAAGTCGTAGGCACGTCGTTCCCCGTTGGAAAATATACCCACACTGAGGACACTTTTAGGGTATGGTGTGAAGAGTCCTTGAGTCGTGATGATTGTTATGACTTGTCAGGAAGATTTTTGTGTGTGTGATGTTTTCGACTGGTTCACAGGACAAGTGCTTCAGCGGATATCGTGACATGTATTGAGGATGATGTTCATAATAATTACATAATTTATAGTGATAATGTTGAGCATGATAAGGACTAATGATTACCAAATATATTACGAAAAATGAGAATGAACTTGCTATTGATATTATCATCATTATTATCTGAGAAATGTGTACAACGGTAAAAAAAAATTCATTAAGAATGGACATGTTAGTTCATTATTTAATTACTCTTATATCAAGTGAAACAAATTTTGTGTGGGCATATTTTGCAATTAAACTCTAGTCAAATACACGTAAAAAAAAAAAGTCTACAATTTAAACTATAAGAAAAAAAATATCATTGAAATACTAACACGTCACAAACCTCGGGCAAAAAAAAAAAAAAAAAAAAAAAACGCGGAGCTTAATGTCGACATCACAATTCACAAAACCAAACAACTCGCGTTTTATTTAGTTTGTTTGTTTTAGGTAAAGGTAAAAAAAAAAAAAAGTATATTGCCACAGAACAACTTCAGGGCCGCGGGAGCCAGGCAGCCACACGTGACGGCGGTCCAAAGGCTACAACGCTGCCGGACCAGACTGATGGCCGCCATAAAATTGGACACGCGGCAATTACATCTGCGTGTCTTAATATACACGACTCGCCCCGACCCACCGCACCGCACCACACAGGCCGGGAGGTGGGGGTGGTTGGGGCGGTGGTAGGAGAAGGGTTGGCGGTGGTAGAGAGGTAGTAGTTGTAGTAGTAGTTGTCGTTGTAGTTGTCGTTGTTCTGGATTGGTGTTGGTGAGTGTCGTGAAAACGGTCGTGTCTCGTATAGTGTTTGTGGTATATAGAGGATATGGTGGTGGTGGTGGTGGTGTTGAAGGCGTGATTGTGGTTGTTTGTAGGGACGGTGGTGGTAGTGGTGGTGGTGGTGTTGATATATGTCAATGGATGTCGTGGTGGTGATAAGTATCGGGTGGTGATGATGGTGGTGGTGGTGAGGGTGATTGATGTGATGGTGATGGTGGTTGGTGATGACACATACGGATGTTGGAAGGGATAGTTACAGCGGTGGTGGGGTTTTTAGTTATGCAGGTTGATTCATCTCCAATAAAAGGCACAAAAATGAAAGAAAAAAATGTACCAACCTCTCTTCAAAAAAAAAAAAAAAAACTCACTAGTGTAAAAAAAAAAAAGTTATATAAGATGATACAACAAAAAAGTAAAGTAAGGGCTCACTCATCAGAGGGAAATAAATAAGAAGAGGGGAGAGCGAGCTAAAAATAAAAACCGCACTAAAGTATACACAGAGAGTCTATACCAACAACAGCGACACAAAATGAAGAGGTAATGAAGTCCTTGCCTCTAGTATACACGTAGCGAGGTGGATGAGAGAGCAAAGTCTACAAGAGGATGTACGATTTTGGCTAATAACACCGCCGCGGCACGCTAGCCTGGCCTGACGCCGCGGCGGGGCTCCCTCACCGCCAGACGGCCGGGGATCAATAAGCAGTTACGTGACGACGCCTGGAGACGCAGGTGACTGTTCCATGACACCAGCAGATTCCCGCCCCGTGTAACGCCACTGTCACTCTGCCTCTGTCTCGGTGTTACGTTATGATAATTATGGTTATATTATCATGTTTGTGATATTAATAGTAATCACTTTAATGATGGTGGTAATTAGTATGATGATTATGATATTATTGATTATATAATTATGATAACTATAATGATGCTAATGAAAATATGAATATTAGTAATTATTATTATTATTATTTTTGTAGTTATATTGATAGTAACTATAATGATTATTATTTTTATTACCATTATAATTATTATCATTGGTATTATTGTATTATTGTTCTTATTACTGTTATTTTCATTACTATTTTAGCTTTTATTGTTTTCGTTATTGTTACCGCTAATTATTATTATATTTGTTTTTAAAAAGAGGAATTTAATGAAAAGTTACATGGATAAAATAATTATGATGTTCACGATAATGACGGTATTATATAGTAATATTAGTAAATATTATCATATTAATTATGAAGATGCTTGTAATGATAACAATGATAATGAAGATAACAATGATATAATTAATAACATTAATTTCATGATCAATATCATGTTTTTAATATCATTATAATTATTTATTACCATTATTATTTGTGTCACATATTTTTATTGATATTATTCTCATTATTATTATTAGTACCATTATTATGATTGTAACTATAATTTTCAATAATATATTCTTATTGATTGATTTACTTTAGCCCGCTTATTATCTCCACTATTTATCTCTTTCTCTCTCACTCTCTCTCTCTCTCTCTCTCTCTCTCTTGCATTCTCTCTCTCTCTCTCTCTCTTAGTCCTCCCCTCCCTCCCTTCCTCCTACTTAGGGTCCACAAATATCAGTGTCGCGTATTCTCCCGCTATCCACTTTTGACAGCGAGTCGACGCCTAGTGGTCGTGAGTGTCTCTCGTAACGCGGCCAGATATTTACACCGTCATCAGCGCGTCTCCTTAATCTCGACCTCGGTGTTAAGTGTATCGGTGACAGCAGGATGGCCGGGCGGGCGTCTTGAATCGACCAGATAACCAAGACCTAAACAAGCGAGGTTCTGTTGAGGTGTGGCTGCCGTGCTGATGAGGAGGATGTCTTGGAAACGAAATGGTTGTCACTAGTGGTTCTTAGGAGGCTGAGGAGATGTGGAAAGATGGAGGGAGGGATGGTAGGAGGGAAGGAAGGAGAGAGAGGGACACTAACTCGGGTCAGCTAAATATTTGTATATAGTAAAGTCTTGGAAATGAAATGTATGTCACTAATGGTTCTTAGGAGGCTGAGGAGATATGGAAGGATGGTGAGAGGGAAGGAAGGGACGAAAAGGACACTAACTCGGGCCAGCTAAAGATTTGTATATAGTAAAGTCTTGCCTTGTGGCTTGAGAGAAAAATATATATTTATTCTTCTACCAAAACATGTTTGTTGTTCGTGCAACTTGAGCTGCTGAAGTTGAGAAGAGCAAAGGTCGACAAAGATGTTTGTCCACCATCCTTATACGATGAAGGATTTAAGTTGAATATATGTAACTTTTTTTGTTCAAACGAGATGAACAGGGAAAATGTTAGAGGAACTACCCTGCTCAACGCAAAAAATTGAGACATAAAATATTATATACATACGTGAGGAAAAGATTGCAGATTTAGGCAAGGGTTGAGGGAGAGGCAACCTTGCGACACTTGGAATGTAGGTGAGGGGCGAGACAAGGTGATGCAGGTGAGGGTGGTTCCTGTGAGGCAGTGTGAGGCAGGACGAGTGGGAGTGAGGCAGGGCAGGTGTGAGGCGAGGCAGGACAGGCATGGAACACTGGAGGGTGAGTTGTAGGCGAGAACGGAAGTGGATCTAATCATGTTATTAGAAAATGACAAAGGTGTTTAGGCCATAGGGGAGCAGGATGGCCTTATCTTTTATAGCATCACAATTATTAAAGTAATATATAAAGAAGTACGTCAATGAATTGTGTTAATTAGAGTCAGTACAATTAATTACTTTAATGAGAGAATGTTAGTCATTATCTGTAAGCGAAATGGGTATCAGTTACAAGTATAAAGTAGATGAATATTACAGCAAGATTATCATACAGTGAACGTGGATTTGCTTTACTCTCAGTTCGCGTCTAGCTGTCTCCAAATTATTTTCCTAAACACGGCGATATATTCAAAACGCAGCTGTTCTCACCAAGTCATAACCGGGACAGAGAGGCGGGAAGGAGGTGGTGGAGGCGGCATCACGTCGTGTCTCAACCGGTTTCCACCACAACACACACTAAAAAAAAAAATCGTAAGACAACCTCGTAAAGTGTCCGTCGTCTGTGCTCCACTTCCTTGGCCCGTTTTCCCGAGTCCTCTTCCAAGGCAGCGGCGGGTGTTGGGGAGGATGGGAGGGGAGGGGGGGTGGGGGGGGAATAGCGGGTAGGGGTTTCGCTGGCGGGGATAACAGCTGGGTCCTTGCTCATGATGCAAGGCTATTTTTTTTTAGATCAGCACCACGTAGACTAGCTATCTATGAAACAAACAGGATTGATCGCAAGAACGCAAGTAGAATTCGAATTGTAAAGGAAAAAGAGTAATTGTGCCATAAAAATACAAAGTTAATAGTAATATTCGCTCATAGTATCTTATTTGTGTGGGTATGCATGTATCTTCTCTCTCTCTCTCTCTCTCTCTCTCTCTCTCTCTCTCTCTCTCTCTCTCTCTCTCTCTCTCTCTCTCTCTCTCTCTCTCTCTCTCTCTCTCTCTCTCTCTCTCTCTCTCTCTCTCTCTCTCTCTCTCTCTCTCTCTCTCTCTCTCTCTCTCTCTCTCTCTCTCTCTCTCTCTCTCTCTCTCTCTCTCTCTCTCTCTCTCTCTCTCTCTCTCCCCCCCCTCCCTATCTTATTTATATGTTTATTAATATTGTTGCATTTCTTTATATAACCAGAATAACCACAACTGCTGAAAAAGAGTGTATATACATCGTGTTAGTTGCTAAAGTCGTGTTGTGAAAATAAAACCTCTGGACTTTGGGGGAAAAATAACAAAATATACACTAGTATGTCGAACGGAGAATATGTAGTGTGTCCGGAGTATATAAAAATCCGTACGGTTAAACAAAGCGGACTGGCAGTAAAAACACAGGGCAACGTAAATACACCAAAGTATTTACAAACAATAAAAAGCAGTGTGTGTAAATAAACAAGAAAAAACAGCGTGTGAAAGCAATAACAGAGTTTACGCACACATATAGTACAGACATTTAAACGGACAATATTTTCGGTAGCGGTGGCCCCGTATCGGTTAGGGAGACTCGCAACGATAAACAAGGACAGCCAGACACAAAACCAGGAATCCAGTGGCTGCCCTGCATGGCGCATGGTTGTGTTTACGAGGCAGTGGATCACCTCACACTGTTGCATCTTCCATAAGTTCCGGGAGATGGTGTTTGAGTCCTTGACGCCATGGTGGTGATGCTGATGCCGCAAGTGACATCTCCAGGTGGACGAGGGACCGCGATCTTGCAAGGAGGGCTTTTGCGATATTTTTATATTACTCAACAATGTTATCGGTAGCCTGGGAACAACGTGCTACCACAAAGCTGGACGTTTTTGAAGCATGATTTATTGTTATGCATCATAATGTTATGCAATAAATATAAATGAGATGTGTATATGTGTACATTTAAGATAGAATGAGAGAGTGAAAAGAGTTTGATAAGAAATGAAGAAAAAAACTGAACGTTTTAAATATGTTGCCGCATAAAAGTATCAACACAATCATCAGCAAATACCGTGTCAGTAAGAGAGATGGATTTCCATCATATGAGCCAAGATAGTTTTAGATTTCAGAATAACATACGTCTAGACATATAGATAGAAAAAAAAATGATGCCAGCTGTTGAGTCCCGTCAGTGTATCGGTGAGGGTAATTCCATCGGCCCTTTGCTTTGCTGTCCTCGTCTCGCGGTGCCAATAGCAGCAGCAAGATGTTAGCGTCGTAGGCCCATGTTGTACGCTGTTATGCTGGCCACCTACATAGCGTCTGCAGTGCTTGGAGTCTTTCCGCTATTTGAAGAACAATGTGGAGTGAGGCGCGGCGCTTCTGCAGTCACGACGGTCTCAAACACACTCTCTTTCCCCGGCGTGGTGGAAGGAGCAGCCTGTGTGTGTGTGTGTGTGTGCGTGCGTGTGTGTGTGTGTGTGTGTGTGTGTGTGTGTGTGCGTGCGTGTTGGCGGCGGAGGGGGAGGGGGCTTATGGCGGGCACCAAGACAGAAGGAGCAAAACTTCCCTCTTTTAAAGTCGCACTAAGCCCTTCTGCTTTAAGGAGCAGTCTCACGTTTAAGTGATTGAAGGAGAAGGAGACGGACCATTAGCTTCAGTGTTACCCACGACTTTGCCTCTACTGTATTTTTACCTTAATTGATCTACGGACGTATGGTGGCGTGTGGGAGGGAGGAGGAAGGGAGGGAAACGAATAAGTGAGGGAAACAGAAGGGGAGAAGTGATTAAAAATTCATATGTATGGGATGGCTGGGAGACTCATTATGCTTTATGTCGCACCCCGCGGAGCCCTGTACTGTTACTCTGCAGCGCGCGCGTGTTGCATTTGTTTGGCAGACAGTGTGAGGCAGGCAGCAGGGCCTCGCCTCGCCCTCCCTCTGTCTTTGCTGCCTGAGTATCTTATCGTGAGCTGACCACCATCCATCACGGGGGGAGAAAGAGAGCTCTCAGGCCATGGTGAACGTGGCTGATATTACCCGATACATGTGGCAAGTAGCCAGTATAGGCCTATGAAGGAGATCAATAGTACGAGGTCAGAAGATGGTAGGAGCCCGAGGCGGCTGCGTGAGCTACTCCGCCTTTTCAGCTCTCTTCTCTGACCGATTTCAGCCGTTCTCTCCTTTCATAGACGAAGATTCCCGTTACGTTCCCTTACAGCAAGTACTTAGTGTTCCCTATGACACACACCTCGCGCGTATAAGGCTTAAAGAGGCCTGGGAACACGCAAAAAACAATAAAAGTGTCGTAGGCTCGCGCTCCTCCTATAACCTGCAGGCGCTACGCTGATTGGTCTGCGTCACAGGCCCGGGGACCAATGAGGGGCGGGTAAGCGGGTGATGGATGACCTGTCCCGGAGCGCGCACGGAGGGCCCGGGTGTTCGTTGACGGCGGGCTGTACAAGTATACAATTTTCCATGCATTTCAAACATACACAGATAATTCATTGTTTTCCTATTTACATATATCATCCTTAAGGAAATTAGATCATACGTAGATGGAATTGGAAGAAACAGCTTTAATCGGCACTTCTGATGAATCTGGTGAGAGGTGAATGCGATTGCCAGCCAAGGGAGGAGAGTGGATGAGCGCTCAGCACTCAGACATTCTCACACGCCAAGTTGGCACACACGGGATGTTAATTCATGTAGACAGGTAGTCGCAGAAGTTATAAAGAGCACCGCAGATAGAGAGAGAGAGAGAGAGAGAGAGAGAGAGAGAGAGAGAGAGAGAGAGAGAGAGAGAGAGAGAGAGAGAGAGAGAGAGAGAGAGAGAGAGAGAGAGAGAGAGAGAGAGAGAGAGAGAGAGAGAGAGAAGAGAGAGAGAGAGAGAGAGAGAGAGAGAGAGAGAGGAGAGAGAGAGAGAGAGAGAGAGAGAAGGAGAGAGAGAGAGGAGAGAGAAGAGAGAGAGAGAGAGAGAGAGAGAGAGAGAGAGAGAGAAAGGAAAAATATGGAGCTGAGGGAGAGAGCAAAGAGAGGGAAACAAGGAGAGGGGGAAGTGAGGGAAAGCGATAAGAAAATCAATAAATATTTGACCTATGTGCAGAGGTGGCGAGCGGGAGGTCTGGCTCGGCTTAGGAGACCTGCCGCAGGGATTTCACGAGCGGCTAAAATATCCCCCAGATTTTGTTGAAAACTTGACCTGCGAGACAAAACAAATCTATAATCCATAATCTATTCGATATTCCGATTGTTGAGCCACGGTAAAGCCGATTCAGGATTTATTTTCGCATACTTGAGACTATTGTTTTCCAATGTCAGACGTATTTCAGGGGGTGAGGCGCCGGCTGTGGCTGATGTGTCTTCCTGCCTCGGCCACACGGTGACAGATTCACCTGTGGCAGCAGGGGCCAAAAAGATATTATGAATTTTTTGGGAGATTTAATAGTTCTTTCAAAATTATCATTCATTATTGTTGAAGAGTTTTATTGGTTTACTTAACGGTGGAATGTTTGTTTGTATATATAATTTGATAATAGTGGTTTTCACTTGTTTTTCAATAACAGGAAACGATGTTTACAAAAAATATTCAAAAAAGCCAACCCGGTAAATAAAGTTTTTGCGGTCCCTATGTAAAGATAAATTTTGCAAGAAGCAGTATGAATATGTATAAATAAGTGAAAGCAATGTATGTTATCTGTTAAAATATGTGTGTGTTTGTATGTGTGTGTATGAGTGTGTGTGTGTGTGTGTGTTTGTGTGCGTGTGTGGATGGGTGGGTAGGTGAGAAAATACAAAGAACATCCAAGTTAGAGAGATAGCATATGTGTGAATGAATACAAACACACACATTGAAAGGAAGATGTATAGATAACCTAAACAAGGCTACCAAAGGAATGAGGTATTTAGTATTTTAGTGAGTGTGTGGCTACTGTGGTCATGAAAAGAAGGTATGCGACATGAAGACCTTTGACTTACGCATTCTAATTGGCTAATCTTGAAATTATGTTGTTGATTACCTTATTGATTGATTGATTTAGCTACAATATCATCATCATAATTGTTTTTCTTCTACTTTATCCTTCCCTCTTCATTCTCTTGCTGTAGTTTGTTTTTCCTCCTCCTCCTCCTCCTCCTCCTCCTCCTCCACCTCCTCCTCCTCCTCCTCCTCCTCCTCCTCCTCCTCCTCCTCCTCCTCCTCCTCCTCCTCCTCCTCCTCCTCCTCCTCCTCCTCCTCCTCCTCCTCCTCATCCTGCTGCTCCTGCTGGTGTTGCTGATGTCGCCTCGTGCCCTCCTTGCCTCCTCTCCCCCTGGTCCTCCTATAAGTCGTCCCTGCAGGAGAATTATAACAGTCTGTACCGTCAGAATCCACGACGGACGCCGCTAGAGTGGACGGTCAGTGCGGAATTATACATGATGGCTAGTTTGGACCAAGCGCGAGGTTTCGGACACGTTTAATGCGTACGGGCCTAATACGAACTGGCATTAATTCGAACGAGTAACATTCCGAGGTGGTGAGATTCATGGGACGTGGGTCGTGTTCGTCACAATGCATCAGGGGCGGGAGGGCTGGGCTGAGGCGGTAATTTCAGGCTCTGTGTATTCGATTGCCAATGGCGGCATGAAAGTGGGATGTGTCTTTACCTGGTAACTGATGATGCAGGTGTGGCGTGTCCTTCAGAACCGGTGATGGTCCCCAGTTCGATCATGACAAGGGTTATGTTTCGGTACAGAGGGACACTGTTACATAATACAGTCAATCATGATGGCTATGTAGTTCTTTTTGTATACAGTTTTAGGATTCTAGCATGAAACATAACAATGATGTTGCTGTGTTTCTATAGGGCTTATTTTCTACAGATATTTCGATTATTTTTTTGTGTAATGTAAAAATATCCTCAATCAATTACTATGTTTTGATAAATGACATCATCTCTAATTTATGAAGAAAAGACTGAGAAACATCCTAAAAAACGCGTTATCGTTTTGCCACTTAATTGGTACACGTGCATAATTCCATTTAATACTTTGCCATTCCCTTCATCCCATCAACCTTTGTCACCGATTTCTCCCCAGTAAATAAAACTCTTCTCTGTACTAAAAGCTCATTTTTTCAGTAGTAATCTAAAACAGTATTCTTGTGCGGACTGTATAAGTTACGTGCGATTAAGTATTCAGGAATGTTATTATTACAGTCGTGTATACACCCCACTTTATGCCACAATCAACCATGTAAATATATTCGCTCGTATAATGCACGGTATAACAGCAGGGCTCGCAGAAAATAGACATGACTCACAACACAAATAAAAAATCTGTAATTGCTAGCCAGTCCAAATTTCCTTTAAACTAAGCTAAATTGCGGCAGCGAATTTACACTTAGGTTTACTCAGAAAATTATGTGTGTTGTAACTCTGCTTTTTCCTCCACATTTTTTTGCTCGAAAGGAGAAAATAAGTTTCTTTATATATTTCTTCAGTTGGAGAGATGCCAAGCCGCCATCCTTACCAGCTTAGGGAGGGTCGTGTGTCTGTATGTATGGAAGTTAGTAATGTAGGGAGTGTTGTAGGCGGGTTGTAGTATAGGAGAGGGAGGGAGGGTGAGGGATGGAGGAGGGGCTGTGGGTTGGGGGGTTGGGGGAGGTACTGCTCTGCCTATAGTCTTGAAGCAACTACCACATGGCTGACTGTATTTTTTTCATCCTTCAAGAATTCGGAAGGCCAATAGTGGTCTGTAAATGCTTAATGGTGCACAGCAATCGCATCCACCTAAAACGCTTGCGTATTGAGCACATTCGTTTTTCCAAAATGACGATATTTTGCCGAAGTCGAATCCACTCATCTCTGTATTTTGCATGAGTCACGCAATAGAAATAAATCGTAAAGCTATATTATGCCTGATCATTTTTGTCTCCAGACACGAGATAATGTCTTCATTTCAAATTGCTTTCACTGAATTGCATTTAAATACTATTTTTTTCGAAACTACTCGTGGTCCACGTCTTTCTCTGGTAGTAGCTTCGCCTACGCTCTCCTAAGGATGAATCAGCGCATTCTCTGGCTCTACGTCGAAGCATCATTATCGACTCTAGAACAATATTGTCTGACAGAAGATAGAGCTGAAGTCTGCTTTTCCACCTACCTCTCCCTCTCATCGCTGTCTCCACTTTCTATTTCTCCTTTTTCGCAAACTACTCTTGTCCTCCTTTCCTCGTCACTCCGCCCTACCCTCTCCTATTCCGCCTTCCTCTTCTTCCGCTCCTTCTCATGGGAAATTAGGCAAATTGCGACAGCTGGCGTTTAATTGGCAATGACCAAGCGTGTTTGCAATTGGTCTACACGAGCTAAGGATTCACGCCAAGCTCTTCGTTGTGCCTTCGTCACCCTTCTGTCTTTGTACTCTCTTATTACCTCTTAGATGTAATAGGAATGCGCTTGGACTATTAATAAGTATACGCTTCATGTGTGTAAAGTATAATAGGTTTCAGCGGTTATGTGGTGGGAAGTGTGATGTCTTTGATGTTGTGCTAGTTGTGATGGTAATATTGTGAGTAATTAATGATACCTATGGTGTGTATGTATAATGTGTGTTGGGTATAATGTGGGGGAAGGTGATGAGCGGGATGAGGGAGTGGATGAGGAAGGTGGAGGAGAAGTATGCCAGAGGGGGAGTGGGAGGAGGAGGAGGAGGAGGAGGAGGAGGAGGAAGAAGAGGAGGAGGAGGCAAGACTGCACAGCTGATGAAGGAACTCAGCTCTTAATTAAACTGATCTTGTAATTTAATGTTATGAGAGTTAACCGTAAAAAAAAAGATGAGTGAATTATATCTCAGTTTTTATTTTTTTCCTTCGGGTCTTCTGGATGATCCTGGTAGCCATCTTGGGTCTTACGCGTCATTTCCCGAAGGTTAATTATCCTTCTTAATGAATTAGAAACCCACAGTCAAGGCTTAAAATCAACTGGAGCTAAAAACTTCTCCTCCTACTCACAACTCTTTCCATTTTGGTCCCTCGGTTACTAGGACACAAGAACTATATTTGGTTCTAGCAGAAGAGGATTATGTCTTTTGTTTTGAAATGATACTATGATGACTAGATCTTAATGGCTGATCACGCACAATATATAAGAAACACAGACTAAAAGCAATTAACACTTTGTTTTAGGAGTGATCGAAGGCCGTTCTTCCTCTATATATGGCCGCAATGTAGAAAAAAATGGATGCACTCTAGTCTGTTTTCTTTATGGCGATGTGCTGCGAGGCTTCTTCCCCTTCGTCGTTGAGTTACGGAGGGGAGAGGGGCAAGGGGGAGAGGAAGGGACGTAGGGGATTGCATGTTCATCCGGCCCGTGTCCTGCTCCTTCAGACGCCGGTTACGGATGGCCGCAGCAGCCCTCAACAGACACCGTAATCAAACGTATTATCGCCATGTCCTTGTCCCCGCAGCAAAGAAGGGCAGAGGGGGATCGCTTCCTCCTGCTGTGCCCGTTCTTCTTCCCTTTTCTTTAGTGTTTTTTCCCCGTCCGTGGTGCATGTTATGTTCTTTGTACGTACGTGTTGATCGGTTATGTGATGAAATGATTATCTCTATTGATAGTTATTATTATTGTTACTATCGTCATTATTATTACCCTTGTTCAGTATTTATTTTTCCTTTGGCCAGTGACTTTCTTCGTGAGTTCCTTACATGCTTTCTTGATCTTTTGGTAAGTCACTTCATCGTAGCTACTGTCTCTCAGTCTGGCCCTCCCCCTTCCCCTCCCCTCGCTGCCTTTCCCGTCACCCCTCCTGTCTGCCTCCCGCTGATGCTGTCACATAGAGTTATGCACTTGCCGTGTTCGTAGACAAATGGTTATAGTCAGCACACGGTTCACGTGGAATAGAAATTGCCCGTATTCGTTCACTCGCATCGGCGGATGGGTGGCACGGCGTCGAGCGCCTCATCCGCTGTGACTCGCCCAAGTTCAGTGTCAGGGGCGCAGTTAGACCCAGAGCCCATGCACGTCTCTCACCTCCCTGTGTCCGCCTCCCTCTCACGCCTTCTTCACACACACTTCCCTCAATGTAGTGATATGCAAGTAATAATTTCGTGGCTACCGCGGTGCAGCACAAGCCGAAGGCAGTGTAAGGGCCTCCGGGGAAGGTTGAGATAAAGGGGTTAGTGCGCCTGGACGGGGAGGCCACATGGCCAGGGTCGGCACGCACAGATGGAGAGACTGCCGCTGATGATGATGCTGATGATGATTCATGTGTTTGGACACTCCGCGCTTCCCGACATGTCGTGGGATATAATAATATTTTTTACATGTTTCTTCCGTTCATCAAACTTGCAAAGTCTTGGCTTTAAAATTACATTTTCGTCATTTATCAAAAATCTTTGTTAGCATATTCGTTGATGTTCGTGTCAGGATAAAATCTAGCTGGATATTCACTTATCGTAAGGTATGTAAAAATAAGGCAGATATAATAGGAGATTGAGAATCGTGAGACGGAAGGGGAACGAGATGAAGAAGAGGGGATAGAAGAAGGAGGAGGAGTAAGGAGCAGGGGTGAAGCAGGCCTGTGTAGGAATGGCCTGGAGGGAAAGGGACCTGAAAATACCAGAGTAAAAAGGCCAAAAAAAAGACGGTTAAAGACACGAAATTGTTATAAACTTGAGCTGAAAACTTGAGGAGGCGAAAGGTGGAGGAAAGTGAAGTCACCTGAAGAGCAATGGAAAATATGACATAATCAAACAGTAACTCATACGAAACATAAAAGATACTTATAAAACTAAAGAGGAAGTCGAATATACTTAATTGGGTATATACGTGTATTATATTAACGTTATTTTTTTTTTTGTGTGTGTGTATCTATGTGTGTGTGTGTGTTGTGTGTGTGTGTGTGTGTGTGTGTGTGTGTGTGTGTGTGTGTGTGTGTGTGTGTGTGTGTGTGTGTGTGTGTGTGTGTGTGTGTATGTGTGAGTGTGTGTGTGTGTGTGTGTGTGTGTGTGTGTGTGTGTGTGTGTGTGTGTGTGTGTGAATGTGAGGCTCATGTTTAATTGTTTATTTAAGTTCGTATGCACAAGTGACCTCACGACCGGGTGCACTTTCTCATGTCCCTCCACCACTTTTTTTAATCTCTTTTTATCTTTTTTTTCACACACGAACTCTGTGACGCACCTCCGTTATATTACAAAGAACCTAAGTCCACATCAGAGGCGCATTTTTCCGGGAGAAATTTTCAATATTTACTTCGTGGAATAAAAGCGAGCGATGTTTGAATCCGAGCTTGGCGGCGAATCACGACCTTTCATCAGCCTTTGTCTTTTTATCCCGCTAATCTCGGCATCCCGTTATCAGAGTTTTCTTCCAACCCTCTCATTTCTTTCTTCTCGGTTCCCTTTCTTCCCTCTGGTTCGTGCTTGACCTATCGCACGTTAATTTTCTTCTAGCCTCCAATCTTTTATTGTCATCTTTATTCGACTTTTATGCTTCTCATGCTAAGGTTTCCCCCTTTCCTTGGTTCCTTCCTTCTGCTCCTATTTTTTTTACCTCCTTTTCCTTCTACCTCTTTCTCATCCTCGTGATCGCGTCTTTCTTTCTTTTTTGGTGTCTACGGCACTTCCTGTGTGTCCTCTTTTTATCTTTCTCTCTCCTTCATTTCCTTATTTTCTTACTCTACGTTATCATAGTTGATAGACTTTTACATTAGTAGTTACAGTTAACATCATCATTAGTAGCACCATCGGGAATCATGTGTTGATATTATATTGTACCCAATAAACAACAATCACAAAAAAGTATACAAGATCAGTAGATAAAAGGTGTATTCAAAAAAGTTTCTCGATAAAAAGGAAGGTTTTAAACAACACACAACATGTAACGCCTTGAAAATGAGTGACTGAAAAAAAAAGAAAAAACATGAAACACTTGAGAGGAAAGGGAGAAAGAGGAGTGAAAGATAGGGACAGAGAGGGAGGGGTGAGGAGGCATCGGACCCTCAGGAACAAAGTGCTCCCCTTAACAGTATCTCCCGAGCGGCATAACCACCCTCTCGCGGCGCAGATATCCGCCGTGAAGTAGCTGGCGCCTCAAGTGCTGGCCGGGGAATGAGCGGTGGTGTCTGAGCGGAGCGTGATAGTCTCGATAAAGGTTTGCGTGAATCCTTTAATCCTTACCTTGAGTTACGGTAGGATCCTGGGTGAGCCACGACCCCTTCCTTCACCCCCTCCCTCACCTCCTCACCCCACCTCTATCCTATCACCCCAGCCACCTCCCCCGCCGCTTCTTCCTACCCGGGTCCCGCCGTCTTTGCGTGGCCGGTGTCTGGACTACTCGAGTTGCCTCCTGCTGCACATATTCTTGCTCTCTTTTGCCACCACACCCTCGCCACCACCATCACCACGCGCGCTGCATGCTACTACTACTACACACACACACACACACACACACACACACACGCGCGCACACACACACACACACACACACACGCACACACACGCTCACACACACACACACACACACAACACACACACACACAGACACTCTACACTCAGAAATAAGGGGTATATTAAGGGTAGAATTGTTACATCGCACCATCACTACCCTTTTTAAACCCTATGTCCAGGCTGGAGGGTAGATGCTGCCGATTATACCCTTCATCTACCCTTTATCTACCCTTTTTAGACGAGAGGGTTGGAAAAGAGTATATTTGCGTCGATCCAAAAGGGTATATTTGTAAGGGTAGAAAAAGGGTAGCAGTATTTCATCACTACAAATACCCTTTTTCTACCCTTTTCCTACCTTTTTTTTTCTAAGAGTGTACTTACAGTCATGATTTTATATTTCTCTCACTGTCTCACACCACCCCCGCATCGTACCTATACCACACCGTGCGATGAATGTTGCCATGTATTATATACGCTGCCTTGCCTTTCCTTCGCTGGCTTGCACTCACCCTCCCCAACTCCCCAACCCCCCACCTCCAACACGCACTACATGCTCGTACACTCTTCCCACAAAGTACTTAATTATTCGTCGCACACTCCAAGCCACAAAGCAAACCGCCCTTACTTCCAAACATATCTAATCTTCTTGTTGCAGGTGTAAGGAATCAGTAATTAGTGCAATACCTATATATAGAATGACCTCGTTTTCTGGTTTTGATGTGCTTTTATTACTACTAGTTTTTAATTACATGAATGATAGCAAGTGACAAGTTAATATTTTTTCTACAAACAACGCCATGGATGTGTGTTCGGAGATGTGGGAATGCAAGGCTATGACCATAATTTGTTCCCATCAGTTTTATTTTATGGTATGATCTAAAGTCCATTAAGACATGTATAACTAACCCCCAAATTAAGAAAAGATATGGAAAAGTATACAAAGCAGAGAGAAACACTTTGAGTCCCCGCCTAGTTATGATGATTTAGCCTACTCCTTCCGCCCTCTCTACTCACTCGTGAAGGAATAACTGGCTTTACAGATAGACCTCCTTGCGGGGAGAGGAGGCATATCGTTCTTGAGTCTTCACAGGCCTACCTTGAGGGGTACCAGAGTTGTCCTTCCTCGAGGTATCTGTAGTGAAGTGAAGGGTAATAGACCACAAACACGCTCCAGCAGGGAGGTCGCGGTGGGCAGTATAGTGAGAGACTCCTGCTCTCCTATAGGGGCTCCCTCTCCCCGTCCTCCACCACTCTATTGCTCTCCCCCGCTCATTCTCTCCGCTCTTCTCTCTCTCTCTCTCTCTCTCTCTCTCTCTCTCTTCTCTCTCTCTCTCTCTCTCTCTCTCTCTCTCTCTCTCTCCTCTCTCTCTCTCTCCTCTCTCTCTCTCTCTCTCTCTCTCTCTCTCTCTCTCTCTCTCTCTCTCTCTCTCTCTCTCTCTCTCTCTCTCTCTCTCTCTCTCTCTCTCTCTCTCTCTCTCTCTCTCTCTCTCTCTCTCTCTCTCTCTCTCTCTCTCTTGGTCCCTCATCCCCACACTGTCTTTCTCATCTTCAGCCTCATAGAGCGGAGTGAATTTTTTTGGCACTTCTAATCATTCAACACCGCGTCTCTACTGTTATTTAGAGAAACTGAATTTTTTTTTTTAGAAGAATTAAGTGAGAGAGAAGAGAAAAAAAGAGAGATAAAAGGAGTGAGAGGAAGCGCTTCACCTCGGCACATAGGAAGTAGCGGACCATTCCCAACATCCGGGTCTGGAGATGGACCATTCGGATAACGTGACGAGCCCAGGTGTGGTCTGCCGCCCCCCTCACCCCCCTTACCCCCCTCATGGTGGCGTTGGGGAGAGGGGGCACATGACGCATTACTGGTACATTACTTACATTTTTCAGTGATATTTCAATTTTTTCCTTAATCAGTTCGCATGGTTATCTTTTTTGTTATGAAAATGCTCATGGACTACAATATGGATATGAATGAATAAATTGCATTCATTCAGTCAACATAGATTTAATGTTTATTAACTTATCTATATCACTTATCCTCATACTGGTAAACATTAGATTGTGTTCCTCTTTTCTCTCTCGTCCTGTTTCGTACGCAATTCGAATATATTCTCGATAACCCTTGAACGATGGCGCCATAAATTGTTTTACATACGCCGAAACAAAGGTAATGGTGTAGTCCCGTGGTAGAATTCCTGCTTACACTCGCCTAATTCTGGGACACGCGCTTACTTTCCCCCTCTCCGAATACCAGGATGTAACTTTCCTCCCCGGTCGCCTAATTCCTGGGCACAATATTGTTTCCAGCGGTCAAACTCTGGTAGGCAATTTTGCCACCAATAGACAACTAAAAGCTCACAATTTAGTTTCGCTAAGACCTGGGTGCGCCTTTAAGGTCTCCTCTTTCTTTCCACAGGTTTTCCCCGGCCGCTTGGACCCCCCCTCCTTTCTCTCTACCTCTGTTCTCTTACCTCCCACCCCCCCCTTTACTCTCTCTCTCTCTCTCTCTCTCTCTCTCTCTCTCTCTCCTCTCTCTCTCTCTCTCTCTCTCCTCTCTCTCTCTCTCTCTCCTCTTCTCTCTCTCTCTCTCTCTCTCTCTCTCTCTCTCCTCTCTCTCTCTCTCTCTCTCTCCTCTCTCTCTCTCTCTCTCCTCTCTCTCTCTCTCTCTTTTCCTGAGTTTCGCCTTGTATCTTGTGATTTCCATTTGTAACTTCCCTCTACTTCTAGCATGGTTCCCACTTGTAACATTTTCGCTCCCTGTTGCTCCCCTTCTAGTCTCTTTCCTCTTGCAGGGCCCTCCAGCCTTAGTTTAGTATCAGCCCATTTTCAACCGAGTCTTCTACCTTGTTTTCCTCTTTCTTGCATTTCTATTCAATCAGCTCTCTTATTTAACACGTTTTTTTGCTATATTGGAAACCATCAAAGTTGCAGCATCAATTTTTCCAGTGATCATCGACAGTTTTCAATCTCCGTTTCCGAAATTCTTTACACCAGGGTCTATTTCCAAGTCATTCTGCAGTTCCAGTACTCCCCAATTCCAGCCATCCTTTCCATCATGGGTCTGGCGTTCTGCAGTCTCGTGTCAGAATTTAAGAGAGACCTCAATTTCAAGTTCAAAAGTTCCCATTTACCCCCACCACCTGGTTACCTTAATAACTCTCTTGGTCCCCTACACTCTTGCTCCTCTCAGTAACTTGCACAGCTCGAGTGAACATCCCTCCCTTTCTTCCCTCACTCTCCCCTACCTCTATTCTCTTCTATAAGCGATTACTTCTTCCACTTTTTCGCCTTATCTGACGCTAATAATTCTTTCTCTTCCTCATCATATACAGATATCTTGTTACATCCTATATTGGTTCGGTTTATTGTTCTTATGATATTCATTGTGTTTTGACCTCAAGAAACTCCAACTGTCCTAGTTCTTTTTTAGTCTAGTTAGTTTATCTTTTATCTTCGATTTCCTTTATCTGCTTTCATCAATATTTGAACTTTTTTCTTCCTCTTCAATATGTGTTCACCCACCAGGGCCTGCGTCTCCTGTACACGTCTCACCTATAATTTAAAAGCCCCAAGGCTCATGCAATTCATATCCTCGTCTTCACTTACATGTCTCCGTCCTCTAATTATCCTGCGTGGCTGAGGTCTCCACCAGCTGATGCCTCCTCCTTCATAACTCGGGCTTGTCTGACGTTGAAATTCCTGTCAATTACCTGGAGGGTGTGATAATGGTGGCGGGAGAAAACATGGGATATAAGAACATGTTTGAGATAAAAATGGTGACAATGAATATGAATCGACAACTGGAGCGCTCTTAGAATATGATTTGTTTCATGCAATATATTATAATCTTGGAAAATCTACAGCAAGCTACCTTTGTTTCACATGCTGAGGTCTCTAAGAACTAAACGTAACACCCAAGTAATAACGAGGAAAGCTATTACCCTGCAGTGAACCGCCTACACTCACCCTAATTGAGTAATTCATAATGTCTACGACTATTTCACAATATGAAAATAGACAAGGCCTGCTAAATCAGACCGGATCTTGCTTAATTGCATTTTGATTACCAACGATTAAACACGGGAAATTATACCTAATGAGGGACTAATTACCTCCAGCAAACTAAGCCGTCGTCCCTCCTTCTACCATACCCCCCCCCCCCCCCCCCGTAGACCCTCCTTGGAAAAGACTCGTATTGTTTGGAGAAGGAGCAGAGAAGGAGGAAGGAAGTAAGGTGGAGGAAAGTACATATAATCCATCTTATAGTAGCTCCTGGAAGTATGGATCTACGTGGACTGGCGAGGTCTTATGACAAATGTGAAAAGGAAATTGAAAATCACTCTGGCGTTGGTCGTAAAGAAGCAGCTTGAGACATTACGTTCAGAAACTCTGCTTTACTATCCACTTAAAATGGACTTAGAATAATGTGCTGATGCTTTTAAAGTGTTGGATAATGGTGTGGTTTATGGGTTTTATATAAATATATACCACGTGTATTTCTGCCACGGAAAGAGGGAAGGGACAGAGAGGGAGTTCGTTGGTTGGAATATAATGGAAAGTAATTTACTTGTGTCAGGATCAACGATTTGTTGCTCTTGTGTTGGAAGTTGGGCTGCCTTGTGCTTCCGCTTGCTTGAGTGTGTGCTCCAGGGGGTTTATGTGTGCTTGTGGTGGTGGAAATCAGCTACCGTGTGTGTCCGTGACCCTTTTAAACCTGGTGTGTACACGTGGAATAGGCAGCCTCCAAAATACTCACAAGAAAAGTTATCTATATATAATGTTACATTTATATTACAGTGGTACAGTTTTCTCAGGTAGTAATTGTCAAGGTTTATTACTTTTTCCGATTATAGAACAAGAGAAGTCGTATCATGGAGCCTCTGGCCAAGGGGACGTCTAATCACCAGGAAGAAACTCCGCCACTTGATATAATCGCCTAATGAGCGTCGTAAAGCTCCGCGTTCTATAATCTGAGGCGGGTAATGCCAGTATCCTGTTTGGGATAAATGCCGACCGTCGCCACGTATACCCACTGATTCTCTCGCTGGCGGAGTGGCTCTTGTTCCTTACCCTCTCTTCCTTAAGCTGGGAGCTACTTTATGTGGTGTACGTGTGTGTGTTTTTACGTGTACGTTCCGGCTGCTTTTGGTGCTACTTGCTGCTACTGAACAGGTCGTAAAGTAGAAGGAATATTCGGTGCAAAGAATGTTTATAGATTGGTAGTTGGATGAGCGGGATGAGGGGGTGAAAGTGTTTGTGGCTTATCTTTTAAAATGGTAAAATATGGGAGGGGGATTTCTGGAGAGATCAGCGAATTGGAAAGTACTTTAAATTACATGGATAAATGACGTTTAATAAAAAAAGAAAGAAATACAGATTTAGAACTTCACACTTTATACATTTTGTTTACCTATTTGCCATGGAATTTGAAGTGTCTGGGAGGAAGGGTGTCGGAGGGTACGGCTGAGACTTTAGTACTGAGGCCTTTCACTAACTTTTGGGAAGCCCTAGTAAAAGATCGGTGTGAAGTTATTACCGAAAGTGTCTCCACGGCTCTCACCTTCGTAGCCTCGAGACTGTGTAATCATCCAGTCCAGGCAAGGGTACTTCCGGCTTTAGTCAGAATTATGGCTGTCGCGACCTCTCCCAGCTTTTTGGTGATTTTCGATTACAAAAGTGACAGTAAGGCAGCAACGTATATCCTAATGTGCAGGAATTACCTTCTTACCTTCACCTCGTAATGTCTGTCTTTCCGCTCATAACTTGCAACATTCTTGGGGTGAGGCAAGCCGGTTTTGGACTTCGTAAAAACATAAAGTCAGTTTTACAAATGGCGATTGGCTTATCAAGGAACCACTGTATTCAAGCCACGCCGAGGCTGCCAGTTTGCACCATATGTGTCACTCGAGTAAGGCAAGCAATGACTGGTTTATGAGCCATGCAAAATATATGTATCATTCAATATGAATATGCATGACCGTATACATATATGTGTGTGTCTGAAGGCAGGTGTCCTGGAGCAACACTTCCAGGTGTCCACGCAGGTGACAGCGACGCATAACTCTGGAGGCTAAGATCGTGAGTCATCTGCAGGGAGCGAGGGGGCGCGGTGTCCTGCCCCGTGTAAACAGCTCCCCGCGTCACAGGCCTGAAACACGACACCCCGGAACGCCACTCGGCCATTCGTCACACAAAAGGGTTATACACACCGGCCAGGATCGTGCCGTCCATTATTTCCGCCGCTATGCCACTTGTCACCTGTTTATCCGGACGCCATGCGCACACCAGGGTGGGTCTGTTAAGAGGGGAGGGGTGGTAGTGTCGTGTGGCCGGCTAAGATAACCGCCTGAACTTAACCACGGTATTATAAAACTATATTTTCCTGGTCAACTTAAGAACTTTAATACCATGAGAGACAAGGAGGAAATTTTGTATTGTGATTATCATGTATAAAAGATATAAAAAAAATATTATGTGTAGGTTATGATTTATTCGGTCATCTATATTACTACATACATAGTGAACTTTGTAAAAAAAAATATATGCACTTTGTTCCACCCGTAATATACAACAGATGCGAGGAAAAAAAAAACGGTAAATTATTCCTAGATATAGACATAAATTTTGCACATCGACAACCCTCTCTTGCAAAAATATGGCCTCACTAATTCTCTCTTTCTCATTTCCTTTTTTTTTTGTTACTCTCTCGCTTACTGTATCTTCTTGTTCACATTACTCAATCTTATGCCCACTCCTGCAACACCTCCTCCTCCTCCTCCTCTTTTTCCACCTCCTCCCCCTCCTCCTCCTCCCCCTCCTCCTCCTTCTTGCCCTCTTCGCTGTGTAACTGGTTCGGTTCTCCTATTCGAATTCATTGATCCCAGTCTTATCTCTATCACATATCGCACGAGGGGTCAACAGAGTCCATTATCCCGCGATGTATTAGCCCTTCTCCTCACCACATCTTATCTCCATTTCTCCTGAATGGTTGGGGAAATTCAAACTCTCAATCTCCTGTTGATTTCTTGGTGTGTGAGTGTGTTTCTCTCTCTCTCTCTCTCTCTCTCTCCTCCCTCTCTCTCTCCTCTCTCTCTCTCTCTCTCTCTCTCCTCTCTCTCTCTCTCTCTCTCTCTCTCTCTCTCTCTCTCCTCTCTCTCTCTCTCCTCTCTCTCTCCTCTCTCTCTCTCTCTCTCTCTCTCTCTCTCTCTCTCTCTCTCTCCTCTCTCTCTCTCTCTCTCCTCTCTCTCTCCTCTCTCTCTCTCTCTCTCTCTCTCTCTCTCTCTCTCCTCTCTCTCTCTCTCTCTCTCTCTCTCTCTCTCTCTCTCCTCTCTCTCTCTCTCCTCTCCTCTCTCTCTCTCTCTCTCTCTCTCCTCTCTTCTCTCTCTCTCTCTCTCTCTCTCTCTCTCTCTCTCTCTCTCTCTCTCTCTCTCTCTCTCCTCTCTCTCTCTCTCTCTCTCTCTCTCTTCTCTCCTCTCTCTCTCTCTCTCTCTCTCTCTCTCTCTCTCTCTCTCTCTCTCTCTTCTCTCTCTCTCTCTCTCTCCTCTCTCTCTCTCTCTCTCTCTCTCTCCCCCCCCGTATTTATTGATTTATCCTCTCATGTTATCGTTCCTACATTTCATCAAAGACTCTTTCATTACGCAGGGCAGTCATGGCTCCTCGCCCCATCTGTCTTTGTCTCCTCAACGTTATAGTCAAGACTTATTCAATTATCTCCTTGTCGGTGTCTTCCTTCATCTTATTCTCTGGTCCAGCGGTTCTTCTGCCACTTTCGCTTCCTATCCGATCCCCATTTGTCCCCCCTTGCACATCAGTCTCGAAGTTCTTCCATCGCTCACCCTGAACTCTTGTCTCATCACTAAGATTCCCCGGCCATGCGAAACTCCTGCTATATACTGGTGGGGGCGTGGACGCGTACCAGAGATGTGTGTGTTTAGTGGCGATTTCATGACAGAAACAGAGTTGTATTTTTAACTTGAATGTGTATTATAAATATTCGGAGTTTAGATAGAGCTTTTATCTTCTTATTGCGATCATTATCATCGTTATTATGCTTTTAATGCTATTTCTACGGTACTTGAAATATTTGTGCTGCTACTACTTCTATAACTACTGCTACTATATACAAATACTACAAAAAGAAAACCACTATATTACTACTGCAATTCAACAACAACAACTACTACTACTACTGCTACTACCACTACTACTACTCTTCTTACCCTTCTTAATGCTGTGTGCACTTGTACTTCACCGTCTTTGGTCTTTCTCAAATGACGACTCGCAGTTTAAATGTTTACTAAAGGATAATTATGTTTGTAAGGAAGCAACAACAAGGAGACTTTTTCCCCCCTAAAATTAACGAAGCTCCTCGTCTCGCACAGCTAAAATGTTGACGTGAATTTTAAAAAGCCTTCATTAATTCACCTCCACTTACTATAACGTGTCCAACCTTTCTGTTCTCTGCTGTCTACTGAGTCTCCTGCTTTAGTATCTCTTATCCCAACGCACTTGTTTACGCACCTCACCGCACCGCTTGTACCCTGCAGCGACACTCATAACTTACCTGCTGCTTACCTTAACTA